>CM069308.1:9899782-10339782 GCA_035609425.1 Epinephelus awoara
ATGATACACATATTTTTTTTATATCTCTCTGAATTACTGTCCATTAATCTGCTTCTAAACCTTATATGCTCCCTAAAACTCCGAAAGTTGCCCTAAGAATCATCACATTTTTAAGCTTTCTTCAGTGTCAGAGTAATCCAGTGATAGTTATTTATGCATCCATCGATACATCGCTAACAAGAACTGCTAATAGCTGATTCAGCACACTGTTAATAGTGCTACTTTGCTAAAATGTAAACAAATAAAAGCCAGAAAAACAAGGCTGAAGTTTTAGCCCACGGCGTAACTCACCAAATGCATGACAACATTGTACTTCCTGTTTACAACCTTGAAGCATGACTGGACACTGTTGTTCTAAAACATAGAGCATGATTATCCCCCAAATAGAAGTAAGACAAAACTTGATAATAGGAGGGAAAAATTGCATAAATGAAGCACACTTACTAAGTTTGCAGTTTGCTTGAATTGACCTTTATTTTAGATTCTTTTCCTGAGGATTTGCACAAGTCTCCTCTCTATCACACAAACACACATGTTATCTGTTGTCTCAGTGGTCACCCCTCTCCTGTGATGTACATTAGCCTCCTTTCAGGGATTGGAGTTTTTGTTTTATCCGTTCTTCACCCCTAGTTATCTCCCTTTTTGTTCAGAGACATGTTGTTTTCAGATTTTGTCCACCTTTCTTTGCTCTGATATGACACTGGAAGCTGGAGGACTTCTCCCTCAAGGATACACTGAAGATAAGAGCTTGTGTGAGTCTGTGTGCAGGGTTTCATATGTATGTAAATGTGCGCATGTGTACATTTCCTCAGGTATCACACAGTTAAAAGATAGGGGAGTATGCATCACACTGTATGTGCCTTTCCATGCATACGTATGTGCTCGTGTGCCATTCGAGTTCACATATCAGAAGTTTGAGAGATTGGACGCAGGACTGACTTGAGTACCTAAGTGTGTTTACTGAATAACTGAGTGTGTGTTCATGTAGTCTGTGACTGAGACTTGGCAGGAACTCCGAGGCACCTCAGATTGGAAAATATGCACTCACAATTATACACTCACACCCTACCTATCTATCTCTATATAGATATACTTTCTGGTCGCTCTTTGTATGTTCTTCATGTTTGCCAAGTTTCTCTCCGAGAGCCAAAACAAGACCAGGCAGTCGCTGACAGAGAGGGAGAGAGTGAGCGTCTGCAGGAGATAAAGGTTATGGGGGAAAAAAGTCAGAAAATTTGAAACACTGTCCTTTTTGAGAGAGATGAGACAATAAAGAGTAGAGTAAAAACTGCAAGAGAGAAAGAAAAAATCAGACTCACTTAAAGGCTGTCCTTTGAGAGAGACGAGACAAAGAATGAGGAGAGTAAAAATTGTCGGAAAGAGAGAGTGAAAGCTTGCAGACAGGGTCAGAAAGCTTAATGCATTTCTAATAGGAGGTACCTCAGAAAAACATGGGGGACAAGAAAGAGGGGGAAAAAGATAAAAGGCATGGGACAAGTAGGCAGAGGGATGATAAGTGAAGTTACAAGAGGCAAAATAAGAGAGAGAAAAGCAAAAGGGAAGGAGAAACTGACAAACTTACACAGAGCGAAGTGAGGAGATTAGTGTGTGTGTGTGTGTGTGTGTCTTTAGTAAAGATGATGTGTGTACTGGGGTCGGGGGAATGAGGCCGGGCTGTGATGGCCTTGTGTCAGTCACCCAATGGCAGCTCTTTAACCCTGTAATTTACCACATCACTCTTCTCACAGTGATGGGACCACTGCACCAGCTGACAGCACTGCCTCTGGCGTTTGAGTGTGAGTGTGAGTGTGAGTGTGTGTGTGTGTGTGTGTGTGTGTGTGTGTGTGTGTGTGTGTGTGTGTGTGTGTGTGTGTGTGTGTGTGTGTGTGTGTGAGAGAGTGAGTGAGCGAAAAGGAGAGAAAGATGGTTAGAGAGTAAGAGTGCATACCTGTGAGAAAGGATTCTTGAGATGTCAAACAAAATGTCTTTGAACCTTCCTTTATTTTATCTCTCTCTCTCTCTCTTTCTCTCTTGTTGCAGAGGAGCTCCAGATCTGCACCAAGGCCCTAATATACCCTGGGGTCATCGCCAGATTTGAACTCATTTGTTTATGACCCTGCTTCTGTTGCAGCATAAGCTACACCACTGTAAGTACATCATAGTTATCTTACTTAAAGAGTAACCAGTCACCAGCCACTGGTCTATGATGCATGAAACTGTGCTAACCTTTATGGCACACATGTGCATGTAAACACAAGAAAGAGAGCACGTTGGCCATTCAAGATTGAAGTCGGTTCAGCTGAGCATGCAAGTTTCTACGCTACAGTCTTCAGCCTTCCTGTCTGGAAATAAAAGAATATTTTATAGATTTCCCAACATTAAGACGACCCCTGTTGATCAATGCAGGTGGCACAGAACATGAGGAACACCTCTCGATATCATATGATCCAGAACAACAACACCACTAAAGCTCTATATATACATGATGCAAGGGGGTTAACAGGATTTCTGTCATAGATACATATGGCACTGTAGCATCAACTTTAACTGTAGTTTAGTGTTGAATTTCACCCATTCTGACAACTCTAGACAAATCTATTTGCATCTGATTGGGCCATATTGTGCTGTAGTTATACTACATTTTTTACATTTCTTTATTCACAGTGTAATGTAGAACGACAGAGGCAAGCACACCCTCAACAATCTCTACTGATCGCTGCCTGTGTGTGTATCACACTGGGTAGCTCATCGCCACTGCTCTGCACTCATGGAGGTTACTGCTGATAATGCCATCCCGACCCATGCTGTGGCTACGGAAGCAAAGCCACCCCCCGTTAACCCCATAAGCTTTGTCAGCACTGTTGTTGTTGTTAGTGCTGTTAGCCGTAGGCTCAGCTATTTCCATGTTGACAACCGTGCGCAGACAACCTGAATCAGACTCTCAATCATAGATATACTCTGAATGGCATATACATCTCCTTTTAAAGGGGAAAACACAAGCATTGGTATCTCCATTGCTGCTGTTGCCCCGATGTGTAGTTATAGGTTTTACGAGGCCCATATCAGCCATTGACCCCCTTTCTTACTAATGACCATCAGAATTTCACAACAATTCAACACACATTTACAACTAAACCAAGTCTGTGCAGCTCCAGCGAAGTATTAATAGAGTAAAAAACTGTTTCAGGGGGTGCTGGTGGCTTAGTGGTAGAGCAGGTGCCCCATGTACAAGGCTGTTTCCACAGCGGCCCAGGTTTGACTCCAGCCTGTGGCCCTTTGCTGCATGTCACTCCCTCTCTCTCTCCCCCCTTCACGCTTGTTTGTCCTATCAATTAAAGGCCAACATGCCCCAAAAAATATCTTAAAAAAACCCCAAAACAAAACGTTTCAGTTCCAAAAGCTTATCTGTGCATAGGTGGAGCAGGTGATGAATCATTGATTGTCCCTCCTGCCACACCATACATTTCCCCTCTCACTTTGGCTAAGGAAGAGTTTTTAGTTGATGAAGTCATTGAGAGATTTCAGATGTCTTAAACCCAACAACTCTATTATTGTCTTATTTTTATTTCATCCTCACCATAATCACCTCGTCATATCTCTCAAGACAACTGGTTTGGTTTCTCCGTCATTCTTAGAACCCAAAGAAACTCGGTGTAACCAAATGAATTCATTTTTGAGAAGTCAGTATGTAGCTCTGTTCTGAAGGTACATTAAAAATATTATCCTGAACATGTCCATATTCAATACAGTAGCACAAGTGGTGTAATTCTTGTGAACTAGTTGTCCAGTTTTGATGTGGAGACATGATTCATGATTGTTTACAATGGGATATTAAAGTGTTGGTGGTCAGTTTTTCCCAGGAAATGCGTCTCGGCCTTTAATGTGTAATTCCAAAAATATATGTATTTTAACATGCATCCAGGTGCACATTAAATTATTCAGAAGATTTTCACTTGGTGGTATGTATGCTCATGCAGGGTGCTTTGTAGAGTCGTTATACTATAGTAGAAAGGTCAGGACATGTCCTTTGTCCACCAGGGACAGGATGTGGAGGAGTGCCATGTTAGAAAGGCCGTCGGTAGAATTCAAAGTATGATGTTTGTGCCATACATACACCTGGACACCCACTGTAGCTGGACATGCTCTGTCCATATATACACTCAGAGCATATATAGAACAATAGCTCTGTGTTAGATTGTGTCTGTTTGAGTTGTGGCTGTTGAGAGCAAGCAAGAGTGAGAGATGAGACAGGACTGCCATCCAGATATCTTAGAAAGGCTTTCATTGTTTCTCTCTTTCACTCTGAGAGAACCAGCCTCAATTAAATATTTACTTAAAGTTCTGTCTCTGACTCTCTCTTTCTGTCTCTGGCACACACACACACATTGAAGCACACTCATACAAAGAGACTTTCTGTTGCTCTTGTTCCTCCTTGCACACACACACACACACACACACACACACACACACACACACACACACACACACACACACACACACACACTCTCGCACTCAGTAACCACCCAGAGGGGACAGTGAAAGAAGAGCAGAGAAAAAGATGCAGAGAGCAGACAAGGTCATAGTTCCTGTGGACTGTCTTTGAAAGAGGAGTCGTATGTTTTCCCTCCCCTCCTTTGATGTTAAAGCAGCCTCTTTACTAGTGTAAAGACAGGGTACAATAACCTAGACCCCCCCACCCCCTCACACGGCCCTCTGTACACTGGCGGTACACCCCCACAAAGCTCTGCGGGGTGACAGGTAACCCACAGCAACCCCAGCCAGAAATCAGAATGAGTGTGGCAGCTGTCCAGGACCTGTGCGGCATGCTGCGTGTGTGTGTGTGTACATGCTTCGGTGCCTGAGTGTGTGTATCCATGTGTGTGCATGAACAATTTTGAGTGCAGTGAAGTCACTGTACAGGTCTTGTAGCTTTCAACGAAGTGTTTTAAAAAATGTGAATGTTCTTTACAAAAAGTGAAATATTTGAAATCACAGGTGATCCTATTCACAAGAATATTACCGCTCAGTTTAATACATACTTGTGTAGCGCTGGGTATTTTTTAAGTATTGACCAAAATAACCCAGTACCAAGTATAATGAAAATGTCTCCAGACAAATGAGAACTATGTTACTTTTGTCCCAGTCCCAGGGGTTTGATTTTGGACTGTTCAGACTCCCTGCTGCAGTAATTGTTTTGTTGCTGCCATTGTCAGAGCTGCTGTCCTTCCAGCAAATGATTTTCCAACGAACTCGCACTGACACAGACTCTGTTGTTAAACCCGTTAATATCAGTTAAGAAACATTAGCCCTGTGATGCTAACAGTTAGCCCTGTTACTGTATGTGCAGCTTGGTGGACTCTCACAAATGTCCCTGTTGCAGAGTTCACAGTCTCACAGCAGCTACAGCTCATACAGTCTGTGGTGTGGTGAAGTAGAGCGCGGCGCGTTTGATGTTGTCAGCAGGTCAGTGTGCCAAGATGCCACCAAAACGTTTAAAAGTATGACTACAATACACGCCACTCCGTTCACATTATAGGTATCGAATGAAGCAGTCTATTGCTACTCTTCAGCTCTGCATTCTTTAAAAAGCAAGTCTATACAAAGCAAATGCTATATGCTATGCTCATGCTTGTCTGGGTGATACTTCTGGTATTGCAAGGTTGATGGAGGGTGTGACCGAGGTGTGTGTGTGTGTGTGTGTGTGTGTGTAGCCACCCCTCAGACACAAACCACAGACACATACTGTATATAGTAATCTGTTGTAAGCCTAAGAAAATGGATAGATATATTGACATTAACGTTAGCTAGGTAGCTAATGCAACACTAAGTTAGCAGAGAGTTGACTGCACAGCTTACAACATGTGGTGATAAAAGCACAACAACTCCCACAAATGGGCCTTTCTGTTTTTGTTGCGATAGTTCCTGACATATTACACAGCTCAGGATAGACAGTAGCTAAAGTAGCGGCAGTGATAACACCAGCACCTTTCTGAAAAGTTAATGATTTTCAACTATGAGCGATCAGAGTGGCCACACAGAAAAAAGCTACAGTGCTCTGGAAAAGACGCTGGGTACGGCACCTGCATGTGACCGCTCTCTCCTCACTGGGAACAACTGAGAAAGGACACAGGTGCTAAGAAAATAACGATATGTGTGTATAAGCCTGTAGAGCAACCCCACCAGATCTGGCAAAATATACAAATATACAGGATAAGAAGTGTATTCAAGGAGCAAAAGCAAAACCAGTACCTAACAAAGTAACAATAGGAGTAAGATAAGTACAGTTACTAAACAGAGTTACTAAAACTGAACTCAAATGTTGGGGGAAAAGGCAGACTGCACCTGATGTGTGTTTTGTGTGTATATAATATAACAATGAGAAGTAGTGTTGCACATGATTTTACGATAGAGAGCAAACTGTAGCAGGCTGCCGCCCGAGGCAGCGCTGTAAACGTAACACCACCTACATGATGACCTGAGAATGATTGCAGTTAGTGAGCATGTCAGAAATGTACTGTTCTGTATGGCACTAGTGAAGTTAATACAAGTACTGGAGCGATATGTTTGCATGTAAAGAGGCCGCAGCGGGAAGTCATTAGACAAACACACTGATGTGTCTGATGTGATGGCATAGAGGAGTGACAGTCGCTGTAAATGGGCTGATCCTCAGTTACCATTTTAGTACACGTCCTAACCAAACCTGCCATCGTACATATGTATAGACGGGGCTCGTGGACACACATCATTCCTGTCCAACACACACTCACCCATTTACTCCCATATTTTCTGTATCTATGTCAGCCCCCTTGTTTCTTCTATTCTACCATAAAGTCCCTGAGACCCCGACAGCTGCGCACAACAAGGTCTCGAGAACTTTCAGGTTAGCCAGACTGGCAGTAACTAAATGAAAGCTGGCTGAAATGAGGTTTTCCCTCCAAAAGGGCTGACTTCCTCTAAAAAAGCTGGTTAGGAGAGGATAAAAGAATCCTCTTATGTCAGTAAACTCGTTACGCCGTCGCTGCCATGCCATGCTAGCCCCAGCGTTTCCATGGCACCCAGTGTTATCTGTGTGTATTTTTGTTGGGACTTGTAGTTTTGGGGTTTGAGTGGCAAAATGAGATTTTTTTTCCCCCCACACCATGAGGTGCAAGAGGGGAGAGATAAGAGAGAGTCCCCTCTCAGCGTTAACGAGAGAAAATAAGAGAGAGAGAGGGGATGGAGAGACGCAGAGCATTAGCTGCACAGATAGAGAAATGAATGGCCTACACAGCAATACTGCTACACTTTTTGCTACACCATACAAAGACTCTGCACCGGCCTGTGTGGAGCATATACTACTCTCATACACATGCTACTGTGTGCTAATCTGAGTCCGTCCCATGTAGGATGTAATTTACACAGTGAAATATCCAAGGGTCAAGGGCAGGTGTAATTGATTATTATTGATTTCACAGTATGAAATTTTTCCTCTTATACACCAGCAACACACAATAACACACCATCAATACTACAGAGGAAGCCCCACAGAGAGGACCAGAATTTAACTGGCTGGAGAATAAAGTCTCTAATAAAGACACGGGGATCGCCAGCGCCTGTCAAAGACCCGTCCTGTGTTCATTAGCTGATGTGAGGAATGTGGCCTGCTTTGTCTTAGCTGTCAGCTCCCAAGTGTGTGTCCATCACTGATCAGCTCTGATGTGTGAATGAAAGTGCAAACATCGCCCGCCCGTGACCTTGTAACAGTGTCAGTCTGAGTTCATGTGCATTTCTGTCTCTCTGCCTTTCTGTGACCTTGTTTTTAATTTTTTTTTCAGTTAAGATGTGCATTCATACCTGTAGAGTAACTGTTATTCCAGCTTAAGAGTAATACAAGTACAACAGGTACAGGAAGTGGTGCTACAAAAGGGTATTATGTTACAGCAGAGTTGAAATATTTTAATGTAAATTAAACACTGCATTAAAAACTTTTTCTTTTTTTTTAAATTAATATAAAGAAATGATTTTCTGTCCCGTTGATAAATGTCGAGGTTTGTTTGCATAAGCAATGCTGTCTTGTCTAACTTCATTTACCTGGTCATTTGATGATATTTAGACTGTATACAATTAGCAGTTACGCCATAGCCAACGCAAGCAGCCTACGGCATAGCGCAAAATTATACGTATTTGTGTGCACCCACACGCATGCTGTTGCTGTGTTTGACCCTCAGGCTTATTTATGTCAATCTATTATGTTGTCTTGTCAAGATATGCATCTGTGGTTGTGTTTAGCTCTTTCATTTGTTCTTTTCTCTCTCTCGTCCCTCCCTGCAGACTCGGGTTACACTACTCCGTCAGATGGCGTTTTGCCTGGCTGAGCTGCACTTGTGGTCCACCAAGAGCTCGCTCCAAGTCAAAGGTAGCACTTATCACCATGTTCAATCTCCCTCTCCCTCTGTCTCTCTCAATAATTCTCTGTCTGTCTCCTTTTCTCTTTTTCCTCTCACTCCGTTTCGCTCCGGCTCTTTCTGTCGTCACTCACTTTGTTTTCACACCTTCTCCCCACCTCAACTATATCTACTTTAACAATCTGACTCTTAGTCAGCACCAGTTTTCACTTTGTCTGTTTTCGCCCTCTCTTTGGGCCCCTCAAATTCTCGTGCCCTCGACGTCTGTTTATTGACTTATACATGTCGTTCTTTATATTGTTTTTACAACACTAAATTGTACCTGTACACATTGGTTAGCATAACTACAAGCATCTCAAGAAATCAGTGAAACATCTGAAAGTTTTCAAAGACCACACAAGAAAAAAAAAAATCCCCTCCACTCAAAACGTATTTTTCTTATGTTTATGTGCCCTAAAATGTTTGACCTTGACTATACTGACTTGTGTTTGTGCAAAGCTTGTCCCTGGAGAGATTTTTTCACATTCACATTTCACACTGCTGAAGGGGAGCAATTTCTGTGCACTTTCCTAGTATCTAGTATCCTAGTAGAGATTTTACTGTAACCTGGCAAGCTACTGTCACTGACTAATACAGGAATCATGTATCAATGGGGAAACAGTCGTCAACCCAACATCGGCAAAGAGACCTGAAACCTCTTACGCAAACTTGATTATTACACATGATATCAAAATCTCAGCCAGACAGAATACATCTTTCTGCAAACTTTGATTAGACATCTGGTATTTATTAGCATAATAACAGTGTGACAATGTGAAGACACTATAACATTGCAGCAGATATTAATTAATGTTTCACTACCAACGTTGTGTCAGTCAATGCTAGTTACAAGCTAACAAAGTTAACATGTTAGCAAGTTTCATTCTGAACTTGTCTGTTTCTGAAACAAGTTTCATTCTATTACATATGTGGTTGATTTTGATGCACCACAGTCTCCTCATCTGAGTCAGGGTCTGACTGAAGCTCAGACATATATGCCTAAATCTCTCCCATGTTGCCTCTTACGCTGACCCCGAGCCATCTTGATGCGCACTACTCTGTCATGGTCTCGCATAACAAGACCTGTCTCCAAACTTTGGTGGAGAAAGCAAAAGTGAAACCACGTGCAAGCAGTGGTGGTGGGCGAGGTGGAGCCCAGGTCCAAAATTTTTCTATGAAGGAGAAAAAGTAGATCTACTTGCAATGTGGAATTGTATGTGGAAAAAACATATAACTTTAAACAACTTTAAACATTTGATCAATTTTATAGCACTGGGTGCTACAGAGGTGCCATATTTAAGTCAGGTATAAATTAATCTGTCATTAAAAGAAAATGAAAAACAAAAAATTCTATCAGGATCAGCTTTATTTGCCAAGAACTAAATATGACTTCCATTTTCCTCACAGTGTTATAAGCACACTCAGACAAAATATTCAGTAAGTGCACATGGATCAGTTTTGTTAAGTTAGTTGCACATCGTCTACATTTCCATCATGCATGCAGTGAGAAACGTTCACTGGTGTGCAGTTCCTCCATGTGAGGCTGATTGGGTGTGGCGTAAGTTTGACTTTTCTGGCAGTTTTTGTGCGTTTCTCTGCTCGCCACCTATCAGTCCATCTCTTCTGTCAGACGGAAATGCTCTGTTTCTCCATTTTCTTGTTTTCTCCTCCCTTCCATTCTGTCTTGTCTTTCACAGTCTGCTGAGCTTTAGACGAAGATAGTGTCTCTTGGAGGCTGACTGTGTTGTGTGTGTGTTTATGTGTATACACAAAGGTACGACAGGGTGTATATCCCGGGTGACGGTGACATATCCTTATTTGTTTGTTTTTCCTGCTGTGTGTGTCTTTCTGCTATCTTGGAAAAATGTGGATGGATACATCTGAGCGAAGAGGCCTGGTTGCTGAGGTGTGACGCTCCCTATCACCACCTTCCTTACATCATATACATCAGCCTCGAAAACAAAAATACGGATTCATAAAAGCAGCATCTTCTGTGTAATGCTATGAAACAAATATTTTCTATGTGGTCTGTGTGTATGTTCTACATGCGTTCATCACATTAGTGCAGCAGACATACCTCATAACCTTCTGCTGTTGTACTCTGAGCAGTTTGCTTTGCACAGGAAGACTTCCACAAGACACTAGTTTAGGTTTAGGATTTAGAGTTAGGTTTACATGCTAACTGTTTTGTGGCACTTGGAGGTTTGACCTTCACAGTGCAAAATGATGAATGTGCAGAGTTTGACACAAAAAGCTGTTTTCATATTCATCTGCAGAAGAAAGAAATCTGAGTTTAAGATGTGTATGTACAAGCCTTATTTTTGCGACATTATATTTAGCTTGGAAGCCAATCACATTCCAATATTCAATTTACAAAAGTGTGATTTAAAAACACTCCTGTACACATATACTTTTGACTTTTGAATGACTTAAGGGTCATCTTCAAACTTTATAAATTAAAAGATATTTGCATATCCATAGATTATGAATTTTTCAATTAGGGAGGAGTGGAATGTTTTACGAACATTTAACTATATAATTGAACATTTTGTGGCAAAAAGCAATATTTGGCACAAGTTATTAGTTAAAGCAAAATATTTTGATCTGTCTTTAAACATATCTGTAGGGGATTTTTAAGATTTCAGCCCATAAAACACCTACAAACATAGATTGGTTTGATACCACAAACTGGAACATCATGCAGTTGTTTGAAGCCATACTTTTCACAACTTTCTGTAAATAAAATGCTGCAGCTACCTACTTAAAACATACAGCAGACAACGAGCAACATGTGCATTCCACTGTAGTCGTGTTTTTGACCTGCTTAAGGATGCAGGTCTGGGTTGGTCTGCAAACTCCTCAGAAATATATGGGTCTTTAGCTTGTGTAGATACTCAGCTGTCTTCACCAGCCTCTCTGATATTTCATGCTTTGAAGGCAAAGCATGCAGTACAATAGTACAATATCTGAGCTTGTTTGTAATGGCTGGTTGTTCAGGGATTTGAGTCAGATAACAAAAAACATTTAATTCATAGTAAGTTTGATACTACAATTGACCATAAAAGAGCTACTTGGATCTTTTGAAGTGAGGTTGTGTAAAGTACTTACCTGTAGTCAGTGTATCACATGCAGTAGATGTTAAATAGCATACCCCCCAGTTTAAAGAAGTAGGCAGGAGTACAGACATGGAAGCTAAGTAATATACTGCTCTGGAGAGGGGCAGCAACTAAACATAATTTAGCCACCTAAAAGAAGTCCTGCCTAAAACGAAAGATATGTTTAAATTGATGCTATATTTAGAATATTTCACAGCTTTACCTTGCTGTCAGACAGTAATTTCCAACGGGGAACTGAAGCCATTATACCATTCAAAGCCAGAGTCCATTAAGAAAAACGGTAATTTAACATCGCTGAACACAGGAGCTGCTGGTCTACTGCTGCCTCGATCAGTTGGTTAGTTTGTGTTATTGTGTGACTTTGGTGTTTCAGAGGGTTAGTTCAGCAAAGTCACACAATAACACACAAACTAACATCATCCAGCAGCTCCTGTGTTTATTGAGCTAAAATGACTGTTTTTGTCACTGGAGTCTGGTGGCTTTGATGAGACTGTCTGTGTCAAGGTAAAGTGGCGGTACTCCTGCCTGCTTCTCAAAACTTGGGGCGTGCCACCAACATCAAGTACCTCATACAACCCCATTTCGAAAGATTCAGTGTTAACACCACCAACAAGTGCTATATGTAGGTTTAAGTGCATTTAAACAAATGGCTCAAGAACATCTCAGTCGTTTAATAGGGGGAAAAAAATTTCAGGTTGATATTAGTGGATACTCAAGGTTATAGAATCACTATCTGTTTCAGAAATAGAAAAAGTGACATCAAGCCATTACTAATAGTGGTGTGTTTGTGTGTGTCTGCCATCAGCTCTCTTGTTGTATTAGTGTGACCTGGCCTCAGGAGCAGCAGCAGCAGCGGCAGCAACAGTAGCGGAGCGATAAAGAAACGATGTGTTGTGCGAATCTGAGTCTGGCTGCTTATGGTTTTGGGCCTGCAGGAATAACACTGACAAAAAAGGCTCCGCTCAGCAGTTTGTGTATGTGTGTGTATCTACCAGTGTGTGTGTGGGCGTGTGTTAGAGCTCGTTTCCTGCTTTGTGTATGTCGGTCATATGTTTTTGTAACTGCCTGCTGAGTGTGTGTGCGCCTGCTTTTAAATGTATATGTTGCATGGGTGTAAATCAGAGTCTATCCCTCAGGTGGGATGGGTTAAGGCACACTCTTGTCTTTATTAATACCCCTCTACCCCCCCTCCATTCTGGCTCGGACCCCCCCAGCCCATCCTCCCTCCTCCTCCCCCTCCTCCTTCTCCTCCTCCTCCTCCCTCACAGGGTCTTATCTAAACTGTGGTGCTGGCAGACGGGACAGGCCACTGGCAGATAGCGATTGTTTATCCCACGGTGCGAAATTGCTGATCTGTCTTCTGCTTTTCCCTGACAGCTAGATGTTCATCTTTCTCTCTCCCTCTCTCTCCCGTCCCACAGATACAGATATTGGCACCTATCAGTACTACGATAAAGGAGAGCCAGGTAAATAGTGTTTTATATTGGATGTCTGTTTGTGTTTAAGATAAGTTGCATTTGTCTTGTTTTTGGAATGTATGTGATTTCCTTATATATGAAGAAGGGCTTTTTGCTGCCTCCCACGCTCCCATAAGCTCTGAGCACACACATACACACACAAATTATTGGTGCTGCGTTTTTCAGTGACTTACACCCGTTAGCCACACATACACTTGTCCACACAGAGGCTATTAGTATGTAGGATTTACAGCCTAAAGCCTTATATACACATGCACGTACCACACACACACACACACACACACACACACACACACACACACATACACACAGGTTATTAGGCCTCCGTGGTTCTATCTCTTACACTCCCTGTGTTCCTGTTGACCCGGGGTCTTGCCATACAATGATAGGGAAACTAAACTGTTGACTTTCTCCTAGATCACATAGCAAGAGGCCCCATGTAGTCCAGCCTCATATTGCCTCAGGCTAGGAGGCTTCCCTTACAATCAGGAAGTGCTCAAATCACTCCCCCACGGTCCTAGCAGTGTAGAGATGAGCTGCCTCTTCCTTTGCTTTTCTTTTTATGTGTATGTATTCATATTTTTTAGGGAAATGATGCGTCTAAGCATGCAAGCATTTTGAAACGTACACCGAGTTGTCTGTGGAGGGTTACTACATCTTTATCAATGTGCCAAACCTTGAAAATTAACCCTGCTAAAGAGATCTGCACTAATTTCAAGGAAGTCAACCACTCCAAATTTCTACCAACTTTTACAGCTCAAAATACATTGGCTTTATCTTTGTCCAAAATGTTAGTACATTATGTGTAAAGTGTGTAATAGGGCTGGGTGATATGGAGAAAATCAAATATCACAATATTTTTGACCAAAAATGGTGGTGGGTTCGAATGTTGGCTGGGGGAGCCATCCTGTGTGGAGCTTGTATGTTCTCCCTGTGCAAGCGTGGGTTTTCTCCAGGTACTCCAGCTTCCTCCCACAGTCCAAAGACATGCAGGTTAATTGGTGACTCTAAATTGTCCCTAGGTGTGAACGTGAGTGTGAATGGTTGTCTGTCTCTATGTGTCAGCCCTGTGATAGTCTGGTGACCTGTCCAGGGTATACCCCGCCTCTCACCCAGTGTCAGCTGGGATAGGCTCCAGGCCCCCACGCGCCCCTCAAGAGGATAATGAATGAATGTAGGGTTAACTACTGGGGCTTTAGCAAAGTATGCACACAATGAAATTTAGATAAATAATCATCAGTAATCTGGATATGACCAAGTGGGTAAAGACAAATGATAGAAAAGCTAGAACAGTTGGGTAAGTTAAGAAAATTATACCTCTTTACTGTTATGCACCCTTTAAAACCAGGAAAAAACAACAAAAATGTTGTGACCCCAGACACAGCTGTGGCTCAGGAGATCAGACGGTTGGTGGTTCGATCCCTGCCTCTGCAGTCTAAGTCTTTAAGTGTCCTTTGGCAAGATACTGAGCAACCAAATTGCTCCTGATGGCTGTGCCACTGCCAGTGTTTATGTGAGTAGTGATGAGCAGGTGGCACCTTGCATAGTAGCCTCTGCCACCACTTAATGAATGTGTGCGTGTGTGATAGGTGAATGCTGGCTTATGTTGTAAAGCATTTTAAAAGGTTGCTAAGAATAGAAAACCACTATATACATAGTCCAATTACAGCTCATCTATCAAAAGGGATGCTGTGTGTGTTGTTGCCTTGTCTTTGTTAAAAAATATATTTTCTGTTTATGATTTTAAATTTGAAAATAGTGTGTAAAAGTCCCTTGTTTTATTTTATATTTATTCAAACCTTCATTAATTAAACATTTTTTTCGCAAATCATCAGCATATAATCACCTTAGAGGCTGTGTCCACCAGAGCGTTTTTTTTTTGGTTTTGTTTTTTTTATGAGGGCCAGCGTACTTTTTTTTTAATTCTTTGTAGTGGGAGTGCCGCATATTTACACCATGCTACAAATGCCAGCAGTGTGACCAAAACACCCACATTTTTTTAAAATTTTTTTTTTTTACTTGTGGATACTTTGCATCCAAAGCGTCTCAGCTGAAATAAGCCTCCAAAGCGTTCTTAAGTGCTCTCAGTGTGTTTCTTGAGCAGCACCTGGTGTTTTCAGCTGTGGGATAAACACTTTGGTGGACATAGAGCTTTTTAAGTTAATATGAGAAACATGTCAGCAAACAGAGTGGCGTTTGTGTCCAACTGACAAATGTTAGTCCAATATTCTCTCTGTTTTAGCTCTGTTTTTGGTCTCCACCAACTCTTGAGTGAAATAGCTGTCTCTTTAGCTGATAAATGCTCCGCCCTGTTCACCCGTTAGTCTCTAACTGTGTCGGTCTGCTGTTTGGTGCAGAGCACGTAATGTACAGTTGGTTAAAAGAGCTTTGTTTTTAGCTGCTGCTGCTGGATCAGAGCTGGTGAGAGCAGTGAGAGTGAGCCAAGTTGTGCTTCGTAAAATCAAAACTATTAGGCTCAAGGAAGCTACAACACTCTGTAGAGCTAAGGGGAGCAGCAGACTCAGGTGATAATGCTCTGTGTTTGTCACTATGAGTGACACCTTTCACATCAGTCATTTGTTCCACTGTTAACATGACAAATTGATTAGAGCAGCTTTAAGTTATATCATAAATTACTTGCCTTTCTTTCTCTCTGTTTAAAGATGTATAGTAAATATCTCATTTCCCTGCTTACTTCGCCAGTTTTGTGTATTTTTACTTTCTCTCCATCTTCATGTTTTTCCTTTTGTTACTGTGCCTGTCTCAGATGTTTCCGCCTCTCTTTCGTTGATTTCCTCCTCTTTGACGCAGTTTTTTCTCTCACCATGTATATTTTTGTTCTTTCTCATTTTGTGTACAGTATGTCTTTTTCCTCCCTCTCCCTCTCATCACGGGGTTCTCTCCCTCCTCTCATCTGAGAAGCTGCCTTCTCTTTCATTCCAATCTTCAGTGGAGAGACGATGCTCTCGCTCCAAATCCTTTCATTTGGAGGATTACTAAAGTGTGGCTTGATATCAGAGTGGAGGGAGTACAGGGGGAGGAGGGGGAGGAGAGGAGAGGATAGACGGAGCAGGGGAGCAGAATCACTATCCAAAAGTATCACAACATTTTCACACAGCGGTGTAACGATGGCTCAAGTCATGATACGGTTGCATAATAGATGACATTAGATTAGATTAACATTTGTTAGTCTAATATTTTGAATGGACTGTTTGGCTAATACTTAACCTCCTATTACACAAAGGTACTTACAGGCCATATGGCCTTTTAAAAATTTTAAAGTAAATTTCTACCCATCCATATACAGTTGTTTTATTTATTAGCAGTTATAACTTAACAACAGCGTCTAAACTTAATTTTAATATTTTGTACAAAAGCCTGTAAAGCCTGAGGAGGGGTTCTTGGCAGCCCTACCTGCCATGCTGTGTTACGGCTCCCCAGTGATGTTCTTCGGACATGTGTTTTAAAAATGACCCTGCTTTACTTGCCCTGCTCTCAAACTTGTGGCAAAAGGCACAAGTGATAGCTGAAATTTTTGCCCACATGCACCAATGCCACCCAACCTAACTCCTGTTTCAGGATAATTCAAAAGCTTGTTGTGCTTTAGCTTATAAACCTTGTCTTTACCAGCCACCATCTTCTTCCACATTGCACATGCGCAACTCTCAACTGAGGTGAGAAGGAAGTGAAAATGCTCTCTCCTAAGATACTTCCATCATCAGCCCCCTCTTATTTTTTACAAGCCACCTGCATAACATCACCTTTTCCTAAAAAAGCTCACTTGAAACGATTGAGAAAAGCACAGAGGACAAATAATACAGTAACAAAAACTATTCTAATTTTGGTACAAAACAGTTTGTCCATGAAGGACTCCATCACTAAAAGTGAGAAGCTGAAAATATTATTTCATTTCCAGGGCATTTTTAAACCGAAGAAGGCATTTTCTACTTTGTGTGCACATACGCCGAGTTGCCAGTTCATTAAGTACACCAGATTTAAACGGATGCACTTTAATATAACAGTTCTGCAATGAATCCTCTGTCATGAACACTGTAATGTTTTTTTTTTTTAAACTGTTTTAAAGAGGCATCAATTCAACCATTTTGGATGCTGCAGTTGGGTTGCTGACAGATGTCTCTATTATTTTGTCCACCTGATTTATATCAATGAGGGCAGACTAAACAACAAACACCTCTGTATGTAACAGTTCTGTGTACATCGGTATGAGACTACATTGCTTGGTTTATGTATTGGAGTTGTCGCTCTTGATATCAGCATCATTGTAGTGGCTATGATGTTCAGTGTATTGCTCTCCCTGAGCATTTTCTTGTGGTGGGTGTTTTATTCTCTGAAATGTTAGTTCCACATCTCCCCACTAGAGGTAGACCCAGGCTCATTGGAGCAGCTCTGAGGGTCCCCTGCAGCCAAACACCCCCCTGCCCTCCACCTCCACCCATCCCTCCCCACCCAGCCCCAGAGCAGGTGCCCATGTCTGGGCCTGTCTGGCCCCTCACCCCCTTATCTGATTAATACTACTAATCCTGGAGGTGTTCCTGCCTGCCAGAGAGGCCGGCCACCAGACTGGCCACTTTCTTGCTCACAGTGACTGGGCCACGAGGCACGGTTATGGGTTACACTATGCCAACAAGGTCTCTTGGAGCTAAAGGGGGGATGTTTGAGCTCCAGCTTAGTTTTCTGTTCATCGTTAGCTACATCACAGAGACAGATGACAGTCATTCATTGTTAACACCATTTTTTTTGATATTCAAAATCTAGCCTTCTAAGTGGCCTTTTTATTATCTTCCTCAGCCAATCCTCTGGAGCATCACTACTACAATGAGAAACAGCATTACTGTGAAGGTAAGTTCCCAACAGAGGAACTCAAAGAGTAATTGAAGTAAATTTTATTCTGGGGGAAAGTTGGGTCCCTAACCATCTTACCAGTGGATGACCATCTTCCAGAAATCACTGCCATCGTCAGTCAACTGTCCTACATCCTCTGTTCTGTCTCTCCCTCCTTCTCTTACCCGCACTCTCTCTGCTTTTCACCCAGTAGTGGAATACAAACACCCTTATCAGGAGACGAACACTCATCCCCCTGCCCTCCCCTCCCTCCTGACCCCCCCACCCTCCACACCCTCATTTGCATGCATCTGTTTACCTCCTCTTCCCACTCATTCTTAATAGAGAATCCCACTCCTTAATGGTTCGTTTCAGTTAAGATGAACAGGGGAGTGTAAAATAAACACGTAGTGGAGTGATTGCTCCATACTGAAAACAGCAGTCCTTCATTTCCTATTTTTTCTCCTCTCACTGAACTTCATGTATGTGCGTGGGCAGAAGCAGATGCACAAATTCAATTAGCTGTTTTTTTTCCCCTTCATATCCTTCCCTCCCTCTGTTTAACCACTAGAGATGGAGGGGAAAAGGGAGGGCTGGGAAATTAAAATGAAGGGGCCTTGGTGTGGTACGTGTCGAGATATGTGGCGCTAACTGTGAGGTTGCATTTGGGAGATAACTCAACTCAAGAGCGCCAAAAGTCCTCACGATTAAGTATTTGCTTCTCCTCGAGGACCAGTTTATGTGTTTTTGAAGGGACATTTTGCTTTCAGTCGAATATTTTCACTCTGTTAGTGGAGCTATATCAATCTGTAAGCAGCAGATTTCAGACTCTTGCTGCTTTGGGGATATGGTAGTCAGAAATGTAAAGCTTGTCACTACATCAATGTAGTTTCTACATACTAAGCAGTGGTTTTGCATTTGAGTTTTAAACATAAACGTGAACAAGTTACAAAGCTACTGGTACTGAGAGTAACCAATGCTATTGTCAGGTGTTCACAAACTGATCATCACCACCATACACTTAATAGATTACATATGTTAAAGGGACAGTTCACTCCAAAAGCAAGCATACATATTTTTCCTAGTACCTGCAGTGCTATTTATTAATCTAGAGTGCAGAGCAGAGAGCACAGAAGGAAGCGTGCATCTACTGTTAGCTCACCTAGCACCACTGAGCTATCTATCGTTACAGCTCAGCTGAGAAGGATGCCATTGATGTTTGTTTTCTTGCACTGTCACAAGCACAAGCCTCTAGTCCGTGAGTAGACGCACGCTTCCTTCTGTGCAATGATGCAGACACTGGTTGTAGTTCAGTAGAAAGAAAATAGTTCCTACATGAAACTGCTCACAACAAGGTCTGTAGATTATCTTGAGTACCCAGGTCATGATTTCTGGAAAGAGACATTGCTGTTGAGTTTTTCAAATATAATTTTTTGGTGCTTTGAGCACCACAAGCTGAGTGCCGTCCAGGTCCATTATATTGAAGAGATCTATGGTAGTTATCACCGACACTAAATCAATCTGTATTGATATACCTTATACAGGTAAGAGGAAAATATATATTTTTGATTTGGGGGTGAACTATCCCTTAAATTTATTCATGTCATTACATTTGCTAATATTAAATTCATCCATAAATGTAGTACCACTGGGTGTATCTATGGGAAGCCTTAAGGTGCCTTTTTGTATTTCCCCATTTGGAGTTTTGGCTTTTGCTCTTTGTGGGTTTTACGTCCCTGTCAGAGATCTAGGGGAAGGAGGGAGTAACACAGTGAAATGGAGGGAACTTTCAAAAAAAGAAAAGGCAAGCAAAACAAATCGCCAGCTTAAAGGAAGTTTATTCAAAATGGTAACAGGAAGGAAAAACCAGATCGCCTGTAGGAGGGACACACAAAATAAAGAAAAGATTCAACACAGCTAACAAATATCACCGCACTTAGCCAAACTCTTACTTATTACCCACGTCTTAGAGACACACAACTGTCACAGCCTTCTGGCCCACTGGCACTGCTCCTCCTTCTTCAGTTCAGCTTCTTGGATGAGAGGCGAAACATTTTCAAGAAACGTGAGCAAGTCCAGTTGCCTACGATGTTGCACTTACGATAACTCACAGTATTTGTACCTGTGGTCAAAATGGAGCCAAAGTTTAGGAGTGTGAACATTACTCTGTATACATTCACGGAAAGCTTTAAGCATTGCATTGTGGGATGCCTGCTTCATGTACCTGCATCTCTTTATTCCACCTGACCATCCTGTCACCACCCTTTATTCCTCATGTCACCTCTTTTCATACTGAGATCTCAGCTCCGATATGAAGTTCAACCCTTTTACCCTTTCCGGGTTTTGGTGCCACATTCCTCTGAATTCCCATGACAGCCTTTTAGAAAAAAAAACAATCTCTTATGTCTGTGTTTTAAAGTTCGAGTCACATGATCTTTAGTTTGTTCTTCTGTTTTTCCTCCGTAGCTCGAGGCTATTCGTGGACCCCCAGGAACCGCCGACCGGAGAAGCTCCGCGATTCGCTGAAGGAGTTGGAGGTACCCGCCTCCTCTGTTAAACCCTCCACCAGCTCCCCTCCCAGCCCCCCCTTCTTCTTCCTCCCTCTGGGGATTTTCGGAGTTTTCCCTTTCCGAAACGGCCGATTGATTAACAAATAGGGGCATTCTCTCTCCTTTCTCCCTCTCCCTTCACTCTCCCTGTCGTTCCCGTTTGTTCTCCTCTCTCCCTCTCCTCTCTCATCACCTCTCTTTCGGCCGGGCTCTGTCATCGAGGGGGATATTTGAGGGGATCAGGGGGCTGCAGGCTGCCCCCTCATCCCTCCTCTTCCTCCCTCCTTCTCTTCCTCCTCCTTCCCTTCCTCTCCCCCCATTCATCCCCCTCTTCCTCCACTCCCCTACTCGTCCCCTCTGTACTTGTGGCAGCACAGACCTAGCTTTGTTTGCTGGAACCTGTCTGTGGCTGTTACACACACGCACACTCCCCACCCATCCACCTCCCTCCTCCTCTCACCCGTAACCATTGTCTGAAACTAGAAACACCCCAGCTCACCTCCACACCCCACCTCCTCCTCCTCCTCCTTCTCCGTCCCTCTCTCCTCCCATCCAATCACCCCAGCTGGGTTTGGAATGTGGCAGGAATGACTGACCTTACACACACACATGCGCACACACACACACACACACACACACACACACACACACACACACATGCACACAAGCAGTCCTTACCTGCATCCTCTTTCAACTCTCTCCCAACCCTCCATGAACAGGAACTGCTGCAGCAGCCACCTGTGGTGACAAGTGTCCGTACTGTGTACCACCAAGATAATTAATACAAGTATGAGTGACACTGGCATTAAAAAAAGATGGAAACTTATTGAATTAAACCAAAGTTCACTGTTTCGCAACAACAACAGAGGCAACCAGACGTCTGGTTTTCCCCCAACATTAAAAGATACAAATTTCCATTTGTTTCCAAAAACCTTAACTACCTGTTTAAACCAAATTCAGTGTTGCTCTCAGCATCAGGTTCGTGTTGCTGTGGTGACTAGTTGCATCGGATGCTTGGACTCAAGTTTGCTTCTGTTTGTCCTGTTTTTCTCAACGTCTCTGTCTTTCCCTGTTTTTCTGTCATGCTCATTCAGGAACTGTTGCAGACCAACACCTGCGTTCACACCAGATGGAGGAACAAGCATTGCTGCCAGGTACACACCCTCCTCAGCCCACCACCCACTGTATACACACGCACACTAACACGCACACACTCTTTTCAGCTTCAGAGAGTGGCAGAAGCCAAGTGAACCTCCCATGGTCCGCCCAGACCAGGCCTCAGATAAAGAGCTTCAGTGGACTGTAATACCAGTCGCCGGTCATTACAAGCTAACAGGGAACATCTCAAGCTATGTCACCATATTTGTGATGTGACACTTTTTGATGCCCTAACGCTTATTCTCATGTTGCTTGTCAGGGTAAAAACAAGCCTTTGTATTTGGATATATATATATATATATATATATATATATATATATATATATATATATATAGCGTTTGAAATCAGTGTATTCATATGCTTCATATTTCATCCTCTTCATATCTTTAACCAAATGAGTTTTAGAACCTTGATAGTTTCTTAGATGTTAAAACTTGTTTTTGTGTCAAAGTCAAGCTAAATTAAGTCAATTTGTTGTTAATATTTATACAGCCCAATATCAAAACAAATTTGTGTCAAGAGAGCTTGAGGCAAATTCAGTATGGACAGCATACAACTATCCTTTGCCCATCAAATTGGGAAAGGAAAACTCTCTTTAAAAAAACTTTCAAAGGGAAAATACAAGAAACCTCTGGAAGAGCAACAGATGTCATGTGTACAAAAGAGACCAAAACGGCAAGAATTACAGCAGGGAAATCCCATGTGCCAGTATTATGTGACGCTTTTGACCATCCACAGTCAAATAAACCCACAGATGCCTTTTTATATTTTGTAGTAATGCATTTTGAAGGACTGGGAACCTTTAGCTTTGACAAATGTCTTTGTGCCTGTAAACTCTCATTTGCTCGAGGAGTTTTTGGCTTAAGTCAAGTTCAGTGAGCGATGCCAACTTGATAAACTCTCAAACAGTTTCGTTAATTTACTTTATGTTAATATGACGTATGCCTCTTCTTTCTTTCCAGGTTTGAACAGCTTCATCTCTGTTAACTGTAACTTAACTCTTGTTAAATTTTTTTTTTTTTTTTTTTTTTTTTTGTGTGTGTGTGGTACCTGTAGGTGTTGCTGAGCAGTGGCATACTGGTGACCTTGACCATTAATGGACCTCAGCTCGAACAAGTGTACATAGACCGCACATTAGTGGGTCGAATACCAGTTAGCACCGTCACTGATGGTGAGTTACAGGCACTCACACATGGTAAAATAACAATGACTTAGTTTAATTTAGTTTAGTTGAGAAAGGACAGTGCAAATTCATGAATACACATGGTATAAAAGTGCCAGAATTAGCCAAAAGGCTATTTTTCATCTGTAGTCCCTTGGACAAGATGTTACACAAGGTTACCTAAAATACAACAAAGCACAAAAAACAAACAAAAAAAGAAAGACAACGACATACAGTGCTTGATTCAGTGCTAAAACTTGAGCAATATAAAAGTAAATACAATTTTAAAAAGCCATAGACGCAGTAAGGACATATTTCCAAAGTTCCATCAGAAATTAGGGGTGTAAAGTTACATCGATCTGGATCGATATATCAATTCAGTAATCAGTGATCCAATATTATCATTCCAGAGTAAAAGCATTGATACGTATCGTTATCTTTAGGATACAACTTTATGCTGAAATTCCCATGGCACGTCTGTGTCACCATTTCCGTCCAAGCACACCTCCTTTCTAAACAGCAAAACAGTGTTGGCGGACTAGCGTCACACAGCCAAGAAAAAGACAATGAAGGCACCTACTGATTTACTCGAATTATTTACTCCAATTAAAATCGTATCGTGGCAGACTTTGTGTTATCAGCAGGTGTTGTGTCATCGTTCAAAGAATTGTCATCATATTGTATCATGATGAAACATGTCATTTACACCCTGACTCTACATCAGTTTGGCTGGTCCAGGCTTCAGGAAGCTTGTGTTTTAGTCTTTGGTGTACAATGTACATTATATGTGTTTATTTCTACGAAAGAAGGTTTTTTACTCTTTGGGTACCAATGCGGGATTAGTGCATTGAAGGCTTAAGACATTTTTTTGTGATTTTGGTTAGTTTGGTGCCACTGATGCTAATCAGAGCTGCTGCATAACCATCACGCCTGTTATGGCAGGAAAGAATTCTTTCTCCTGTATTGTAGTGATGTTTGCATTCACTGAATGACATTGTGGTTTATGTATGACTTAAATATTCCAGAGGTTCACCGTGGTTTAAGCAGATTTAGGGACACAAACATCATTGTTTCCACTACATGGCTGGGCCACCTATCTCTGCCCACAGACACACACACACACACACACACACACACAAAACCAAGCACAGGGACATTTGCATTCAAATGTTTAGTGTTTTAAAACCACAAAACCATCAACCCCGCACTTTCTCTCACTCTGTCAGCACCGATTGTGTGTTTACACCTGCTCACCACACACACACACACACACGTACACACACACACACTCTCCCCCTCCCCCCACTCTCCTCACCACTTTGTCACGCAAACACTCTCTCACACACACTCGGCAACTCACACACATAACAGGTGCCACAGGTGAGCGAGGCGACTCTGCCAGCTAATTGCGGGCAAATCCTTTTGTGCTGTGTGTGTCCAGGGGCCTTCCCTTAAGAGCATCCATCAGTGTTTTTCCCTCCATCGCGCGTTCCTCCAGGGAGTACCGCCCCCCCTCACACTGTGCTCCCTCGCTCTGCAGACCTGGCAGGAGAGAATAAGGGACCGTGGACACCGGCCCAAATCTGCTAATTATTTCTTTCTTTCTGTATCAATTATTTGTTCATAACACCACCCTCCCTGCTTCCGTCCGGGGTCTCCAGACACCTGATAAAGCCCCCATAGTACACACAGACACACACACACACACACGTTCTCACATGCATACATATGCAATTACAGACTTTTCTTTTATATAGACCAACAAGCACTTACTGTATGTCCACTCACATTTACAGGCACACAGAGAACACGCATGCACACGCTCACGTACACAGTACTGAGGCACGCACACGCGCACACACACACACAACCAGGTACACGTACACCCACTCACTCACCTCCCACTGCGCTCCATTCAAAGCCTCAGAGGCACTAATTATTAGAGTAATGGTTTTGAGAGGGTGGGTTCCGGGGATTGTGTGTGTGTGTGTGTGTGTGTGGGGTGGTGTAGTAGGTTAGAGGCTGTTCTCACATCTGTCACTTGTTAAATTAGCCTTAGACAATTAGAGTAGAGAGCCAGACCAGATCACACTGTCGAACACATTCACAACGTACAATTACTGAAACAGTTTACAATTACGATCAAGTGATCAGTAGACGGCAAACATAAAACGGCTTCTGGACGGCAAAGGATAAGCAAACAGTCCGATGGCAGGAAGGTAAAACGAAACATCACGCCACGTGATGATGTTGCGATGGCATAAAGGTTATATTCATGAGTTAGTCTATGAAATAGAGCAAAGAAGTGAAAAACGCACTTCATAACTTTATAGCAGCCAAAGCGAAGTCATCAAACTGTTTGTTTTATCTGACAAACAGTCCAAAACCAAAAAGAATATTGAATTTATTATCATTTCTCATTGAACCTGAGAGGCTGAAACCAGCAAGTGTTTGACATTGTTTCTTGAAAAATGACTAAAATAATTGCTAAATTATAAAAATAGTTTCTGTTCAATTGTCTCCGATTAATTGACTATTCGTTTCAGCTCGAGCCAAATCTTAAATAAAAACAGTAAGTCACTGCACAATGACAGAGAATTCATTTACATTTTCGGAACAGGATTTGACAACTTTCTAAAGCAGAAAGGTTACAGTAGCTGAATGCTGAGAAAAATCCTCTTTCTGATTTGCATGGATCCGTCTGAATGTGAGGCCTGCTGCGTATTTGTCTCTCTGAGACAACAAGCAGCCGCATCCAGATCTGTTTTTTGTTTCACGATGTGACAAAGCTGGCTTACCGTCCGCTCGTAAACTTTGTATGCTCAATGCTGGTTACCTTCCTGTTTCTACCATGAGCTGTGATTGCATCATACACAGCAGTAGATTACACATATTTTACACCATCAAAGTATTACCGACTTCCTTTGGCCGATGGCTGGGCCAAGCTGCGCATATGCTCCACGATTAAGCATCCTTAAGTGATTTTTCATAGCCGGTTTCATTTACCCGTGTTTAAATGTGCTTTGGTTAAGCCCATTGGCCTCTTATGTCAACATGCTGCTGAGGAGATGGCATTAAATGGATTTAGGGGACTGTGTGTGTGTGTGTGTGTGTGTGTGTGTGTGTGTGTGTGTGTGACTGTGTGCATGCTTTAACATGTTGTAGGTTTGTTTTATATGGTTGTGAGTATGAATGTGTGTTGGTGTGATTAACTGAGACTGCATACAAAATTGGTTGCAGGCTTGCACATATAAATGTACATGCATGTGTGTATGCATCTAGAGGGTAAGTATGAATGTGTACATGTGTATATACAAGTGTGTGTGTGTGTGTGTGTGTGTGTGTGTGTGTGTGTGCGCGCACGCCTGGGTGTGTCGGGGTGGGTCATGAAGGTCTGGCTCTTAATGCCAAATCAGCCACCTGGTCCCAGATTGGGCCGCAGCCTGGTTTCATATCCCCCTCTTCATTTGGGAATGAATGGGATTAAACCTAATCCCGTTTATAGACACCCATAGAGATCAATACTAAACTGCATTTAACTTGATTTGTCTGTAATCTATTACAAAGACGCTTACTATTGCATTAAATGCTTTTTCAGAAAGCCAAGGCATCATTAATGGCTGTATTTTGCAATGGTTTAAGCCTTGCACCAGTTTTTATTACAAATGCTTTATAATCCAACTTCAACATAAGGACAGACTGACTCAATTGACCTGATTTAAGATGCTAGTTTTCCCTGTATTTCCGAGCAGTGTTTCCCTTCCCTCTTGAATATTTGCATATTAATTTGAAATTTTCACACAACAGGATGATTTGAAGTGTAATCATACCAATACCCGCACGTTTATAAATACACACATGCCATGGTTAATTGGCGGTTAGATTTCTAAATCTCGGGGTGCAGCCTTACTCGCTCAACTCAAAGCAGGATATCTGAGAGACATGTGTAACAACCCCCCTCCTTTCCATTTAATTGGTTTCATAAACAGATTAATTTGAAGGAGAGGGGGGCTTAATTGCTAATCAGCGTTTCCATGCAGCTCCTGAAGAGTTGAACAGGATCAAGTGTGTTCTTCTACCACAAAAAGGCCTTTAGAGCCTGCAGTACACTGACAGGGGAAGAGAGCTGAGAACAGGGGAGGAAAGAGATACAAAGAGTATGGGAGGCAGTGGGAAGGAGAGAAGAGAGGATGCAGGAAGGTGAGGAGAGGAGGAAATTAGGTGAAAGGGAAAAAGTAGGGAGGAAGAAGTAAGGGAGAGGAGAGGGAATCAGGAGAGGAGGAAACTTCTGTCCTCCCACTCCAAACTAATCAGAACTCAAACATAATAAAGAAGTGGAAACATAGAAAAGAACATGTAACAAACATTAATCTAAACTTGACCGTCAAGAGTTATAAAGTGTTTTTGGACCAAACCATTTTGAGGACCCCCTGAGAAGAACTGCCCGCTTGAAAGCTCCCCCAAGAAACTACACACTTCCAAGGGCTGTTTTTTTTTGTTTGCATTCACATCACCAATAGAAACACTGAAGTGATGATCTGCAAGCCAGCAGGCTGTTGGTTTAGTAACGCCACTTTTTAAAGTCAAAGTCAAAATTGCGTTGTATTTCCATCATTGCTTAATTGTCAATCCATTTATTGTCTTCTTCCATTTTTTTTGTTACAAGCTGTTTGTGTTTTGTGTTGTCTGTTGTTTACATGGCTAACAGTTTTTAAAAATGGCAGTCACCAATGCTGCATTGGCTGAGTTTGTCCAGTCAACATACACTTATGTCACTCACACATAGATAACCAGCCTCCAAAGAATTCTGCACCTCCAACACAGAAACAGAAAGCGACTATTTAAAACTCTTTATTAAATAACTGTAAACACAACTATAAAATGCTAAAATATTCATCATTTCATAACCCTCGGATGTAAGCTTCTGAGACTGTAAATCCAAAAAGTCTGTAAGTTTACTAAGGAGGTTGCTGTAAAATTGACCTATCAATACCAATGAAAGAAAAATCCATCAGTGTATGTTTGCTGGAAAATGTCCCGCTACTGGGTGTGTTATGTCAGCCCTTTTGATGGAGCTCATGTGTTTATGTCAGGGGTTAGCACCCTTTACTATCAAAAAAGCTCTCAAATAATCTGCCTGGAGCTGCAAAACATATTTGAGTCTTTTAATGAAAATGAAGTCTAAATTTGCCCATTAACATTACGAAAAGGTCTAAATTAGCCTTTATTGATATGTTTTACCACAAGATGGAGACTCCGCAGTGGGCTATGTATGATAGTTTGGTACTTAAACTTTGCAGGATTGGCGGTAAAAGCACGCACTGTTAAATTCTCTATTGTCCTCCAAGACTTTTTTCGACATGGAACCCATAGCTAGCTCAGCGAGGGAAATCCAAGACAAGTCATCGCTAATTTAAAGTAAAAGGCGATAGGTCGTGTGACGCACATTTAGATGATGAAATGTAAAAACTTTCTTGTAATCTGTGAATAGGCTACACCTTTTTACATTGGAGAATGTAAGAATCAAGGCCTATGACAATGACCATAAAAATGAAAATGTTAAAAATAAATAGTCATTATTAATTTCCATATAATTAATTGCCAAAGCCACAGGGGGCCACTGGAGAGGGGCGGAAGAGCCACATCTATCTCTGGAGCCACAGGTTGCTTACCCCTGGTTTATATGTTTCTGGAAGTGAACAGGCTTTCAATATATAGAAATGCATCAAAACATGAATTATTATTGTTAATTTCAGCCACATTTTGCTATGTATCCTTACATCTGTTTCAAAGTATCTTAATTCAAGGCATCATAAATAGACAGACTGCGCAGTAATCAGTGTATGTGTTGACAATTTTTGTCCCAAGTTATCGCTGTTTTGTCACGTCAGTGATACACAGTTGTTTGTTTTGAATCATGACATCTAATGACATTTGTGGTGATGTCATTCCCAGCGGTGCTGAGCGATCGGCTGATTCTGCTGTCCCTCCTGGAGCAGAGCCAAGTGGCTGCAGTCTACCTCAACCAGAAGAACCAGGACTCCCCAGAGACTGGCAGGCGAACAGACAAACTCTCCCCCTCTGAAATCAAGGTACAGTGGAACGCATTGATGAAGTGAGCATGAGAAATGTGTGTGGGCCTGAGCATTTGTGTGTGCATTACGGCTGGTGGTAGTGTACAAAAGCAGTCAAAAGGAGAAAGCAGTGACAAAAATGAAAGGTGTTAACATGTCATCATGTATCACCATCCAATTCCCTTCTTAATCTTACCTGAAGAATGACATTTCCAAAATGATTTTTTGTATTTATTTCACATTTAATCCGTTCAAGTGTAACCTGGAAACAACAAAAAAAGAACACAGTGCGATTCAGTCACATGTCCTTTTAGTAGGTGGCATACAGTGAAAATATATTTGAAACATAATATAAAAGGCAGAACATGGTTACTTTCTAGACCAAAACCAAAAATCCCAAACATAGTAAACCTTTGAAACCTGAGTCCTTTTTACACAGAAATCACGCTATAGGGCCACTACTAAGTCCCTTCTTTATGCCTCCTTCACATTTTTACACAGACCCAAGTAATGGCCACATAAGTCCACTCCAGTGTGTGATTTTAAATAGCATCTGGGCATCACGAAACCAAAGAGGCGTGACGTTTTACACAACAGTGTCGGCCTCTAGTTTGACATATACAGTGGCATTAACATTGCAATTACAACCATTTACCGTCTCTGTTATACGGCACCTAATCTCATTCTCTGCTCAGACGGTAAGGAGCTCCTGAACCTTGTTTTCCCAATTTGTGTAAATTTTCGGCCGCTGTTCTTCTTTGAGTTAGACACTAAAAGCTTCTAGCTGCCTTACTCGTCGTCAAAACGTCAAACCCGTCCTGTCCATGGTGTCGTCCTGCGGGCTGTCCTGGTTATACAGAAATAATTTTGGCGTGTTACTACCTCCCGGGGCGGCTTAAAGGAGAGAAGCATACCTTATACACAGAGCAGCTAGGCGGCACAACAAAGTGATATTCGCGCCTTGTGAAATGGGCTTTGGTCCTCTTGGATCAAGAGAAACTTGCTGGGTTTTTGCTACATTTTTGACCTCTTTACCATGACAGTTAAACAACCAACTCTGGATTGGAAAGTCTTCTCAAAATATTGAATGTTAAATAAACCAGCATTACTTGTATGTTCATGGTAAAGGAGGACTTTAGATATGTCACTTTTCTCACATTTATTGTATATATCGTGTTAATGCTTGTATGGCATAGAAAGAAATTAGACACAATGGACATCACATATGCAAATGATTTAATTTATTTGTCTTGTTTTAAATTCGAGATTATTACAACAAAATTCATCAACATCAGTTTGTTGAGTAAAGCGGTTGAATGTGTGGGGGCACCACACTGTATAGGAGTGAATTTATTGAATATTTTTCCAATGAAATTCCCCAAAATCATGCAAAAGCACATGTTGCCACACTAATTGTCATAGTATAACCAACAGGAGACCACTGATGTGTGAAGTGATTGTGGGAACACCACACTTTATAAGAGTGAAGTTACTGAATAGTTTTGTGTTTTCTCTTTTGGGTGTTGCATGGTCCCTGCGCACTTGTCTCACAGACAGCTCTGCTCAGAGGACCATGTGATCTGTCCAGCTTGGAGAACGGCTCATTTTGATTAAATGTAGCTCGTTGTCTCAGTTGGAATGAAAAGTCTATGTTTTACTTAAGAGTTATTGATTTGGGAAGTTCAAATCTGTATTAATCTTCTCAACTTTACCAAATTGCTTTAGGCAGACAGCTGCTGTCCCCTCCTCCTGGTACTGCACACTGGCACTTAATCTGTTAGTGGCAAGAAGTACCAGTTAGTACCGGCCTCCTTTCACTCCTGGTTGTAAGTTAATATGAATAAGAAATACACCAAAGATTGCGGCTACTTGAGAGCCCCGATGCCCCGTCCGCTGCTGCAAAGCCACAGAGCGTTGTTGGCTTCTTTATTCAAAGTTTTACGTGTCCTGAATGCACCAGATTCAAGGAAGCACACCGTTGGGTCACCAGCAATACACCCACCAAGTGAAAAGTAGAGAAGATGAACGGTTCCTGTTATGCCAAGGACACACATCCCTAAAATAAGTGTGGATATTAATGACCCAATTGGCAGCTAACAGTTAGCTTCCCACTATCAGTATCTATTCCAGGTATTATTTCTTTATGGACTTTTGATATCCATATATCCTGTCCATTTGGCCTTATACAGTTTGTAAATGATCAGTGTTTGTCCAATACCTGTTTTTTTTTTAGCACAACAGGTGCACAGAATCCATAATTTATGTTCAGTGTAATAACCATATGTGGCATCTGTGGTTTAGATATACCTCTATCTCTCTCTGTCTTTGCTGTTTCTGTCTATTAATCTCTCATAAAGGTGTGTATTGACAGGCAGTCTGATCTGGAGGTGTTTGTGTAGGTGTTAGTAACAGGTCTGATTATGTGCCGTCCCGTTCGTCCCTCCCCCAAAACAAACCTACACTGTGTCCTCCTTCACTAGCTGGCTAACCGCTAACCCTGGCATTATCACATTACTGCCAGGCCCTTTTGTTAAGGTGTGTGTGGGTGTGTGTGCGCGTGCATGTTGGTGTGTATAAAAGCAATCGTTGCCGCCGTGCGTCTGTCTCCAGAAGCGGAGTCCTGATAAGACACCCCCACCACCCCATATTGTACACCCCACACCTCTGTCAATGCATGTGCATGCAACCTGCGACACACACACGTGTGCACACGTGCACGCCCGACTCCCCATCCCCCACAACAAACACACACATCCACACACACACATACACATCGCCCTGGTCCAGTGGGCTAAGCTGGAGAAGGGAGAGTGGGGGGCGTTGAGGGGGGGCTAAACTAATCCGGCCCACAGAAAGTGGTTTTTGATTATTGCTGACCAGCAAACGCCAGCAGAGGAAAAAAAAAACTAGAGGAGGGAAGAGATGGGTAGGGATGGTGGGATGGAGGGGGCAGAGGGGGGGGTACAGATAGTGTGTTATTAACCCAGTGATTTTCAGATTTTTTTTTTCTTCTTTTCCATTTCTAATCTGTCAGTGATCTCCCGTTCAGCTGTTTGGGGCTACTCTTTGTTCCCTTTATCATCAGATGTACTTCCATCATTTTAATTCATCTCTGTATTTTGTGTCCAAGGCAAATCCTCCCCACCCCCCCACCCAAGGGGGCAAGAAGGGCAGACATGGACCACTGAACCTCCAGCTTGTCGATTTACTAATTTCTGCATGTTTCAGTGCTTTAAACCATTTTTTTGTACAGAGGGGTACGTTGTTATTTTTTCATATGGATTTCCTATGACACCGCTGCATCTCTGCTTTAACAACATGCCTCTCTGTCAGGTCCTCACTGCTCCTCTACACTGTGACACAAGTCATAGACGTGGTGTGTGTGAGTGGATGGACGTGCGTGTGCTAATGTGTGCGTGTTAGCCATTGACTCTGGTAGCTGATTCATTGTGTTAGTGAGTGTGACTGGAGATAAAGAGTGCATGAAAAGCGTGTGTGTGTGTGTGTGTGTGTGTGTGTGTGTGTGTGCGTGTGTAGAAGAAATGAGCTGTGGTGTACATGAAAGGCAGGGTCACAGTGTAAGACCTGCAATTTCACCTGCTTTAAAAGTGCTCCTGGATAGTGCACTGTTTGTCTAATGGTGTGTGTGTGTGTGTGTGTGTGTGTGTGTGTGTGTGTGTGTATGTATAAAACTGTGTGCTTGTATACACTTTTCATACCAGTGCCTCTGCATGTATGTACATGTGTATTTGTGTGCATACATGCATGCATTTATGTATGTGTGTGTGTTTCTGCGTGAGTGTGTGTGCCCCCACCCCAAAGCGCCACGAGAGCTCATTACTGTGCGTCTCTTTGTTGTGGCCCGTAGAGCGTGGCGGACCTTCCCAAAAATATGCACATCACTAAAACAACAAGCCCGACAGAACAAAACACACACACATTAATAATGGAAGATAAAAAACAACCTTAGACATCAACAAAAACAGGATGGGGGAAGGACATGAGTGATTTTTGGGACTGCAGATGTTAAAGTTTCAGAGCCCTCAGGTATTTACACCAGCCAGGAACGTAAATCCAAATCACTGAGATACTCTGATAACTTACCCGTCTTCATAAGATATGTTTTAAGTCAGTGGGTGTGTTTGTTGATCTATACTGTGCTTGTCCTCTGACTGTACTGCCCATTCTAACTCTCTTCTCAATGCATACTCCACTTTTGTGTTTCCATGTCCAGGTGGTGTGTGTGGAGGCAAGTGGGCGGGGTCGTAAGCTCCACAAACGTGTGTGTCTCAACCGTCTCCAGAATGTGGCGCTCTGCTGGTGGGACTTGGAGGAGTCCGGTGAGGAGCTGTGGCCCTGGACGCCCACAAGCACACATAGGAACAATGTGGTCCTGCTCAGCTGCTCACCTGCTGAAGGCCTAAAGGTACACACACACACACGCACACACACACGCACACACACACACACACACACACACACACACACAAAGAGCAAGAAAGAAGTTGCCAGTTCAGATAGTAACCTCTTGGGCCTGGGATTGAAACAACGGTCCAACCTTTTACCTGTGCAAGCATGCTGGAGGGGTGTCGGTGGAGTCTAGTGAGGTTATGAGGTGGCGGCCGTTGCAACAAGCTGTGGCCATTTGTTAGGGAATTCAATTATACACTCACAGGTGAGTATAAGATGGAGTGTGAAATCACCAGGGAAATGAAGCTGACGGGAAATCTCTCGATGTACAACATATTTGAAACCGTAAGATCTCAGACATCCAGAAGGAGGTTGGACTAGAACCATTGCTTCTCCACATTAAAAGTCATCTGATCAGGATGCCTCATATGGAGGTACTTTGGGAAGTACCATTTGGAAGGAGACAGGGACAGACCTAGAACATGCTGTAAGAGTTACATATCCCACCTTCAGCTGTCCCAGGATCAGCAAATGTTCGTTTCGCCTGCTGCCACAACAACACAGGCCTGAAAAAAGTGACACAAATCAGATAGGTGAAAGAATGTATTTAACTAGGGATCCTTGAAATGTGTCGTGACTTCACTTCATGCCATTATTGTGACCCTTAAGGCCCGGATAATGTAAAACCAACATTAAAGAATCAGTGGTGATGAAGGCTGATAGTTGCGTTGCCTCACGTTGCCTCTATCTTGGCTAAGAAGTTGCACTTCAACACACTGCAAAGGCTACAGCCAACGACCAACTAGCATATGTTCTACACCTGTATGACACGAAATAACTCTCCAAACCAGCAAGTGGCAGTACTCTGTATTCGTCATTAAAAAAGGGAAACCAGGAGGCCGACAGGATGAATTCAAGAAGGTAGTTAGCCACATGAATAACACAACCCGATGTTGAAAGAACAAATAATTTTTACAGTGCACAAGCAAACAGTAACACAAACAATTATGAACTGTCTCTGCTAAAGAGTGCAGTGCCTAAAGACATGATCTTACCTAATGTAATAAATTTGTTTCGATCTCACACCATCTTGACCTTTGTCATTTGTTTTGAACTGCCAATCAGAGTGAATTCATTCACCAATGGGTTCAGCCTACCATGGCCGACTAGTGTCAATGGTACGGGACATGCCACAAAAACTATGGCGACTGACACTCATTGACGGCCAGACATTGACTGCAGACTGACCGTCGGCTTGGTGTGTCAGGGCCCTGAACCTGTCATACCTTAATTTTGGCTAATTTGGGATTTTTTGGGGGGGATTCAACAAAATAATGCATGAAGTGATACATGCTGTGATAACACTTAATTCTTTGGCTGCAGAGGGTAACAAGCAGATGAATGGTGATTCATCTGCTTGTTGCACTTTCTGCAGCCTTGATAATATGAAGTCCACAGGAGGTATACTGTTACTGTTTTCATAGGAGACACTGAAGATCCTGCTCACTGGCTCTTTCAAATTAAATCAAGCTTTTTTACATCAGCCAGAGAGAACAAGCTTAAAGGGATACTTCACCCATACATCAACCATTTGTATATCATATACTCACCGCATGTTCAGGGAAGTATTGACCATACGACTGGATAAATGAGACTTAGATTATACTGCACAACTTGTGTGAGAGTTTGTTTTGCTGTTAATTGTGGTCCCCAGTGACTTCAGTACATGAAGAACATTCACCTCTTTTTAATTCTATTCGCCATGGAGGCATGCAAGAACTTTTCCTGCGTGAATTCAGTGTAACACGTGGTGAGCAATTGATAAACAAATTGTCATTTTGCAGGTGAAGTGTCCTTTTAACTAAATCTAGCTAATAATTGTAGTGACTAAAGCAAAACATAAAATTACCATGACAAAAATTCTTAACGCTTAAGGTTTTTCAATATCCTTTTCAGCACTGTGTGAAGTCTTAAACTTCTTCTGTTTAAACAGCTGCTGTTTTGAGTGGAGACCTGTGTTGTCGTGGATGGGATTGGGGACGGTGTGTTAGTCACCTCAAGGGTGGCACCTCTGTGTTGCACCTCCATGCATCACCATATGAAATAAGCAGGAGAAGCTAAGCTGCGGTACAGCGTGAAGGAGAACGCCTACACATCCACACACACTCTGTCTCTCCTTCTCTTACGCACACACAAGTCTTAGACACACAGCCCCATGGCCTCTGGCAAAACCCTACCCATGACCCGATTCTATGTCAACGTGGGATTGTCCTTGTGCCAAAAGCAGATGAAAGATCCCAAATTACCAAACTGGGCTTAACTCTACTCCTCATACCGTGTTCCTCGGTAAACATATGCAAAATATTTCACCACACCAGAGAGAGAAGGGAGAGAGTCTGCGAGAGGGAGGAAAGATGAGCGTTACCAATTGCATGCTAGGAAAACAAATTCACGCAGGAGAGAATGAGGGAGGGATGGGAGCTAGGGGGGCTACATGAATATTGAAATAAGCAAAGCAGATGCTGTTCACTGCTTTTACCGCTTCTTGTTTTTGGAATGCTCTTCACATTTATCACACTCCTTCACCTAGTTTATTCTCTCTGTCTCCTTCAACCCCCCCCCCCCCCCCCCCCCCCCGTCCTCCTCTCCTCCTTCTCCTCCTTCCTTCCTCCACGCTTCAAGAACATTAAAGTCTCTTCATGGGGCTGCGGCATCGCGCTCTAATGAAAGCGTTTGTTGTCATTTTTCAGATGCGCGGTGTGAAATTAAGCGAGCAGTTTATGTAAGAGCCGTGGCGGGAATCAAACGCCGGGCACACATCGGGAGACGCCAGCTACTTCAATCACTTCAAGCTCATATATATGTTCCTTTTGTTCAGTTCGCTATCTGCCGCACTAAGCCAATTTTCTAGCCAGTCTCTCGGCATTTAAAAAAGTCTGATTTCTTTCCCTATGTGGTCTTAATTCGTATGCCCCCCCCCCCTCCTCACGCTGATAAGTGGAGCCACGGCATGCAGGGGGGTGGAGGGTGGGAAGGAGAGAAAAACACATACATACTTCGTTTTTATGCATCCAGTTAACATTTTTAATTATCCTTCCTTCATGCTTCCCTCCCCTCACCCCCCCCACAAACACAAACACTCACACACACACACAAACCGTTTCCTGGAATTTAATAATCTTAATGAAAAGAAAACACCAGATGAATGTTTTCTTGCTTTTTTAAGTCATATTTGATTTTTGGTGGTTGTATGTGTTTGTCTGTGTTTGCAAACATACTTTTTTGTTTTGTTTCTTAAAGCATTCGCGATCCTGTTATCTGTCACCAAACAGTTTCTCTGCAGCTGTTTGATCTGCATTTATGTGATTTCTGTTTGTCTTTTTAATTATTAGTGACTTTAGCACTGCGCCGCATGGATTTTTTCTTTTGCAAAAACCTGAACAGATTGTCCACAAAAGACAACCTTAACTGAAATTATTTGTACAGAAGGAATGTGTAATTGTATAGCAATTAAATAGTACTGTACTTCATCTCCTCCACAACTGCTGAAGCACTATAAGAGCGCTTTAGAAGCTAAATTAACTGTATAAAATTGCAAGTTTTAGCTCTAAACATGAAAAGCTGCTGCCTAAATGTGCAGAATTGAAGCATTTACAGTAGAAAGCACATTTTCAGCAATGCACTGCAATCATAATGTGGACCATGAAAGGGTCGGGTGTGGAATCCAAAGTGCAGAATTACCCCCAAGCTCCACTGCTTTGTAAAAACCGCACTGCTTCCACAGTTTCGGGTCCAGTGAATAATGTTCCCCCTGTGCTACAATTATGTTCAGTGGTACCAATTATGGCAGTTAAGGTGTGAGGAATATTTTGGTTAGTAATCCCGCTGTGCCTGTGCATTTTCTCACATCAGTACCTCAACACTAACCCTAATTCACACACCTAAAACTTCCCCAGTCCCACCCCCCCCCCCCGCCTCCCTCCCCAACACCCCTCATCCCTTCATCCCTCGACTCTCCTCCGAGTCCCTCCGTCTCTCTCTACCCGTCTCTCCCTGTCTTTCTCTGCTCCGTGAGCTGGAAAATTGGCTTCAAAAGGCCACTGCTGTGAACAAGGGCCAGCCACACAGTTGGGCCCGTCCGCTTTATCTTTCACGCCACGGAGGGGAAAAAAAGGTGCCGGCGAGAGAGAGACAAGAAGAATGGAGAAGAATAGTTTTGACCAGTCACTGAAACCAATAACCAGGAGAAAGCTACTTACTAGAGGCCTCTCCCTCTCTCTCCCTCTCTCTGCATCTTTCTCTCCATGTCTCCACCCTCTTTCTCTCTTTACTCTCCTCCATTCTCACTCTTTCTCATCATCTTTTGTGCATATTTCTGTCTGTCTGTATCCCTCTCTTTCTGTCTCTCTTGCACATCCTTTCACTCACTTGCTCACCCCCTCTCTTGGCCTTATTCATCATTTTCTATTTTATGCTCTCAGAACCAGGGAATACAGCACCTTAACATGCCACGATATAGTGTGGAGAGTTCACAGCAAAGCAAACAAAGCTTTGCTCTTATGAATATATAAAAATGACAAAAAGACACCTGCATACTGTATTTCAGAAGTCCTTTATCTGCACTTGTTTTAAAAAGTGGCTGTTGTTTTGCCTTGCAAAGTGTGTTGTTGGTCAACTTTATTCATGCAGCAGTTTGTAAAACAGGGCTGCAAATTGTTGCTTTAAAAAATGAGAGAGCCTCAGTCAGTATTGCAAGAGCACCACCTAAAAAATCCTCCTTTCATTCTCATCCCTGCCACCTGCTTTTTTTTTTTGGTGGACATTTATATTTAACGTCCGTGGCAAAGTTCATACATGAATCAGCTGCAGATAAATCTATATGTCATCATTCGTGCGATGTTCATGTGTCATCATGCTTACGGTAGCATGGTTGTTTGCAGTTTAAGAGTTTATGTGTTGAAAACCTCACAACCCTGAAAGTCTTGAGTGCCCCATGCTCTAATCTCCTAATCAGCTGTGTTGCCTTCAGGGGCCTTTTGCTTGCCTTTGCTCAGCCCACATGGAATGTAAAACGAGGCACAGCGTGGCCTTAAAAACGACCCAGAGTCAAAATGCTGACTGTAATACATGTTGTGACTGTAAAAGAGGCTGAGGTGCAGTTTTTGCTCTGCGTTTTCTGCGTGTTCTACTGCAGCACTGTTGAGATTTATAGACATCATCCTTTTTAAATGTTGCACTTGTAAGAAACAGTCACTCAGGTCCAGTTTAGGTCAGGGTACAAATCATGTAGCTGGAGTTTAGGTGCTGAATATTGGGTATAAATGTCTAAAATCCGATGACATTTAAATATGATTGAAAGGATCTTTAACTGAACCTTAAGATGTCATGTCAGCCAGTATAAACAGGCTGCACCTGAACTAATAGACTCTCCATTAAGCACTGGTTAGAGATGCCTTTATAAAATAACGATTAGAAGATTAAGGAGATCTTATAGATTAATGAATCAGTGCAGCTATAAATTGGCCGCATAAAAACATCCAAGTAACATTGAGGAAGTGATAAATCAGTGCATTGATGTTTGAGGCCCATTACTTTCTCTATGGCGGTTCAAGACAATGACATGATTGAACTACAGTTGTGGACATAAGTCTGATAAACCATGAACCTGTGTTTGTTCTCCCACATCAGAACATGGTTGTTGTGTATGTGTCAAAATTAAAACATAAGTTGGTCTTGAACTCTCTGAACTCTTTTGCTGTTGAACCAGGCCATGCAGTGTTTGCTCTTCGCCTCTGAGCTCGAGCTGACACGGTCCCCCCCTCTCGTTTCCTTGGAGGGTCACCTATCAGGGGAGGCAGAGCTGAATCAGCTGCACCTCATCCCTCGATGGTGCCACGGTGGCATGCTGGCACAGCGGGCAGCGGGCACTAGCAAGCCGGGCACGGGATGAAAAGCTGAGAGGATGAGATGTGGTTTGTTGGGAGGGGGGGGTCAGGGTTTGTGGGATGGAAGTAGGTCTTGTGATTCCTGTGACAGCATTCTGCGAGATGGACTCGATGGACTCTTGCCTGCTTTGTGTTTGCGTGCAAGTTTGTTTAATGCATGTGTCACTTTGTCCCCTGCAGAAATGTAGCTATCCAGAGAACCGCACCCTCCCAAGGATACCCCACCCCTAACATGAATTGAGCCCCTCTTGCCTGCTGCCTCAAATAAACACACATACACACTCACACTGCACCCACCCCCTGGGGAGCAGCAGGAGCTAGCTCTGGGGGATTATGGAGAGGAAAAAAAGCTTTCAGGAGGACAGTCATCTGCTTCTCTCCTGCTGTAGACCACGAGCAGGCAAAAAAACCCTCCCTTCCTCCCTCTAAGTCCCTTTTTGGCAATGCCTGCCAAAAAACTGGGCCGGGCAGCTTTGCGAAAGGAAAGGAAGGCAGGCAGGCAGGCGATCCGTCTTTCTGTCTACACGGCGAAAAGAAATGGGCTCATTTAGCCAAAGCTGCCACGGTCAATGCAGGGCTCTGATAGAGGCTTTGGTTAGGTGAAATCCCTCCTATAAAGCTCTGTTAGAGACTGTGGAACTGTTGGGCTGCTGTTTAGCGCAGGCTGATGTCTCCTGTCATCCACCTACTGTTCCCGGTTCCTTGTGGGTGTTTTATCGACAGTACCACCCGTGACACGGCCTTTCTCCATCACTGTCAATGCTTGCATGCTTAGAGGGGCCATTGTGCCCACTCCCACCAACTGGTTATGGTCCAGGAGCAAATAATCTGAATTCTGGATTTGACCATCGGTCTAATAATTCCAAGCTTTCTTCGTGTATTATCCTCTTTTATACTGAAAAAGGCTTGTTTCTTGTCAGTCACCATGTCTTGTGTTGAGCGCTTGGCTCCTCTTGCAGGTAAACAGAGGAGGTTGTTTATCGCCGGGTGCTGGGTGCCAAGCCGTGGCATGCTCAGGGAGAAGATGTTGTTGACCTTGAGTTAAAATGGAGCTCTTATCATTACCTGTCTTGATTGACAGCCTGGTGTTTATGAGCAAAGTGGAAGGCTCTATTTCTTCCATCTCCGGGGGGTTTGGGGCTGCTGCCATGGTATGACTCATTTCTCTGTCTTTCTCTCACATGTTCTCTCCTTCCTCATCCTTCTTTTAGTCAGAAACAGGTTTCTTCATCAAAAGTGCTGGCATCTTCCAGCTGCTAAATAGAAGAACATGTTAAAACAACAACAAAATTATGAGATCAAGTTCCACTTGTGTTGCTTATACGATGCTTAGTGACACTTAACTACCGAGGGGGGTACAGGCTGAGTCCTCACTCTAACCACACCAGCATCTGGAGGGAAATTCCAGGACCAGAGACGGGTACAGGCAGAAATAAAAACAGAGCATGAAGAACAAATTCTGCCCACAGATTTTATTTAAGCTTCAGTAGATTTGTCGTGAAGTGGGTGGAATTGCAGGATGTATTTCTTGATATAGTTTGACGGTTTAAAATTTACAGTAACTTTAATGTTTCTCAACACACACGCGGGAGTCTCCTGGATAATTTGAGAATGCAGTAGGTCTATGTAACACTCACTGGTTGTGCATATAACTTAATTTGCTAACTAACACTAGACACAGATTGATTTTGGCCATACTATTTACATGCATCACATGCATCACTGTCCACCTTGTTCAAACCCGATCCCCTGTGTCACTCAGCCCTGAGGTATATTACTAAATCTAGCTTCAGGACTCATTGTACCTTATACACCAGGTAGGATGGTCATTCCTCACTTTGAGCAGGATACAGCAGTCGTACCATCTATATAAATCATCTCAGGTACATTTCCAAGTTCTGTTAGCCAGAAGTTTTAATTTTTTCAAAGCAGTTATAATGTTCGCTCACAGAAATGGCTTCAGTGTAAAGTGCCTTTTACCAGCAGAGAGGCTGGTAAAACAATTCTGCTCTGCTATGGTCCCTGTCTGGGAATGATCTGCACGACAAACTCAAACACAAGACCCTTATCTCTTTTTTTATTTTAAACTTTAAGTGGTCACTGCTAGCTGCAGCTGCTTCAATTGACTAACAAACTCTAGATTTACTAGTCTCACTTGCAAAAGAGGTTTTAATCTCAATGTGAGGTCATAGTTAAATACGGGTTATGTATGTACACACAGTATGGTAAGTTAGTTTTTCAGGTATTTAGCATAAACTAATAGTTTGAAGAAAGGTATTCACACATCCAACTGTCTCTGGTGCAGGTGCGTTGGAAAATATCACTTGAGTCTTTGAACATAAAGTCCTGCACACTGCTCATGCTGCTCAGCATCACAATTTATTACCATCACTAACGTTTCGGTCCTCCAATAAATTGCGGAGCTGAGCAAGAGCAGTGTGCAGGATTCAAGCATAGTCAGTATAAAATGATGGACATAGCCACCATGATGACACCCTTTGGTTTTTGGACTACCCATTTTGAAGCCTCGAGTCTGGCATTTCGATTGTCGCCATCTTTTTTAGAGCCAGAAGTGAGTGACCATACTTGAATCGGAGTGTGGAGCTATGGAGGAACTGAGGGTGGATCTGAATAAGCCACTGAATATGCCTTGAAGACAGACCGTCAGTCATAGCTTCCACGCTCTTAATTATACATAACTTTAACCCTTAATAAAATTTAAAAGGCCAAGTTATATAAATTTTCATGTACGATACACCCTCTCTCCTCTTCTCTACATTTTCTCCCTCTGAAAGATCCTCGGCTCTGTCCGAACAGAAGGCAATCCTCTGGACTGCTGCTTCAGCCTGCTCCAGCCCTACCAGCTGTTAACAGTAGAGCTACCTGCAGAAAACCATGGATTCAGAGAGGGGTCCTGGGCCGACACCTGTGTGTATGAATGTACACGAGGGCGCCTGCACCGCTTGTCTGCTACCCGCATCCCGCTACCATCCCATCCCATCTCCTGCTCGCGTCACCCCTCTGAGACCACAGTCCTCCTGGGCTTAAGTGACTCCTCCTTGGTCCTGTATGACCAGCGATGGGGGGTCTCTCTCCTGGCCTCCTGCCCTGTGCCACCCACCCTCCACGCCTGGCACCCTGCTGGGGCTCTGGTCGTGGTAGGAGGAGATCATGGGGAGCTGATGTGCTTTGATGTGGGCTTGGCACCTGTTAACATGGCACTGGTAGCAGAGGAGGCAGCTTTAGCTGCCACGCTAAGACTAGATCGACACCTGCGCTGCTGTGGAGCACTGGAGGGACTTCAGTGGGCGTCAGGCCTGGAAGGAGATGTGCTGATGTTGGCCTTTCATGAGGGACCAGTAGCAGCCCTGAGATTCAAACTAGGTGGGTGAAATAAGATTCAGAAATACCATCTGAAAACCAAACTCTTACAAAATGACTCATAACAAGGAATGTGAAGATATTTGTGTATTAGAAACCAAAACATTAGGGCGTCAGCTAACAATAATTTCCCTTCTTAATTAACCTGTCGATTATGTCCAATTAAGGTGATGTCTTTAGATCACAACTGTTCAAAAATCCAAACATGTTCAATTTGCAATGCCCACTAATATTCTACTATTTTTCCATTCACTTATCCTTTCCGTCACCCCTTATCCTGTTGGGGATTGCGGGTGTGCTGTTGCCTATGTCAGCTGACACTGGGCGAGAGATGGGGTTCACCCTAGACAGGTCGCCAGACTATCATAGGGCTGACACATAGAGACAGACAACCATTCACACTCACATTTACACCTACGGGCAATTTAGAGTCACCACTTAAACTGCATGTCTTTGGACTGTGGGAGGAAGCTGGAGCACCAGGAGAAAACCCATGCTGACACGAGGAAATATTGCAATGGCAACCTTTTGAAGAATGCAGTTGAAGGAATGGCAGAGGGAGGCTGTGTTGCACAGTTGAACAAGTCCGCCAATAGTAGAAAATTCTGAAAAAATCCTATTTTGAAGCAAAGAAGCAAAATGGCACTAGCAGCATATTCTGACATTTTAAACACATTAGGGCAAGTTAATCAGAGTAGGCACAGCTGCATGTAAATGTGAACATCAGTGGAAAATTAATTTTCATTACCCATGTAAACAGCATAGTAAGAATATTCCATATATAGATTTTTTTCCCCTTTGGAATAAAGGCAAAAACCCTTAAAATGAGAATATTTTGCATGTGTAAGTGTAATCTATGAAATCTATAAAAACAGAAAAGCCTAAAATTTGAGAAGCCTGTAGAAAATGTTTGCCAGCTGATACCTATTATCAAAACTGTTGTCGATTCATTCTTCCTTGTTTCGACTAATTGATTAATAACCAGATCATTTCAGGAGTCCTTCACAGTGATTATTATTATTTTATGCACAAAGCGGTAGAAGTTAAATATCTCAGAGTGTTGAGCAAACAGTTGCACTGCTTTGACCTAAAGCTCTATTTCACACATAAGTCTCTGCACCACTGTGAGCTGACGTAGAGATTTACATGTGAAATGAATGACTCTCTGTGAAAGAAACTACATGACCTAGCTTTTGATGATGCTGTCTTACAGTGATGCAGCAATATTTATTCTAAGATGCTGCCTAGAGTAACTATAAGTTTCTTTACATTTTATTCCACATGCAATGATTGTAAATGTAAAATCATGTCCAAACCTTCCACACCATCACAGTCCTCCTGATGAAGGTGCCCTCCTCCCTTCAGAGGCTCTCCCTCTGTTTTGGATCTGACACTGTATCTGAACCCCGCTGTGTAAATATGGCTGCTGAACGGGTCGTCCTCTTACCTCTCCACTGCTGAGGGAAGTTAATTTGTTGACGGGCGGGAAGGTTAGCAGGAGTCACGCTCTCAGAGGTCATTCAATAATCGCCCCGGGGCAAGAGCCCCCCAGGTGCATTCTGGGATGCATTTTTCCGATAAATCGTTTACAGTGGCTGCGCAGTCCCTCGGGGCCCCCAGATAAAGTTTGCCAATCAAAATTTTTCCGAAGCAGCCACCACAAACACACGCATACACAAGCACACTCATACATACACACATACACACATTCAGCGTCTTTAATTGTGACTTTGGAAAGAAGATGTGACAGTGGCACGCAGCTCTCTGCTGAAGTTTGAAAGCAGGAGTGTGGGGGCGGAGGGAGGAAGGTAGAAGATTGTGTGCATTTGAGTTTGTGTGTGTTTGAGGGAGTGTGTGTGCTTGACTGTGTGTATCCAACTGCGTTTGCCTGTGTGCACAGGGAAAGGGGAGGGTGTCTTCCAACAATAGCTTCCCCTCCTCTGATCGTCTGCCAAGGTTTTGATGAAGAAAGTCACTGCACGTCTTTTCTCCATGATAATTCTTCCCCCCACACACACGTGTGTGTATTCTTCTATTTCTGTGCTTCTATGCACACACACATACACGCACACACACATACACACATACTCCAACTCATTTGTTTGTTTGCTTGCGCTCCTTCTCTGTATTGACTTGTTTCATAAGGCCCGCTACATGACAGAAGGAGTGAGTCGGGAGACGGCGAGGAAGAAAGACTTGGCGAAGCTCCAAGTTCTCTTTTTTCCATAGGAGGCAGCCCTCCCTGGTGCCCCCCCACCCCCACCCTCCTGCCTGCACCGAGTTATCTCATCTGGGCACACGTTGGCCGCGGCTGGGCCTGCACCGGTACAGGCTGTGGAGGGGCAGACCGGGGAATGTGCTGCACGGCACGCAAGGAAAATAGTCATTTTTTGTAGGAATGTAAAATATTGTAGATGTTTTATAAAGAATTACGTAACTGGGTATACAAGTAGTGTAAAAAAAAAAAGAAGCCAACGTATCTTTATTTGATATTTATTTTGGATACATACTGTAGCAGAAAAAATGTATCAAGGTAACATAAAGGTTGGGTGACTTTTATCAAATGAGTCTATCCAAGGCAACTATTTGAGTTTAAACCATACAGCATTTAATTACGGAAGCGCATGGCATTCACTGAATAAATAAAAAAAGACACCTTATCTCGTAATAAGGTAAGAGATAAGTTCTAGTAATCACAAGATCCTGATGTTATACTACAGTAAGGCCCTACGCTGATACCGTAATAACGTTAACATTTGCAGATTTTTAAAGTGCGTCCATCATGAAACACAAGGACAGTACTTCTGGTCAATGTTTTTCAGAATAAAAGTACTTTATCTAGACTACAGAAGCCCATTGCATTCACTGAATAAATAAAAAAATCAACACATTATCTCGTAATTTTGAAATAAGACCTGGTAATATTGACATAATATGTTGATTTGTTTTAAAATGATCAACTAGTCTCATTCCTAATTTTTAGATGTCATCATCCTTGAAAAGAATACTGATTGCACAAAATTAAAACAAACTACAATTCATCAGGGTGTCTGCAGGTCCTTTAAAACATCTTAAAATTACCTATATGTAATTTTATTAATACTAGGCGATAAAACTCACTCATTAAATAGTCTTAAATTTGAATTTCTGGGGTGTTAAATGCCACAAACATTTGATCTAATTTCATTTATCCATGTTTTAATTTGTTTTTGTCAAAATGATTCAAGCTCTTCTTCGTAAAAGTCCACATTTCTGATGTCACAAATCTTTCAACCTACCTCTGAAACTAATCTTTTTCTTTATACTTGCACTTACTTGTTGGCAAACTGTAGATCAATCTAGCTCACTCTAATATCCCTACATAAATCCTTCCACTGGACAGGACAACATATGTGCTACTTACCTTTATACTTACCTGCAGTGCTTAAATGAAAAAAGATCAGGTTAGAATGATCTTGAAAAGATCTTAAACAGTATAAATTTATGTGTGTGGGACCTGCAGACACACTGTTAACTGGATAAATGTGCACAACATAACAGTTATAATAGCAGTGCTGTCTTAATTAAGAAGACTTTAATGCTCAGGTATCATCCTTTGAGTTGAACTCTCTGTCGGTAGTTTTGTCTCTGAAGTCTACTTGTTGTGTTGACGGAGCACAGCCTGGGTGCTAATTCTGTGTTGCTGTTTGTTTGAGCTGCTGCTGACCGTGTTGTTGTGTGTCTGAACTGAGCTCGTCAAATAAGCTAGTGTAGACAGGTGTGAGAAAGAGCCGACCTGTCCTCGCCACCACACTGATCCATTGTCTCCCCTCAGAGTCAGCTCAGAGCAGACGTTGACGCCCAACTCGAGGACCCCTTACACACATAAACATAGACAGACACACAAACCGCACTATGCTCAGCTGATGTATTAGCCACATTAGCCCACTCTTAAGGGGATTTGGGGGCTTGCTAATTGCCAGCTTGTCATTTTAATTGCTCGAACAACCTCCCCTCCTCCCACACACAGACATACACACACAACTTCTGCAATTAATTAGACAAGAGTCAGTGGTGACTTTGCCTGCCTGCAGCCTGGCCCACTGACGGTACCGCTGTCAGTGATCACCTTCTCTGTCCAGAACTGTGCCGCCAGCTGTATCAAAATTTTGTTTCGTCGATGTTGGAGCTTAACTACAGCGTAACAGAATATTAAAAAAATGTCGGTTTGAATTTACAGAGAAGTAAATCTACAGTCGTCTTTTATGGCAACATGCATTAAAGTGTTGTGGTTTGGCTTCGCTGCTCTGGTGCACATCAGCCTCCCCCAAAACAAGTTACTGATTCCTGTCACTGTTGTGTTACACACCATTGTGATCAGGTCACAATGGACAATAATCACCCCTGGCATTCAACACCTGCACTTCCCGTACGTGTTCTCTATAAGGCCACAAAAACACCAAGCACCGTTGCCCTTTTACAGACAGAACGAGACACCTCTGCTGCCGGGAAGGGTACAAAACCTCGTCCTTTCATTATTCAGCAGAGTCCTGATGTACACGCACACACACAAACAAAAGCATAATCAATCACCTCTGGTCAAAAGGCATAATCAGTTGTAACATTGCTCTCATACATACTGTATGCTCAATGTTTTTTAGATGTATTTAAGTAGATGGTGATGAGGACACACACCAGGGATTAAACCAGCATTCAACCTAATTGATTGATGATGTCAGTCCAACCGATCTAGTGCAGCTTCAGAGTTTAGACCGATCCACTGGACACTCATTTAGCTGCAGTAAGTGCTTACAGAATATTCAACATGAACACACACAGCAAAACCATTGTGCCTCACTGTGTTAAAATTCAGCTCTTTTTTGACAAAATAAATGAGGGGAAAGTTTAAATAGTTGTTTCAGCAGCTTAAGTTTTGCACATTTAATAGAAAGAAATATCCAATATATAATGTAAAATAAAAATAAATTAATGATAGGAAGGTCTGACATGATTGTCGGACAAAGCCTAAAAAATCTATGCCAGATTTGTTAAGTTTAACATGCATTTTAAGCTCATAACACAGCCGTTGCAAGATTTTATACAGTTTGTCTGTTTCTCTCTTTGTTTCTATCCCTGAAGTCAGACTTGCTGAAGTTCCTCTGGTTTTGCTATGAATTGTTTTTGGCTTTGAAAAAAATCCTGGTGGGATCCTGGTGCATTTTGATCTTTCTAATCCATTGTTTTGTGTTGCTTTATTTCATGTTATAATAAGCTGAAACCAAACTGTGACTGTTTGTGACAGGGGCTCTGACGGGAGGCCAGATGGGTCCTGGGGAGCTGCTGCAGCAGAGGCTGCGTTGTGGCCAGGTCAGAGAGGCACTGGGCATCCTGGAGGCTATGGACTGGAACATCATGGGAGACGAGTGCTACCGAGGCCTGAGCTCGGTCACCAACCACCTGCTGAGGCTGGAGCTGAACGCAGAAAGAGAGGGTGGGTCGAACACTTCTCAATAGATAGGTTTTAGTTTTGCTGATATTTCTATAAAGAATCAAACTTAAGTAGTCAAAAAACAGCAGTTTTGTTTAGATTTTTCTTGCACTGTAAAGTTTACTGTTAGCAAGTACTTAGTACATTAGACAATCTTCTCTGGAGACACGAGCTGACACATTTCTGTGTAAATAAACATAACTATGTAACACACTAAGCTGTAATCAACATGTCACTTAGGAAGTGACATGTTGATTACAGCTGCTGGTAACCTGTGCCAATCTAAGCTCTACTAGTTATTTTAAGATAACTTTAAAACTATATTACACTTAACAAAATGAAATCTTACATTTCTTACACACTTGCACACAAATTGAACTATTACTGATGTTACAGAGCTTGGTCGCCATCTGTTAGAAATGTTGTCCCCCACCACACAGTAAGGTTTCACACTAAGGTTTCAGACATACTAAAACACAGTTTTTTGCCTTTTTGAATGTTTTTTGAAAAGTTAATATAAATTGAGAAGTTCATTAATACACAGAGAAGCAACGGATTTCACTGCAAGAGCCACATCATCGTTTTATGCCTCCACACTGGCGATAGCCGTGGCTGGAGGCATTATGTTTTGGCGTTGTCCGTCTGTCTGTCTGTCCCATTCTCATGAGCGCAATATCTCAAGAACACCCTCAGGGAATTTCTTCAAACGTCCACTTGGACACAGTGATGAACTGATTAGATTTTGGTGTTCAAAAGTCACTGTGACCTCATAAAACATGTTTTCGGCCTTAACTCATGGATTCATATGCCAGTTATTACAACATTTTACACAAATGTCTAACAGGATAAAATGATGGAGTGATGTCATTTTATATCCAAAAGATCAAAGGTCAGCTTCACTGTGACATCATAATGCTCTGCAAAAACACTTTCCTGGCCATTATTTACCGTCATAATTCAGGAACAGAATGGGAGACATGGGATACTGGATTAGTCACACTAATCTCGGGTGTCCGAGTCTGGACAGACATGGATAAAAACTGCAACTTGACTTGTTTGTGGAGGCAGTAATTCAAGTCTGAAGATTTTTGGGTGGGGGCATTTTTGCCTCTTTTTGATAAATGATAGTATAAACTGGCAATAGAGGACAGCTGGAGTGCCTGTGTCATGCAACAAAGGTCCCTTGGCTGGAATCAAACATGGGACGCTGTGGCCCCTAACATTATCTTTAAAAATAAGAACAGGACATTTATGAAACGTGTCTTTGAAGTTCTTATTGTGTGTGTATCTGTTCTGTCTGCAGCCCAACTCGAAGCAGCTCTGGGTGTGTTTTACGCCCCGCCTGTTCCTCTCTCTGATGTGGTGATATTAGAGCACCGGGAGCCAATCAGCAAGTGTGCCCGCCGCTTTTTTCACCACCTCCTCAGGTAACGCCACCTTCTCTGTGCTGTTGCTGTGGCCCTAATAGGATCTTCTGAGGGAGACATTTGTTTTGCATAACTCTTCAGAATGGGGGGGTCAGAGGTCAAGGTTGGCTATATTAGATTATTAAATGCATTTGAATATATACATAAACAATATGATCCTCCGTCAGACTGAAGAAAAATAATTGAAAGCCGCTGCCGGTGGTCATGAATACTCCACGTACACAAATTTCTAGACTATTTTTAAGGCATTACCAGAACATTTTATTGGGTGCAGAATCAGAAGAAAAACCGTCCAAAAAAGGTCTTTGTGAAAATGACATCCATTGCCGATACAATTTAATTCCGCTTATTTGCAGCTCACTATTGCTATTTTAAAAATTCTAAAAAGGAAATGGCTTTTGAATTTCATCGCACACACTGATGCAGCTTTGAGTCATTCATAAGGCAAAGCACCTCACATGCACCTGTTTAGACTGTTGTTTCATTTTCCCTTCTGCCATGAGAGCCTTTTGAAATGCCTGTTTGACTGAAATAGACCCTGTTGTTCCCACACACTGCTGCTTACTGCTCTCCATCCTGCAATTACCTCCCGTTTCTCCTCTCTCTTTTCTTTCTTCTTTCTCTGTAGCAGAGCTGGAGCGTTGTTTGGCATCCCTCCTCCTCTCCTCTCTTATCACCTACCTGCATTCTTTTTCTCTCCATCGACATCAAATGAAGGAAGCCCCCCACACACCTCCTCTCTCTGCTTGTGTTTGTTTGTTTCATGTTGGCTCTAGACAGGGAAAGTTGAGGTGTTTTGTACTGGGAGATACAGCTCTCTCTCTCCAGCTTTAATTCTGGATAATAGGACTAGGACTCGCTACTCTCAGTTCAATTATTGACAGTTGTGTGTATGCAGCGGTGTGTGCTGATCGAGGTTTGTGTCTGTGTGCAGACCAAAGGAAGGAGAAAGTACACACTACTGACCTATCCATCTATGAATTATAATCCAAAGCATGTATTTTAAGACTGATGATTGTTTTTCTTTATTGTCAGGATGTTGTTGTGCCTCTCTTTAACTGTCTCTCCTCCTGTCCCTCCTCTCCTCAGACACCAGCGCTTTGAAAAGGCCTTCCTCCTCGCTGTAGATCTAGATGCCAGAGATTTATTCATGGTGAGTGAAAAGTAAATTTCTCTGTTGAAGAAATGAAAAGAAAAAAAAATGCAACACTCTCAGGACCAAAAGTGTAAAAATTACTCAAATAACAAAAAGCATTTCCAGGTCTTAAAAATCTTTCAAAGCCCTGAATTCAGTTTCCTCAAAATGTGGTGTTTAAAAGTATTAAATTTAATTTTCAAAAGTCTTTTATATTGTCTTTAGCTTGCTGTAGGCAGTAATGTTAATTATCAGACCTGCAACAATAAATTAAATTGATTATTTGTCTGAAAATCAATCAATAATCTGAGTAATTTTTAATTGAAAAAGAAGTCAAATTTCTCTGATTACAGCTTTTTAAAAGTGATTATATTCCAGTTTCTTTATTCTTCTATGACACTAAACTGATATCCTTGGTTTGTGGACAAAACAAGACATGTGAGGATGTCATCTCGGGCTTTGGAAAAAAACTGATCAAGATTTTTCACCATTTTTCTGACATTTTACAGACCAAATAACTAATCCACAATTGAGAAAATAACTGACAGGTTAAACAATGAAAATAATTATTAGTTGCAGTTAAAACAGTGAACTAAAAGTCAAATCATTGCAAGAGGTGACTGTTGTTGCAGGGGGCCATTCAGTACTTTTTGTTGAGTTTTTTTGTTGTTGACTCTTGTGGCAAACAGTTGTACTTCTCCTAATTACAGAAGCTAGGAAGCTCATGGTCTCATAATGGGCCTTTTAGATTGCTTATCTGGGTCCATGTTGCAGTGATTTAATTAACCGCAGCATTAGGAGTTACTGTTATATACTACTGGGAAGTATAAGAAAATATTGTTATGATAAATAGTCCCAATGGACTTTCATATATCATTTGGAATAACTTGTATTAATTGTAAATAGGAATGAAGTTCCCCATTTAAAAAGTTGTAAATTTAACTTGATGAATCCAGTACAACTCCTGAAATTAATCACAAACAGTTTACACACATCTTCATCAGTGGTAAGACATGATAAGGAGAATATTATGAATCTTTTTTTCTGACGTTGCATTTTAAAATCTCAAAATAATTGGTATCATCTGTTTGGGTTTTTTTTGTTTTGTTTTTTTAAATAATTTACCAAATGGGTGCATTAACGTTACTCAGAGCAGGATATCGGAAACAAAAACACTGCAAAATGTTCTTTAAGCTCGGCACGATGGGAATCAAGGCGGTGGAGTCCCACATGCAGAGTGAGAAACACAAAATCACCAAGAAAACTTCCCAAACACACAGTTCTGTTCTTCCCCTTGTCTCCACCACGAGACAGATAAGCCATATATTATGTTAAAAACAAAAACAATAAGGCAAAATTGTCCTTAACCCAAAGTATGTCTGATGGTGGTTCAAGATTTTTTTTTCTTCAGTTTTGGTTATTGCAGAATTTGGTCTTAAATTTCGTTACGAGTTGCATTTAAAAAGTCTTAAAAAGGCTTAAATCCAACTTGTCTTAAGATGTAGGAAACCTGCATGAGGATCAAGCAGGGCTTAATCCGAAATTTTGGTCTTTGATTAAAGAGGTGGGGGTGGCTTCTTGTTTTTTAGCACAGTGTTGGAGAGAGAGAATGTGCCAAGACTTTTTATGTTAGTGTATTCCAGCTTCATTAATACTACACAACCTGTTTTAATTGTTCCATGACTTGTACTCTTGTTACGTTCATTTGCACATGACTTGTAACCCATACAAGTGCACATGTGTGTGTGTTGCATGTCAGAGAGCAGGTGTGATCTCAGTATGGGCCCCTATCTTTTCACAACCTCCACGGCCTCGGCTTGGCCTTTTCCTCTCCTCTCATCTTCCCTCTAACTCGCTCTTTCTTCCACTCCACGCTGAAATGCTCTTCTATGTGTTTGACCCCCTTTTTCATGGGGCCCCTTTGCTCCATGCTTCACCAACACCCTAGACATTAATACAGACCCCCATACACACACACACACACACACACACACACACACACACACACACACACACACACACACACACACACACACACACACACACACACACACACACACTTGCTCCCTCAATCACACTGATAGCACTGGTTCCAATTACCTCCCCACTAAGTAGTGCTGCTGGGAAGCCGAATTGAAAAGGTGGAGTCGAGCCTGTGGACCTTGAAAGAGCGCAAAGGGAGGAGGGGGAGCAGAGAGGAGAGGAGGGGGGTGGTGGTGTGGATGGAAAGCTATATGACAAACTAAAAAAAAAAAAAAAGTGAGAGAGAGAAAAGAAGCAAGATCTTGCTCCGTCTCTTTGGAGGTGTGGAGAGATGAGTGAGGAGGAAGAGAAGGAAAAAGAAGATGAGCTCAGAGATGGAGGTAGAATCGTATTTGCAAATAATTCTCAGTGTTGGATTTGAACTGACTTTGGTTGAAGACGATCATATCAACACAATTCAGCCAAACAAGCCTCGATGAGAGGCTTTAATATGCATGTACTGTTTCTGCACTCGCTTGTCAAAATTCCTTGTCTTCATGTAAATAATTAACCCTTCCTAAAACGTAGTGGAAACATTGGGTCATATAGATGTGTAGATCCAACAACCAATTATATTTTTTATTCTTTTAAAAATATTCCCAGGAAAATTATAAAATTAACATTTCCAGAACGCTTGTACACTGATACCCTTTAAATCCTTTTCATATTTTGCTCCAAGTTATGGACATGAAACAGGAAATGAAGTGCAAGTGACAAATGACAATCACACCGCTCCCTTGAATTACTACTTTTTATGGCGGCCCACGACCAAGAATTTTCCTAGTCAACCAATAGTCGTCATTTAGGTCCATTAGTCGACTAGTTGTCTGCATGTTTATAATATTAATGTAATGATTAAGTGATATATTTTGGTGGTTTGAGTTGAAGGTGTGAGAAAGAATAGTATCAGTAACATTGTTAACACTGTGCTACATTACAGAGAAATACAAAACCGTACTAATGAACCTTCATTAATATAGGCCTATATTTTATCTACAAGTGCACGTCACACACTGAGCGAGCCGCCTGTTAATGACGCTGTGGGCTAATGGGCATGTAGCTACTTCCATGTTTCAGATGATACGACATGTTTGTAGACGACCAATGAAGATGAGTTTACATATCACCTTGGGTTCATCCTTCACCTTCTCAAAATGATCCCACACTTTGGATTTCCTGCCCGACATGTTATTAACTAGCCTGTGGAATAAAGGCAGGTATCAGCCATGTAAGTTAGGGGCCGTACACATGCCGCATCTTTAACCATCTGGGAAACGCGAGGTCGGGTGCTGGGTGCCACTTTTGTGCCTTTTTGTGCCAGCTTTCAAGAGCACGGAGGCAGGTTGTATCTGAGGTCGCTAGGCCCTGTTTGTAGTGTGTAGGCCTGTCGTCCATGGGACAGATGTAAAGCTCTGGGTAGCCCTGCACTAACATGATCAACTTTTCTGTATTTATCAGACTGAATATTTACAGAAGAAGGGAAGGATATTTGTTGACAGTGATTGGTTTGTAACATGACTCCTGTCTGACTGCTGAGCGTGGCGGCTTCCTGTGTCTGTCCTTTCAAATTAGATTCCCTCATGATCCAGTCATATAGGTTCTGACAAGGTGCAGCCTCTAATAGAGTTTCACATTTGTTTGTATATTTTTTTCTGCAAGTAAGCTACCAATAAAATCATGCCAACTAATGACCTTCCTGGTCGACTATTAGAGCGCAGCCCTACTACTAGTTTTCGTTATGTTTTCAATATGTTTTTATGTGTGGCACCATCATAAGCCTCCACTTTAGGTGCAGTGAACTCAAGGAGGCTACCTGACAGGGAATCACAGAAATAATTTGGATCACTGCAGTACTTGATCTCAAAGCTTGATTGTGTGAAGTTGGTGTTATGTTATCCAGAAGTGGTGTGTCACTGTCCAGTGGGTCTTCACGACTGCATGACCAAAACTACAAAACTTCTCCAATCACAGAGCCAGTTCAGTCGTCCATTTCAGTTCAGTTTGAGAACTGTGTGTCCCTCTCATGTGGCTCTGATACGACACCTGACAGCTGTTTCAACCACAACTTTAGTGCTATTACTGTACAGGTGACATCTTTCCAAGCTCTACTCGCACGTAAAAATATTTTTGCCCATTAAACTCTTACACTTTTTATGTCAAAAATTTTAAGAGACAAAATTAGAAAGCATTTGTGAACACTTTTGTTGCATCCTGTATGGTGATCTCCATGTTTCTGGCACATTTTCTAATAAAAGACTGGTAAAATGTACTGAATTGTCTTAAATTAAGATTGGATGGGTCGTAAATGTTTTTTAGTCATGTCACCTCCAGAATTTTCAGTGTTGGCACTATGGAAGACTTCAGCACAACACCTGCATGCACGTAATACCCTTATTGTCATCCCCTCTATGCATTTAGATCACACCGTAAGTCCCTGACACACAAAACTGACATCAAAGAACTAGCAGTGATGAAGGCCGACTGTTTCATCGCCTCTGTCTGGGCAAAAAGTTGTGTTTGAACACACCGCAAAGACTACAGCCAACGGCCAACTAGCACGTATGCTCTGCGCCTGCATGAGAGAAAATAACTTTCCAACCGGCAGACGGCAGTAGCCTGTTTTCATCATTCATAAAGGGAAACCGGAAGACTGACAGTATGAATTTCAGATGCTACTTAGCCAGTTAGCCCATTAACAGCCTAATGTTCAAAGGACAAAGAATATTTACCATGTGCTAGCAAGCAATAACACACTTGCAAACTGTTTCTACTGAAGAGCTCAATGACTAAAAAAATACTAGTTTGAGATCGTACAAGTTTGTTCTCATCTCACTCCATCTTGAATTAAGTCATTTGCTTTCTTTACTTGCGTCTCTCTTCTCATGCACTGAGCTAAACTGCAAATCAGATTGATTTCACTCACCTATGGGCCCAGCCAGCTCCAACACAGATTCAACGTGCTGAATCAACCGAAAATAGCAGACAAGGGTTAACTAGTGCCAACAGTTTGGGACACACCACCAAAACAAGGGCAAAAGAAGCTCACTGACAACCTTGACTGGTGGTCAGCCGTCCTTGGTGTGTAACCTAAAACTAAGGCTGCGCTAACCAGCTTGCTACTTAGTTTGTATTCTGTGCAAATTGGTAAGCACAGAGTATCATCAGTGCCATTTTACCTCACTGTTCACTTTGAAAGAGTGTATTTTGCCTCTTCTCATCACAGATTTCATCTTAAATTTCATTTTAAGTGGTATTTAAAAGGCCTTGTGTATACCTGCAGATGGACACCCTGTAACAAAGTTACTGGTCACTCACAACGAGCCCTTTTTCTGCCTCAACGACCAAGAGAGCAGCAACTCATCATCTGAGATGAGCGACGAAGGGAAAGAGAAAGAAAAATAGGATGTTGACATTTCACCCCTCGCTCTGTCCTTCACTTTAATTAGGTTGTGTTGTTGCTTTAACCTGCCGGTCAGCTGATTGAGTTGAGGTGGAGGGGGTTAATGAGGGCAACCCCCACCTTCACACAACTCTTTCTAACTTCAAAACGTGCCCACAGAACTCAATAACGCACCATCGACTTGGTAAAATGCTCACACACACACACACACACACACACACACACACACACACACACACACATAGATAACACACACACCCTCACCTCATGTGGAAATGCCCAGCATGCTATACCCCCCCTTTGCACCCCCACCCCTTCAGCCCTCATTGTTTCCCAGCTAACAATAGAGGCCCTCCAAGCCTTTCTCTCAAAAAGAGAAACCTTTTGTTAAAATGAAACACTTTAGTGTTGGGCTAAATTGAGGGGGAGGAGGAATTGGTGGTAGGAGGGTGTTTTGGCGGAGGTGGAGGTTGGGGGATGTATGTAGAGGTAGTAGCAGGGGGTTACTGAGTCGTTTGCATTTTTTTTTTTTCATAATTGCCGCTGTTCTGTAGCTCCCTAATTAGCCTTTGATAATGAGTTGATAATGTAACCAATTAGGTCATTCGTCAGCCGAGTCAAGCCGACGACAAGTTGGTTTTTTTCTCCACCTCCCTCCCCTTTCTCTTCTTCCTCTTCTTCTTCGTGGGTCTTTGGCTCTTGATGTAGCTTGTTAATTAAATCAAATTATGTGATAGCCGAATCTGATGCCGGCTCTTTTGTTCCCCAATGAGGGCTTGTACTGTTTCTTGTTAGATACGCCTAGCAGTAAGGCAAGCTGCGTCTGTTGGGTTCACCTCCTATCTTCCTCCCCTATCTGACGCCGGGCTTGGCGGCGCTGGAGGAGGAGGAGGTATCGCACGTCTTCGGCAATAAGCTCATTGTTGTCGCTCAGATGAGTAATTAGCGTTATTAAAACGTTAAGTCCTTAACACCTATCTGATAGAAGTGTTAGTCAAACACAAGGCTCCTGGATAACAGGTGTGTCAGAAAACATGTGTGTGTGTACAGGTTCAGCAATGTGCTCATGTCCAGGGATTATGCCGGATGTTAATTAGTGAATATGTATTTTCATGTTTGCATGCTTGTACCTCTGTGTATTTGTGTCCGGTCTCCTTGCCAATATTTGATTTTACTGTTTTTGACAAACAGAAATTCCACCCTAAAACGTTTGTGCCCCCCCCCCAAAATGTATCTACTTTGAATTTCCGTGGACTAATTGTTATTGGTGTATTTTTCTTATTCCTGGGGATGTGACATTTGCCTGTGGTATTTCCAAGGGTTGCAACGAAGCCTGAAAACTTCAAAAGTAAATCATCAGGATTTGATGTCCCTCTGTCAGAATCAAAGAGCAGGCTTTTTCTCTGGAGCCTTTTGGTGCTGATATTTTACAGTCACACAGGGACAGATGCATCTTGGAAGAAACGCAGAAACCCAGGCTGTGTATAAAATCATTCATCCACTGTTCACTACATATTGAGTTTGAGTCTTTTTTTGTAACATTGTGTGGCATTTTAAATAAAGAGTACTGTAGCGTTTGTTTACTATTTGCTCAAACATGACATTTGTAAGAGAAGTTGATTGCTCTTATGGTTCATTGTACCTGAGCAAAACCCCAGATATTTTTACTTTTGGCTGTTGGCAAGAAAGCCGTTATGTGTAAATGCAGGACCCTTGCAGGTCCTTTAAAAACTCTCAAAAGGCAATGAATTCATTAAACTAAAAATAAGGCATTATATTGGTATTAAAAGATATATTTAAAAAATCTTTCGGAAGTCTTAAAATGATGTGAAATGCCAGGTATTTCCAGTTCTGCTCTACCCTTGTCAGCACCACAAGACAAATAAAGTTATGTTTTATGTTACAATAAACATTTGGGCAAAATTGTCCCATAGCCTAAGTAACCGATGTTGGTTCATGTTTATTTTTTTTAATTTTTTTTTGTATTTCCAAATAGTTTTTGTGAAATTTGTCTTAAATTTCATTCCATGTGGCATAGAAAAATTCTTCAAGTCTTTTTAAGTGTGGCATTTTAAAGAAAAAATGCAGTGTTGATTTACTTTTTGTACTATTTTTCAGGCACAAACACTAAAGAGATAGATGATAATAATAACATTTGCAATAGGACCTGATTGCTCTCCTGTCTATACTTGAACAAAATCCTGGATGTGCGTACTTTTAGCAGTTGTGAGGAAGCCGTCATGTGTAAATGGCAGCAGAAAAATCCTACAACAAAGGACTCAGCTCGACTCAACTACAGTCATCAGTGAAATGAACTATATAGAGAAATTCCCAGTAACTATGATCAAATAATACAGAAAATATGCAAAATACTGGAGGAAATTGTCTGTATATACACATCTGTGCCTATAAGATGTGACCTATTACATAATGAGTATACTCCATTTTAATGTTGTGTTCTCATGTCAGAAGCAAGACTTTCCAAAATAGTTAAACTGTGCAGTACAACAGAACTACAGGCTGCAAACAAACCCCACTGTCCTATCGCCCTGGCAGAGCAGTCAAACTCTTTAAGTGGCCATATCTTAGACAACCCCAGCCAACCCTTAAATCACCACTTCACCTAATGCTCTCAGGACAAAAGCAGAGACTGCCCTTTGCAATGAAAAACATCTGTAATAATCATTTGTACCTGTTGCCATAAAATATCTTCATCAGTAAAAAAGCACTTTGTATCTATTTATTGAACCTTGATTCAGTCCTCACCAGTGAGTACCGCATGCTCCTGTAATGTAGCCTCTATTGTGTGTTGTGTTTTCATGTAAATGTGTTCTAATATGTCCTGTCTGGATGTGATATGATGCTGTCTGAAGTATCTTTTTAATTTAAGATTTTGCACATGCAAAACAAGACAAATTTCTGCCTTTTGCATGCAAAAGTAGACAATAAATTATTTTCTGTTCTGTTTTATTCTGTGTGAAAGACACTGCTTGTTACAAATACTGTTGCCCCTGGCAGCTCACTTGTTTTGCTTGAAAATATCACTAACAAGAAAAAAAAAAGAAAATAATTAAGACACTGAGATAAAACAGTGGCCAGCAATTACAGTGTATAAGCTGCTAATAGGGAGTGATTTCACATAAAGGATTAAACTCTACAGGTAGACATGACGATATGTGTCATTTTCTAAGCAAGAAATTAAGACTAGGATATTTTGCTGACCTAAAACTACTCCTATTACTCTTTGCTCTCTACCTTCCTGCACCAAATGCAACAAGTTGTTTCCCTTTCTCTATGAAATGTTGAAGGGCACATACACTAAGATCACAAGTAATGATCGTAAAATAGCTCCAAGGATGCGTCAAACATTATAGGCTTGAGGGGAGAATTTTTCTTCTAAATTGAAAAACACTCCCAAATCACATACATATACTGTATATTGGTCAGAAATCACAAAGGTCAGACTCTGCAGATGGTCCTTATGCCAATAATAAGTCACTCTGTGCACATAATGCCAAAAAAAAAGCTGCAAATCCACTCTGAGTGTTCACGTTTGTACTTCCCATCGATCCTGTTTGACAGTAACTCACAGACTGCAAACATTCAGACATGATCCCGTCTGTTAACGTGTTGTAAGTGCTGCCGTGTGCCAGTTATCCTAATCCCTCATTTATTTGGAGGTAACCCAAAATATCAGTCAATATCGGGCTCTTAGTGTCCACCACCTCCCCTCCCTCCCTTCCCCTCTACTCCCCAAAAATGGCCCACTAAAACGCCCCTCTTTATCAGGCGCTGCAACCCCTAAAGCTCTTATATAAATAAGATTAGTGTCGCGTTTGAGCGTCTGGGAATAAGAGGTGTAATATCTGATGGTTTTATATGCAGTATTATTGTTATCCCTTCTTAGTCGGGCTGATACTCCTCTCTCTCCCTCTCTTAGCTCTCAGTTTGTCTCTCCCTCTCTCTCATTTCGCGTTTGTTCATTCGTTTATTCTTTCTCTGGGTCCCTCTCTCCAGATTCAGACAGTATTATGAGGAGCTAAGCTGGAATAAAGCGCCCCAGCATCAAATGTTCATATTGTTCTGTTCTGTCTGTCATACAATCTCTCTCTCCCGGCTGCTGCTGCTGCTCTCTCTCTCTCTCTCTCTCTCTCTCTCTCTCTCTCTCTCTCTCTCTCGCTCTCCCATGAAAAACCCTTGTTGTAAATTTTGCCTTCCTCACGTCTTTTATGTCTTGTTCACCATCTCTCTCTCCCTCTCTCTGCTCCTCACTCACACACCTCGCTATCATTTCACCGCTCTCCTGCTCGCCTGTTTTAATCTTCTGCTGCTCTGTTTGTTATCAATTAGGAAGCCTCACTCATATCTAATTGAGGGGCCATGTCCTCGTTCACAGCGGCTGAATTAGCCACCTCAGTCCTGGGAGCCGATTTAGGTTCTTTTGAGGCCATTTTGTTGTCGGCCATTTTCACATTTCCTCCTAACTCCTCGCCACAGAGGGCAGGCACCACACTATAATTACCCAATCTGTTCCCATTCATACTCTTCAATTTCAGCACCTCTCCCTCTCTCTCATTCTCTTTACACCCCCTCTTCCCCTGCCTCAATCCCCTTTCTGCTCCCCTCCTCTTTTGGAAACCAGCACCCCCCTCTTCTTTTTTCCCCCTCCGGGGGTACAAAAGCTGGGTTACAATATGGGGGTATTAGGGCCGGGTGCAGGCTCAGCTGGGGGCTGGCTTTAGCCAGCTGAGGGTTATCCATGGCGAGCCCTGAGTCACGGCACTGATGTCCTGTGATGTCGCTGAGGCGGAAGACTTTCCTTAACACGCTGTACCCTTTGATGCCCCCTCAGGGCCTGCACTCGGCCTGAGGAAACCCTGCGACCCTGAGTAGCCCCTCGTTGGGTGCCAGGATGAAGGTGTGATTTCCTCTCTGTTCAATCAATTTAAGAGGTTGAGCGTTGCAGAAATTCAGTAGGGGTTTCACCCCTTCTTTTTCCAATTTAAAACAGTGCCTCTGGAAATTTTTTTACATTTTAAAGTTGTAATTTTTCTCACTTTTATATCTGCATCATCCACATCATGTATATTTAGTTCCTCGGGCACCATCCTGCTTTCCACTCTGAGTGACTGGGAGTATATTTTTAGCCTTAGTGCTGGTTATTGATGGGCTCCACTGGAGCCACTGGTGCAACATGCTGATTGTTATCAAGAGTGTGTTTTTCATTTACTTCAGTCATTCTGAAGAATTCAAATCAGTGACCCTTCTGACACAAGACCAAGTTTTACACCATCAAGCTGCTGTTCCTGTTCGCTTCTTAGACTGAGAAATGTGTGACTATTGGTGGTAATTGGTGCCATTTAGATCATCGTTCAGTCATCGTTTGATCACAAGTCCTTGAATCTTTTTAGGTCCTCTGATTCAGCTGTTGTTGAAATGCTCACATCAGGATGCGCTCTTTTTAAACTAAATCAATTTCACATTGTAAAACATGATTTTGTTCTAATTTTAAAGAAGAATTCTCACTTCTATCTGGTCTGCATGTGTTAACTCTGATTCAGCTGCTCGTCTGTTTCCTTTGAGCATTGCACTGAGGGAGAGAAATGTAGATCAACGTACATTTTGTCCACACAACATACTCAAAACCTGCACAGATGAGCGCAAGGTGTAGATTTGAGACACAGTCCATGTCCGTCACATGACAATTAATATTTGAATGTAATCTAATTTATTAGAGCCGTAGTTTGAGAGAATTCATTTTTGTTTTTCAGGTATTTAAATGGATGAATTGACTTCAGCCTTGCAGCCCTGTGCACCTTAAATCAGGACAGCTGTCTGATGCAGTGTGGTTATTAATGAATAGTATGGCAGCGTTGAGCTTTAAATCAGCCACCCTCAGACATCATTTAGCAATATTATCTCACTTTATGGCACGGCAAGACTCAAACAGAGAGATACAGAGGATACACGCTGTTTCCAATATTGTCACAGGCTGATATAGTAATGTGCTCGGCTGGATATGTTTCTCCGTAAAGAGAGAATACCAGCGTTTCTGAAAGGTGAACAGTCCCTCGCCTCCTCTCCCACTTTTGAAATGTGACAGATAACATCCTCCCTAGTTCAAAAACGGAGAGACGAGGGTGTGAGGGGTGGGGAGGGTGAGGGGGGGCGCGAGCAGGCTGATTTCAAAGTTTTTGGAGGAACCGGCATTTCATCCAACCGGTGCTCTTTCTGATGTTGGGCTTCAAACGGCTCATTTTTTTTTTCTGTCATTTCATCTGTTTCTTCCTTCTCCCGCCAAAACACCACCCCCACCCCTCCCAAAAAAAAAAGAAAAACCCATTGTCATCGGAGCCTAGATTCATTTTAGATTAACGTTCACGTTTCTTTCTTTCTTGCATTTCCTTCAAAGGACCTCCATTATGTTGCCAGCGATAAGGGCGAGGTGGTGCTAGCGGATGTGGCGAAGAGGAAAGCTAATGAAATCGAGGCCCGGACCATCGCAGGCAACGGTAAGAAAATAATCATAATGTTTGACCAAAAAAAGACACCAAATGTGACTCGTTATTTCTCCTCACATCTGAAATGGGAGGTGGACTCCTGATAACCTCAGTAACTCACCCACTCCGACTCACTTTTCTGATATGTAGCACCAGGTATTTTCTCAGGCTCTCACCCTCGTTTAATAACACAAAGGGGAATTAAATCAGATCATGTTTGACAGAGTAATATTCATGTAAAATCCACATAACCTGTTGCCTGCTTTTTAAAGACGATATCATCTAGTGTGATGATAACTGTGAGATACTGGAGAAAGTTTGTAAAATCAAATAGGAAGTGTAAAAATCCGCCTTTACGTAATCACTACCAGCACACAATCTCTGCATCTTTGTCCTTATGTTTTGGGATTGTTTCCCCCGAAAAATTGAATAGAAAGTGTTGTAATATAAAGTCTTAAATGTTAATAATAAAGTCTGTAATATCAGGCTAATGAAATACATTACACCAAAGTTTTTTAGAGTAAACAGCGAGAGGAGGAAAACCGGCAAAGGCCCATTTTTTTTGTCGTTACTTCAGGCTGTGCTGCTGCCCTTTGACAAACACTCCCGAAAGCACATACCAGAGGGGATCAAGCCGAGTTCCTGATTACACACACACACACACACACACACACACACACAAACACCAACAAACACACACACACGCACAATCCCTCACAGAGGCTTCAAGGGCCAACGGGTGAGCAGAAAACATTCAAATTTTTGAGGGAACTAGATGAACATGTCTGATGAGTCCTTCATTGGTGCTTAAAACACACCAGAAGGCATTGTGCTTGAGAGAGTCTGTGTGTGTGTCTGTGTGAGTATGTGTGTAATAACAGACATCCAAATGAGGCACGAGAGGTATTTAACTCCACTGTATAAGGTCAGACCCCTAAGGCTGAGTGTCTGTGTGTTTGTCGGTGAATGAAAATGAGCATTTGTGTAACTATGAGGCCTGTTTGCGTGCAATTTCTTTTTCTTTTTTTGTTCTAATGTGATGCATAACACGCGCACTCCTCCTCATAAGCCTCTTAATTATGTCCTAGATGATTTACCTCCATCACCTGCAGCATGTCCTATCCTTGGACAACAGCGCTGCAGAGAAAGAGGGAGGAAGGGACAGAAGAGGGGAAAGAAAAAGGAGGGATGAAGGCGGTGAAAGAGGAAAGAAAGGAGAGCAGAAGGAAGGGCAAGAAAGATGAAGACAGAAATTTGGGAAAGGAAGAAGATGAGGGAAAGTAAAATAAATAAGTGAAGAAAAGGAAAATTAGAGAAGACTATAAGTTAGAAAAGAAAATTAAGAAATAAATGAAAATTTAAAGATGCATAAATGAAGCCCACCTATTTTTTTGGTTCCACTTCCGGTTATGTTACCTAACTTCTGGCTGCTTTTGTCTGTTAAGTAAACAGAACTCAAAAAATGTCATCAGTTTACACAACTACTCTCTCCACCGTTTGAACTGCCACACTCTGATGACTTCTGTTAGGATATCATATTTTTAATGTGGCTTCAATCAGTGTTTTTACCATATGTATGACATTAAAGTGTGAAAGAGGTTGTTCCTGCAAATCACCTGAATCTGCAACTCCCCTCAGCTTTACTCAGCTTTATAGTGAGTTTAAGCTCATTGCTCTGATGTTGGCTGCAACTTTGCATTTCTGGTTGACTCTGACCGCTCACATAGCGTCGTTTTCAGCTGCAGCAGGCTGCTGTTGTCAGAGAAAAAGTTCTTAAAACCTGCTTCACGCTACCTGCTCAGCAGCAGACAGACACAGTTGGAGACGAGCTGGTAGAGCTGGGGGCAAAAAAAGTCAATACAGCATAGTATCACAATATTTTGCGTGGCAATATTGGACAGGACAGGAATAATGACACATAATTTGCGAACAGATTTAATGATGTTGCTATGTAAATAGTGGGCAATGTTTGTCACACTGCTGTGTTAAAATACCTTGTCTTCCTGCTCTGACAGTCCTTAAAGCTGTATGTGATATTATAAAAGTGGTCAGATATAAATCAAGACAGAATGTTAAAAGAACACCACAGAGTTGGAGCACTTCCTTGTTGCTAATGCTAATGTCATGAGTGATAGCAAGAAAACAGAAACCATGGTGAAAATGGTGAAACATTTAAGGATATGCAGATAGGAGCTTTTTTTCACTCACACACACACACACACACATACACAGGATATTTACATCGTGTCACAGCCAGTAGTGGTGACAGTTAAACTGATGCCTCTGTCTAAGTGTGTGTGTGTGTGTGTGTGTGTGTGTGTGTGTGTGTGTGTGTGTTGTAAAGCGAGACACCTGTTCACTGGAGCCCTCTGCTTGAAGCGAGCCACTCATTATTTATGACCTGGCTTTTCTGCTCCGTTAATGTGCTGTCTGCTTGTCTGAACGCTGAAGCACAACTGTGCAGCACACAGAAACACACACACACACACACACGCAGCTCGTGGCATGGCCGTCACACACCACCAGAATCAGCTCTGGCTCCCGAGAACACCCTGCTCTATACTTCTGCGTTATTACCGGTATGTTTTAGTCAGACATATTGAACTTTGTACTCCATTACATTTATCTGATAGCTTTGGTTACTCTTCAAATAAAGAAATTATTTTGCATAAAATCACAAATGATGAACTGATAAAATACATTGTTGAGGATTTAACTAGTGGCTCCCACCTTCATGTCTTGTGACTCCTAACAAAAAAGCCATTGGAGCCCCTTGTCACATTTCAGATGTCTGAGTTTTCTGCAAACAGATTACTCCTACAAACTTCTCAGATGTTTTTATTTAAATACAAGTTTGAAGCCGAAACAGGAAACATCCAAAAAGTCAAAGTCCCCACTCTTTTTTCCCGCCATATTAATTGTCTCACAACCCCTCATGTTTATCTGGTGACAGTTGGGAGGGCCTGACACTGAATAAACCTATTAGCCTGGGAACCAGACGTATCTGTGAGCTTTATTTGCTCTGGCAGATGCGTCTGGTTCCCTCCTGTTAAAGACAGATTTCCAGATGATCTAGCCTTCTTTGAGCTAGTCACAACTCTTTGTTTAATATGGGGTGGTTTTGATACGATGACTGATGATTTTTTTTAACGTTCATGCTTTATGCAAAAATACCTGATGAGGTCATTTTTGGCTCACACACCCGTGCACTGGGGACATGACGGCAAGCGTAAACCATAATCCAAGCTGTTGAGGTATTTTTATGAACAACCAAGATGGCTGCAGCTGAACTTTCTGTTGAGATACTATTTTGAAGTACTAACTGCAATGCTCGTTCACAGATATGTCAATGCTTCGCCATCACAGCTCATCCCTGCACACTGTAGTCTCTTTACATTTGTCCTTCTTGCAGCACTACTTAACATTATGTTGCTGATTGGATTTAGGTCTATACAATTGCATTTACAGCATGGATGTATAAAGAGAAATGGATGCAGCATTAGAGGTGGGGCCCCACTCATTCCTAGAAAGTTGGAAGTGGCTCATGAAGCCAAAAAAGCTTGATTGAAATTACCCATATCATCTGCATTGTTGGGCCCATAGAGCAGGCACACCGGAGACTTACAGCATCAGAGTGGCTAACTTCCAGTTTAGCACTCCGTTTACTCAAATGAGGATAAAACTGATTTAATCATGCAGCTCTTTTAGACTTTAGAAATGTTATCAGACCCAATGGATCAAATCAGGATAGTGAAAAGAGTCATTTTGCAAGGGTTGAGACACTCAAAAAAAATATCCACTGATTTACAGATGTCTCTTTTTTTAATGCAAGTCTGTGGAAAGAAGTCTTTTTGGGCAAAACGGCATCATGTGATGGCCTCGCTCTATGTACAGTAATTCCACATTTGGCCACTATCTATAGCTGGCTTCAAAACCCTCCACTGTTCCTGGGGGCTTGTCCAGAGGCATTTAGATCTACAGCCATTAAAAATGCCCCTTCAAAATCAAAAAAGAACTGAGAACTTCCAGACTGACATTTGCAGATTGATGTGGTGATGCCAGACCACTGAACTAATGTAATTGTATGATGATTTTAAAACTAGCTCCACTTCGAGCAGCTACAACAATGAAATGCTATTAACACATTTCATGTTACATTTTAGTGCAGAAGCAGCTCTTTTCTTTAAGTTAATTTTGCTAATAATACTTTAGCTTTATTTTGAATGCAGGACTTTTACTTGTAATAGAGTATTTTTACACTCTGGTATTGGTACTTTTACTTATCATAATTGACATCCTAATACTTCTTCCACTCATTTGCTAATGTGATGTTTACATTAGTTGATTTTAAGTTTATTTCCACAATAATAAAGCAAATAGATTATGGTACTTTTGGTTTTAGTTAAATAAAAAATGATGCATGTCATTATGAAAATAATTTCAGAGGCATATTAAACATGGATACTCAAAGCAAGACAACAAAACTAATATTTGTTCCCTGGTGAATGTGTGCTCTCTGTTATGGTACATATGTATCTCATAAATAAGTCAGTGCATTACTCCGTGGAGAATTCACTGTTAACGTACAGTTGTTACTGCGTACTTTGCTAATTGATCAGGATGATCCCTGCTGTCGAAATACAAATAGCAGTTCCAGATGTTTGTTTGTTGCGTGCGACATCACATGATGCGTTTTCAAATGACTCATACCTGTATGTTGAAAGGTGGCAGCCCCTATCTGTTTGTACACATTAAAATTAGAGACCTTCCACACTGACTAAACACAGACCATCATTGTTCACGTGCTTTTCAAACACAAGTTCCCACGTTGCAGCTACAGGAACTTTTGGCCCGGACTAACAATTTTTCTGTTTGAATGCACACAAGAGACTGAAATTTGTTTGTTCTCAGTCATAGTCACACACTACAGCTCAAATTCAAAATAGCCCTCCGAGACATATGTGTTTGTGTAAATATGTGAACTGTATGTGTGCAGTTGGGTGTGACATGTGAGGCAGGTCATATACAGAATCCTGCATGAACCGATCATTTGTATTGTCTGTTCATGTAAAGCAGGTGTTCCCTACAGCAAGCTCAGCGTCCCAACACATCCGTCTGTTTCCCTGTACAAACACTGAATGACCTGCACCAGGTCGGCTTCTTGTTATGAAGGCAAATACACATGTTTACTGCACATGCACACACACAAACACACAAATGCAACTAGACTGTACATTTTAGCTCTTAAATTATATGTAGAACGAGTTTTCACTGAGCCGGATTGCTTGCAGCTCTGTGCTACAAAGCCTCAACAGCACCAGAGCTCATTTAATTAGCTAATAATGACAATAATATGGATACTGGATTGATCCTCTAGAAATCTGCACTTACATCTTCAGAAAATAACTCCAAGTATGTAATAATCCTGTGATAAGATTGTGTTTAAGTCATGCGTAGTTTCCAGTTCATTCTATAAAGTTGTGGCAGCTCATATTTTTGTTTTTCTCTGTGGCTGATGCAGCAGGTATGACACTTAACACTATTGGAGGAAGAGGATTTCAATAATCACAGAAACAAAAACTCTTATGTAATCATGAGAAGTCAAGTCAAGTTTTATACAAACGAGAGAAATCCTTTCTAAGTCTTTCCTACACTGGAGTTAGATTATGATACTGTGTTTTAATTCAGCTTTATCTATATAAGGCTACATCTACACTACTGCATTTTCGATTTAAAAGGCACTACGGTTTGAAAACTCTTGGGTAGCATTTTAGTTTGGATGGGCATAATTGGAGACTTGTGGAAACAGTGACACAGGCACCCACGTTTGCTCCCTGATTGAGTCTTATCAATCACGCCATGTCAAGCTAAAACACTATAGCTAGGTCTACATACCTTTTGTGACTTCATCCTTCTTGTGTGGGTACTCCTTTCACATTGCCGTGGCTTCTTTGGTGATAGGTAATGCTCCCTGTACCACTTTAATATGTTGCTGTATTTGCTTTCAGCATTTCTCAATCTGTTTTCCGCCTCCTTGTTCACCAGTCCATGTTCCACCTCGTCCTCGGTCCAAGCAAAGAAACCTCTCTTACTTTTTGCGATCCCCATAGTATTTTATGTAACTAGGCAACCAACTGCAGAGTAGACCATCTTTTTCCTGTTTATATTGTCATGTGACACGTGTTAGTATAGACTGAGATTGTTTCTGAAATGGTGCTAAAACACTTGTGTGCATGATCGTTTTCATTTTAGAATGTTAAATGGACTGCACTTTCATAGCACCTTTCTAGTCTTCCAACCACTCAAAGTGCTTAAACGCTACGTGTCACATTCACCCATTCACACCCCAGTGGCTGAGGTTACCATACGTGGTGCCACCTGCTACTCAGTAACCATTCACACGCTCTCACGAACCGATTGAACAGCCATCGATAGCAATTTGGGGTTCAGTACCTTGCCCAAGGATACTTTGACATGTGAACCAGGGATCAAACTGTTGATCTACCGATTAGTGGACGACCTGCTGTACCTTAGCCACATCATGTAAGTGTGGATGTGGTCTAAGGTTCAATCAGTCAATTCTATCAATTTTATTTATAAAGCCCAATATCACAAATCACAATTTGCCTCACAGGGCTTTACAGCATACAACATCCGTCTGACCCTCACAGCGGATAAGGAAAAACTCCCCAAAAAAACCTAGCTTTTGTGTAAAATCCTCACAAGAAAATGTTGACAAAGTGCAGCTCTTTTATATGCATCTCCTGCATAAAGGCTGAGACTTACTGGGAACCAGCTAACATGCACTTGGGTCATGGCTCTTTTATGTTTGTTTAACTCATATACCATTGGCACGTTTTGTTTTACTTTTCTGTTTTGTACCTGCTCTCTGACAGAAGTTGGCCCAGCCAAACGTTTTGCTTAACGTGTTGTTGAGATTTGGGAGGTGTGCGTGCCAACTCTCCTGTGACGCACAGTTACCCATAACACCCTTCACAGAAACATTCATGTGCATCTTCACAGAAGCATAATTCCATCTTAAATCGGAGAGTGAACAGTTTAGATACAGGTGGGAGCTTGAAGTAGCACTCCTGCTCCTTTGCATTGTGAAAAGCCTGTTGAGGTTACTCAGGTATCTGATCAGGAGGATACCTCCTGGTTGCTTTCCTGTGGAGGTATTCCAGGCACGTCCAACTGGGAGGAGACCCCGGGGCAGACCCAGCACATGCTGGAGGGATTATTTATCCCACCTGGCCTGTTATCCCCCAGGCCTCTTCGCTTAACCTGCTGCCACTGTGACCCAGATGTGGTTTAGAGCCAGAGGGTGGATTGATGGAAGAATAAATTGATAGATGGGAGTTCTGTCGAAGCAGCAAGGGGGTTAATGCCTTGCTCAAGGGCAAGTTGATGGTAGTATTTGCCAGACATAAAATCATTCCTCATCTGATTTAACCAACAAGTCAGTAAAGTGAAGCAGTGACCACAAACAGGGGATTATTGTTTCTAGATGTCAGTTTTTGTACATATGAAATAAATGGGATATGATGTGTTAATTATTGATCTTTAAAGGTGCTGGTAGGTGGACTTTGTTACCTTTAGACACAGCCTGATTTAGATCAGCTGAAGAAAAGCCATCAAGGCTGACAATGGTTCTGGACGCACTGCAAAAACAAGGGTGACAGATGCTCACCGACTGCCCAACATTGACTCACAGCGGACCGTCAGCTTGGTTTGTCAGGGCCCTTAGTTCTGATCCTCAGGACTCGGAGCTCTGCTAGTTTTTCATCTGAGTTTTAATCTGACGCTGTTTTACACCTGGAATTAACTGTTATATTAACTGCCTTGTATCACAGAAAAGCAACCAGCTGTGCTTTTCTTGAGCAGCAGGAGTGAAAACAGCTGATCTAGGCCATCGCCACCCCGGATTATTTCATTTCACTTCAAGGAAATCATAGAAACGAGTTGGATTTGCATGGAAAAGAAGCAGTGTTGGAAAGAACAGCGTATCTCATGCTATTGTTGGGATGATTTTTCACTTGTTTTCTAAAAAAAATGAATCAACACCAGATCTAGTGATTCTTTTAAGGTGGATGTCTTGGACTCAGATTGGGCAGAGACACCATGTTTCTATGCACCTCTTCTCTTATTTATGTGCTTCCATTGTAAATGCCGCTGAACAGAAATTCTGCCTTCGCCTGTATACACACACACACACACACACACACACACACACACACACACACACACACATAAACACACAATAGAGGACACACATTTCAGCTTAGAAATGGTCCCTTTTTATAACAGTGTTGGAAATCGCTTATAGCTGTCTGGCTGACAAGTGTGTTGATTTGGATAGATACGGCATTGTGAGAGGCAGAGTAGCGAACAAGTGCGAGGGAAGGCGTCTTTCTCTTCCTCTCTATCTCTTTTTCTTTGGAGTAGCGTTTTGCCAGGAGGAGAAGCCAAGTTGTTTGCCTGATCGTTCCGTCTCCCCCTCACAAAGGCTGATGTGACTGCAGGGCCTTTCAATGGGCAAAGAGACAAGAGCTTTATCTGAAGATCCACTTCTCCACCTCCTCTCCCTCTCCCTCTCCTTTCTTGGTCGTTTTGGTGAAAGCCTGTTAGCTTCGGTGTGTTGAAGGAAAGCAGCATCAGTTTCTGTTCCCCTCTCAGCGCTGTTGGCCGCTCCGATCACACAACCTCCATCACTGCTCGACTTCTCGTCTCAATTCAGGAACTTTACCGGCATGACATGTTTTTATCAGAAACATAATTGTCAAAGTGTGACGTCCAAATTAGCAAACGCCAACACTCGTACATCCAGCTGTTTACACAAACTGTATAAAGATGAAAGATTACAGGGCTGAAAAGCATAAAACAGACAGAAATCTGACACAATATCAGATGTAATGTGCCAACGTTTTGATCTCACAGAGATTTTCATCAGGCTTTGTCAGGTAAACAAAGTAGAACATGCGATATAGAGACGGGTGGCAAATCTGTATGTACAGTATATACACAAACACTCATTACTCAGGTGGTTGTGATCTGCATAATTAAAAATCAAAACTAAACTAAGCAAAGCTGTGCCGGAAAATGAGACCAAAAGTGATCCTCTGTAATACAGAAGATAAAACGGCAAACACCGTTGAGCCTCATGCAAGAACACGTGTTTGATTTAATAATTAGAATCTAAGTAAATTTGTAGTTTAAACATGATAGCAACATCAGCTAAAATAAAAAGTATAGCGTCATCATGACAGCTTGCTTGAGAGTTTGTTTTTTATAGATTTTACTTCTGTATTTTGGCACAGCAACTTCAGTTTAGGATCAAAATACAAAAAAGTTCTTACATGAATCCCATTAAATCCACTACATTGGAAAATTTCATTGAAATACACAAGTTACATAAATTAAAGTGCAACTAATGAAATACAGTTGGGAGAAGTAGAATTCAAATAAAATACTTATAGTTATTTTTTTGCTCCAAAATATTTAAAAAGCACTGTACAATAGCAAATGTACCCATTAGAACCTAATGTTGTCGAGCATTTGACCTGGTGTTTGTTTACTTTCATGCTTGTGTTGTTTACTTTCCCTTAGGGTTTTTTTTTTTTTTTCTAACAATATGAACACAACGTACAGCATGTTTCCCTCACCGACGGTTTGAACTTCTGATTTTAGTTTTACTGCCATGACATGTAAATATGTCTGGGTTGCCAAAACACATACTGTCTCTTTAAAAGAAGATTTCACAGCTTTTTAACACTTAATAAGCAACAAAATAACACTTCAGGCAATTCTGCAAAAAAGGTAAAATAGCACAAGTCAGGACATGGACACAAAAAAATACTTGTGTGTCATCTGTGACTAAAACATGAAAAGTTGAATACTTAATTTAGGCACCTAAAGGAAAAAAGTGGGTAAAGAAAATGACAAACTGGTAAATGGAAACTGCTCCCACTCATTGTTTTCCCTCTTTGTGTTTGTGTGTCCTAGAAGATCCTCTGAGAGGCAGAAACGCTGTGTTGTTTGGTTCGAGCCTCGGGGACAGACGGACAGAGAGGAACCAGAGTGCAACAGGACCTTCTTTCCTCGACACTCCCACGACCCAGTAAGTCAAATAGACTATGTGTGGGGTTTTTTTCTGATACATGTTTCTCTATAAAGAGCTGTAGGGATGACGTTTATGTGTAGGCCAACCCAACTGTTAGCATCATCCTGGTTCCCTTGATAAAAAGCCAGAGGTATTTTTCAATTAGATTTTAAATTATTGTAGAAAATAATCTGTGACAAGCAAATGTTTATGATACATGTGTTGTTCTGCAAGAAGGTCTTCACAAATGAACACCACTTTTAGGATATTTAAAATGTAAATTCAATTGCCAGAAGTAAAAAGCTAATGTTAGCCTATTAACAAACTACACCTCAGTCACATGACGTAATGTCACCACCACAACAAGACTGTAAAGCCGTGTTCGGCGTGATGATGCCCTGTAGTTTCATTTAGCCACTTGAAAGCAACCACCTTATTTAAGACACGTGAAAGCTTCAAAATGTGCGGGTGAGGTATTTACTGACTTATTTTATGTCACAAAATGTGAGAATCGCTTCAGCCATATTTCAGACACCCTACCAAAAACCCTTAAAAACAAAAACCCATTGACTTCGTGAGCCAGAGGTGCAAATGCTAACTCGTCTGGGTTTTAGGACTCAATCCTGCAGCACTATATTTCTTTAAACCTTCATCAACTGATTTTTTGGCCACCAACATTGACATATCGTCATGTTTGTAAGTTGACGTCTTGAACTTGTTAACAGACTGTCACTTGTTTACCCATCCAGCAGTTACAGAGCAACATTATCATTCGTTTATAGTTGTATGGTGTCCAGCTGATGAATGTACGTCCAATATTCATTCTCTTTTAGCTCTGTTTTTGGTCACTATGATCTCCAGAGAAAAATATGTGGCTCTTCAGCTGCTAAATGTGCCACTGTGTTCATCAGCTAGTCTCTAACTGCGTCTGTCTGCCGGTAGGTGCTGGGCAGGTAGTGTACAGGGGGTTTTATATTTTCTATACGAGTTGTGAGAGTGAACCAAAACAGTAAAGTTGTGGGTCGGACAGCTAAACAGTAAGATGAAACCACTTTACCATTGTCACATTTGGTTCATTCTTATTAAAAAAAATACTCATTACAGCAGCTGTAAATAAAACAATATACTCATCTTTATTACTACACGCTATAAATGTAGCCCCTGGTAGATTTTGTGTGCGGATGATTCTCTGTTTTACTTCTAGTCGTACTCGTCATCCCCTGTCCCACAGTGATTCACCATTGTCTGTGTATGAATTGTATGAGAGCGTCTGTGGCCAAATGACCCAGCTGCAGCCTAAAAGCCTTCACTCCCAGTGACATTTCAAATGTCAAAGCCACATCAGTTCCGGGTCTTACGCTTCCAGCCATCCCAACGCTGAACCCGGAGCCACATTTAAAACTCCACCGGAGTCCATTTTCACCACGGTTCAGTCTCCGGAGTGCCGACGAAAACTCACTGTTACAGAGTGATTGTTTAATACACTCGTCTACATGAATGACATGTTGAAACAGCGTGACTAAAGACACACTGAAAGCATCCCTCGCTTTGTCCCGGCCTGTCTCACACACACACAAACAGATACATACAAATATAGCCATCCACGTCTCTATTATTGTGGGATGGGGTGGTGGGAGGGAAGTGATGGAGGGGCATTCCTTGTCATACACCAACTAACATATTGGAGTATTTATATGGGATTTGTGTGCATTAGATAAAAAGGCGCTCTTGTTCTTTTCATCCTCATAGGCTTTTCATGGCTGTTTGACTGTAACACTGATGACTCTCTGCACCCCCCCACCTCCAACCCCTCCACTCTGCGTTTCTCTAAGCCCCCTCCATCCATCCCAAATCCCTTCCTATCAGCCAATTTAAACAAGCTGGGTCCAGAGAGAGAGAGCGAGAGAGGGGAAGAGACGGAGAGAGATGCTCTGTCCTAAGCTCTTTTTAAAAACAGTAAAAGGAGCGAGAGGAGAAAAAAAGAGTGGTAAAGAGGGTTAGGGCGATTTGGCAGCCAAAAGCCTGGTCGTACTACCCCAGGTCTTCCCCTGCACCGCTGACAGAGGCTAAGAAAGCAGATCCCCAAACCTCCCAAAAGATAATAGCCACAGAGAGAAAGAGACAAAAGCCTCTGCCTTTTTTTATTCCACAATTTCCCCCTCCTTTAGAACAATTTTTTTATATTGAACCCCCTCCGTTTTTTGTAATCTGGTCTCCGATGAAGTTTCATTGTTTCTCATGTGAAGCCAATGACAGCTTAGCTGAGATGGAGTAGGGGAGGCATTGTAGCGCAGGCGTTCTCCCGTTTGGCTCGCAGAGAAAAGAGCAGAGAAAGAGAGGGAGGCGAGCACAATGGCAGTTTGGGGGCTCCTCGCTGGTTCCCGCATTCCCCAAATCCGACTCTGCGCGCGGAGAAGTGAGAGAGAGAACGAGACGGGAATCTGGGAAGCATCCCAACGTTCCTTTGATGGCTGCTGGCCTCTCTCACTCATCACGTACTCCTCTGTCAGTGGAGGAAGGAGAATGGAGGCTATTTTTGTTTTTGCTTAGTGGAGGCCAAAGTCATACTGAGCTGAGCCTTTATATTTGAAAAATTAATTTTCAGTTTTTATGTATTTATTGGATATTCATGTTCAGAAACTGCGAACTGAAAGATTTCAGTATCTCAATCCTGAAGCACCAAGGCTTCGTAATGGTTTGCCAACATATCAGAGTCATGAGCTTCGATCAATAGAGATCAGATATCAACCTGTCAGTGATGTCCACTGTCATATGCCTCACGTTGCTTCGAATACCCTAATAAGTGCTAATTATTGACTTTCATAGGATTGTTTGAAATAGCTTCTTTGCACGTGACAGCATATATCGTTGCGCTGTCCAGATGGAGAGTAGGCAACTGGAGGCAAAGACTACTAACACTGCACACAGACCTTTGATTTGCACTGGCCTAATCGGTCAAACTGGGAAAAAACAAGGGCCACTTTAAGTCCCAAAAGTAGTATGACCTAAAGAAAACTTACAGAGAAACAGCAACAGATGTGGATTACAAACCTCTGTCTTCAGTCTGAAATTCCAGTATGCTGTGACAGCTTCTCCATATTAGCCAAATTTTTACCAGTGTGTCACCAGACCTCTGGGAACAGTTGAGCTAGAAGGTAGAAAATAGTAGCTTCAGTTAGCTAACATTAGCTAGTAACGTCAGCCTGACAGTGGTACATCCATTTTATATAGCCAAAAACAAGCCAGCAGTTGTTTAAATCGTGGACCCAACCGCACACAAAATAGTTATGATTGACTAGACTCTTGTACACTTTCATCAGCTCACTGTGTAACATTACTAACAGTAGGAGGTCTGGAGGACGAGGTAATGGCAAATCGGTCAAGCTATGGGAAAAATACCTTTGTCTTTATGAGTCACATGCAACATGAGTTTAAATTTTCTGACGATACCTATTGCCTGCAGGTTTATCCAACCCTTATATCCAATCATGCTCCTTTATTTCCAGATCACACAGTGTATGAATTTATCACGTCCTGCCCTCCATCTGAATTTCATGCGTCATAATAGTCACGTGATACAAACAAGCTATTGAGTTTCAGGAGCTTGTCTGTCAGGCTAAGTGTTTGTTGATATCTGGCTGGAGAGATCATTGTTAGAAAATGACAAAGCAGCTACTAATAGCTCCATGAATTGTGCATCATTTGCAGCTGCTGTCTCTGCCCTGTCTCAAGGTCCGAATCACAAAATAAATTGTGTCAATGATATAACAGGGCAAACACTCTTCAGTTTTGTAGCTGAGTGCAGTTTGCCCGTCTTTGCGTCTGATTGCATAAACAGAAAATTTAAGATCTCAAGCTACAGGTCCTGAGCGACAAAGTGCAGAGGCATCCCTTAAAACTTCAGGCAATTTAAACATGACACAGAGAAACATATTTTGGATTTCATATCCCAGTCCGTCAGAGTTGTTGGTGTTTTCAAGCACACACCTTCAGACTGTAAAAGCAGATGGCATGATTTGAAGCGGAGGACAAAAGAAAAATATCAGTCAGTGCCTCACAAGCTTCTCTAACCGTCAGAGGTCCATCTCAAGAACAACCTCAGTTACCACCAACTCTCTGAAGACGCTAATAATTTCACTGTAACTGTGCGTGGTGATTAGCGCTGATCTTTCTGCGTTTCACTGTTTATGCAACAGGGCTTATTTGAATAGAAAGCGGCCAAATTTGCACTGAATGGATGCACGTTACCTCATTTAAATATGTACAAATAACACAGGAGCACCGAGATGCTATTTGCTTTGAGGCGCAGTTAGAGGTGCATCTCAGCCTCTGCTGGTGCTTTGAGTATGCAGAAGCTGTGCAGTCCTTTATTGAATTCACCCAGCAAAGTTGTCTGCTGTTCGCATACATGAGAAATGGAGGATGAAGATTTCAAGAGAACTGTCCTGTTGAGAATTGCTGTCCTTCAAATGGCAGAGTGTAATGTTAATGCATTTAGTGTATGTATTATTAATTGGAATTAGGATTCATATGTCGTGACTGCTTGATAAAATAAAGATCACACTGATAGCGATCTTGCTCTGAGTGTTTCAGCTGATACAGTTGCTCAGGTGTTGACCCAGTTAAGTCCTCCGTCTCCTAAAGATGGTTTGAAAATTGTAATTGTAACGGAAGCAGTTTTATGTTTTGGAGAGGAGGTGACGAGAGAAGAATCTAATCCTGCAGCCTGGTAGTTTTCATCAGAGCTGGAATCGGACTGACAAGAAACAAAATCTCTTCATACACAGTGTAAAACAAACATCCACACAGGTTTGATGACACTGGTGCAGTGAGACAACAGTTTGGCTTTTGTTCATGACAAAAAGACAGTACAGGACACACAGTGTCTGTATCAGGTTCTGAGCTGTGTTTTGTGGATGTATTTTAATTGTTGATCTTTAATAAGATGCAACAGATCTCATTTGTCTTTTTATTCCTCAGTGCTGATGGAAGAGCCAATCAGAGGAGACCACAGGCAGAGAGCATACATGTGACCATAAGCCCAGATGTGTTCAGGACACTGAGACAAACAGGTCTGTGTGTCTGTCACATTTTAAGCAGCTGTATCTCTGTTGTGTCTGTGAAGAGTTATCTAATGCTGGAGATTAACCTCACTCTGTTAAAGAATCACAGGAATGTAAATGAGCAGCGTTTAAGCCGAAGATTAATGACTCGCTGCTTCAGAACGATCGTTGGAGAAATCTGATAAACGAGAAATGTAGAAGTTTGTTCATGAAGCTTCAGGTTTCCTCGATGTTAATTAGGAGTCGAAACATCAGGTCTTTCCTCAGCCGTCCTGCTGATGTGTGTGTCGCAGTCGATTAAAGGGAAACTTCACAGATTTTAAACGACAAAGTCTGTTTATAAGTCGTTTGTGGCTCCAGAGTGATGTCACTTGAGTCAGTGCTTGTTGGGTCTGAAGACTCTAAGTTTGAAATGAAATCTCTGTTGGTGTGGAGTTAGAAAGAAGTGAGTTTATGAGACCTCTGTAGCTCGCTCCTCATGTCCATTTGAGGCAAGCAGCTGGAGGCTAGCTGCTACTAGCATAATGCACCTGTATCTCCACCAAAGCCTAGGCGGTCAAGTTGCATTATGGGTAATGTAGGCGTCAGGTTGTAACAAGAACAATTTGTGGATTTAAACAAAAAAGACAATATCCCGGATTTTGCTGCATTGATTTTAATCCTTGAATAAAATCTGTCCATCATGAGTCCAACAAAGTTAAAGACGTTTAATGATGAACAGAAAGGCAAAGTCCCTCAACCGTATTATTGCCCTACATGGGGATTTATCTCACAAAAAATATGTGCAGAGAGAGACAAATAATAATTTCCATTTGCCATGAATCACACACATTTGATGTTTGTCAGTTTATGTCAAGAAAGTCACAGTTTGACATAGAATCATTCAAAGGTCATGTTAACTGAATGTTTACTGTCATTGACTGAATTTTTTTAAAAGATGGCAGACAAATCTGAAGGCTGTCCATCATTTTGACAGATAAGAAAATTTAGGGTGATCTACCTAACTTTAAGTGATTTAAATCCCTGTCCAGTTGTTCGTATGTGCATATCAATTAGTTATTGTCTAGTGTTGTTTTTGACCTCACGTGCATGACTTCATTATCTAGCTGGCTTTAACCATCAGGCTAGGCTATAGGTTATATATCTACATACCTCCATACCTGCAAAATGTTACAGCAGCTGAGTGTGTGCAGGGTCTTTGCGCGGTGGGTGTCTGTTCATCTTTTCGTTTGTGAACTACATTTCTCATCTTACACAATTCAGGTCACCAACACTAGCCTGTTAGCTGCGAGGTGTCTTAGCTATATTTCACACACCAATGTAACGTTATTTCACCTGATGCTGATGCATTTTATCCAGCATCTCCTGGTCTTTTTATCAGCCTAAAAGCAAAAGAATGACCAACACCTGTTGCTAGTGTGAGAACATCCCGAGTACAAAACACACAGACATCGTAGCTTCAGAGTGAAAGCAATGACGTCACTTGCACAACTTTTGTAGTCTTTCTAGTTACTTATTTATACTTTCACAGTTTTACAACAAACTACAGCTTTCTTCACTTGCAAAATTATCTTTTAAATAATTAAACATCATATGTGTGATTCATGGCACAATTCAAATGGGATAGAAAAATTAGGTAAGGGCAAGGTAAGGTAAAACTTGAGTGTCCCTGCAGGGCAATTTGAGATACAGACAGTAGTCATGAGCACAACAAAACAGAGAGTACAATACATAACACACAGAACACCCAGTATCGCACACTGTCAGGGGTAAATCATGGGCAATTAGTGGTCACTGCTGGTTAAGATAAGCAATAGCTGTCCTATCGCCACTGACTACTGTACATATGTTTTCTAAAATAAGGTCTCATGGTCGTCCCCTGGAGGCGGAGGGACTTAACCTCTCTATTGGAGGAGTCCTCTTGTTAAGATTTGTGTGCGATCTACTTTCTTCTAATTCAAAGACATACCTTTGCCTTTTCCACCTTGTTACGTAATTATCCTCTTATAGCTTTAAAATTAAAAAATTCATTTCAATATCTAAAATCAGTACTTGGTGGGAAGTACTGTATCTTTGGTGGTTTCACAACAGACAAACAAAAAATCTGTCCATTAAAAATCAGCCAACATACCTGTGAAAAACAGCCCTAACACACAATGTTTTCTTCTGGAATGAACTCTGCATCCACACAAACGTTAGCCACACCTGCCCAAACTTGAAATGCATTGAATTAAAGAAACATCTCCACTCTGCTTCCTTATAACTTTAAACAAAACCCCTGTTGCGTTTCGTTCTCCCTACATGACACCTGTTCACCCTGTCATCAGTAACAGCTGACAGAGAGAATCGACCCATTGTATTAAACCTCATCACGTGCAACACGTCAGTTTCAGGGCCACGTTTTTAAACCCTGTAACGATTCTCCAGTGACATTCAGCCTGTTTTATTCTCTAAACGTAGCCTGAGTGCTCTCCACTCCTCAGTCTCACATGTCTGAGATGACTAACTGGTCATTTAGGAAAAACACCCATTAAGAAAACACCACTACTTCTTCTTTTTTACTTCCACACCTCCTCCTTCCTGCTCTCTCCATTTTAATAATTCCATTTTTCGGGTGATTAGCAATTGTCTCGCTATCAAATCGCTCTGTCACTTGATAATCCGGACTGTAGGCTATTGGAGAGAATTTGCATCAGTTTTTTAAATATCTGTATACGGCACGCCGGGGTTTTAATGTCAATCATAACCTTATTAACGCAGGGCTCAGAGCAAGAGAGATCGCCATGAATGACAACGGTTTACATTCGTTAAAACCCAGAAAAAGGCGACATGTCCGACCTACTGAGTGAGCATGTAACCTGTTCAGGCATTCAGCCGTGCGCGTGTGTCTGTGTTTATGTGCTGTAGGGCTGCCGTGTGTGATTATGCATGTCTAATGTTTTGGTTGTTGTACTTGTTTAAAGTGTCACGGCTGGTTTACAGGAAGCTCTCTGACATCCTCCAACATCTCCTGTCATTTCATTTTGTTGTGCAGGGAGCAGTGAAGGTGACAGAGACGGCAGGAATGTGAGTTGATTGACCTGAAATTGATTTTGGTTTTCATTTCTGTTGACAGAATTTCCAAGGCTGTGGAAAGTTATCTAGAATCATACGATAAATCCTTAGCCAATAGTTTTGTAGTAATGTTATGTAACAGCAGTATAGTACCGTACATTGGTTCCCAACCAGGGAAACTAGAAAAACAAAATTAAGCTACACAAAATTATGTTTATATGCCAACACTTTACTTTTAATCCCTCCACTATTTAGTATTTATAAGCACTACATTAACATTTATGGATGGTTTATTACACACTTATAACACACCCCATGTCCATCTTCAGTCTGACATATCCTCCCCTCTGTTATCCCTTCCCTAGCAAATGTGGTATGTGTCCATGGGTTTTTTTAAATAGGGGAATACAAGCTAAAACAAGGCTGTAGACTGCTTTCTCATTGTCAGTAGGCTAGAGCTGTGCAGACGGCTCTGCAGCCAACATGGTCTCACTCCAAAGTCATCAAAATCCAGTGCTTAGGCAGTGACTTGTGGCGTCAGACACTGGCAAAAAAAGCCGTCCTTTAACGTTGGCATGATACATGGCCGGTAGCCTGTTATAGTATAACAGCGCTCAGCGGCATCAGGGGGACATGCGACGAGACAAGAACGAAAGTTAAGGCGGCAAAAGTCCGAGTAGGCCAGGCAGGAGTGGTGGTGGATGGGTCCAACAAACAGAGTCTCGCTCGGGAGAGCACCGTTCGTGTCCTGTAAGATTCTAAAACCAAACCTTGTTCTTTTTTCCTAAACCTTACCACATGCTTTCGTTGCCTAAACCCAACCACGTGCGTTAGTTGTTGGAGGAACAAAAACATCATTTTGCAGTGTTATACTGATGTAGTGTGTTTATTTCTGAAGAGACTGTATGTCAACAGCAAATTTGCTGTGAAATGGAAGTGTATCTTGAAAGAAGACAATGCATGTAACAGGCAGAACTTGACATGGCGTCCCAGAACGTCAACAACCAACACACCCAGGGTACCTTGCATGTCGTATCTGGACGTGGAAAGTTCATGACCAAATGTCAATATGTGATAAGATCGGAGTGAGAATGTTTTGCTGCAGTAGACAAGCATGCCTTAACGTTATTATTATTATTTTTTTTTTTTTACTGGTGTGTCACGTTCAACGCATTCTCGGGACCCATCGGGTGTATTCGGCGTCTGACTTCCGGCAGACAGTGATACAGCCTCTGGGGGCAGACCCCCGATTTTTTGGCATTCCTGGTTGATTTGGGCGGAGGAGGCGAATTTCCGTTTCCGACTTCCGTTTATGTATAAGTAAATATGCTGAACCATTGCGATGGATTCAGAGTTTACGGTGACGCCAATTATGTTCTGCCTCGTTAGTTCACCACACGGCACGGCAACAACTGCAGCAGGCTCAAACGTGATTGGTCAATATCACGCAGACTACAAACAGCCTATAACCGGAAATCAGGGCTCTTCCGCTCTTCTTCCGGAGGCAAGATCTCCGGGGTTTGCCTACAGACTCTACATTCACTGAATGTAGAGTCTGTATTTAGAGACTACGTTCAACGTCACGGGCAGGCTGGAAAACAGGTTTGCTGCAGAGTCATTTGACCTAGGTGTGAATGCCGAATGCAGCCTTTCCTGTCACAAAGAAAGCCAGATGTTAGCAGGGTTTTTTGTGTGGTGGTAAAGGGGCTTAAGGAGTGGGATTCAATGTAATGTAACAAGTAAACATTACTTTATATTAAGGGATCACAGCAAATAAAAGATTGTGAATCACTGCACTATAGTTAGACAGTATTAGAGTGACGTATCTAATATCAGTGGTTGCATACTTGTGTTTGGCTGTTGTTGAGCTAGTTTGCTGTGTCTGTCAAGTAGCTCTCTGTTAGTCACTCACACTGCAGCAGGAAACAGCACCTCAAAATAAAAGCTCTGTGCTGGAAATTCACTGTACTTAAAAAATAAAGTGTTTTTTACAAAATTGACATGTTCGTGGGTCAATACTGAATGGACCACAAGTGACCTACTCTTGAACCTTAACTTCACCACTTGGGAACCACTGTTTCATATGATACCACAGCATACTACAGTATACTGAGCTGAGACGGTCTGTCGAATTATTGATTAGTTGATCAAAATAAAAGTACCACAGACAATTTAAAAAAAGTGGATTTTATTGGTTTTAGTCATTTTTAAGCAAAAAAAATAGCTGGTTTCAGATTCTTAATTTTGAAGACTTGCTGCTCTTTTATCATATATGATAATTAATTAGACATGTTCAGTTTTTTATCTGTTGATTGGATAAAAAAAGGCAAGTTAACCCTCCAACTGTCTTCCCATCCTGCTGGGTCAAAATTGGCCTGGTTTGATTTGATTGTTTATAAAGCACAAAGTATAAATTATCACCCACTTCTCAGAATTATTTTCTCAATTAATCACTTCATTCATAAAACATCATTAGTGAAAACAGTGAAAAACTCACATCACAACTTCACAGAGCCCAAAGTGACATCCTTAAACACTTTACTGTCCTCAACCTCATATCACCTAAACAATAAATGATGCTGAAGGGTTCAAGACTATGTAATTAACCTATCAGTGTAACCCTGAAGTTAACGTTTTGTCTTCTCTGCGTTTGTCAGTGCCGCTTCAAGGTGTGAATTTGGATAAAAAGGACATGGTGCAGGATCAGATCATTATCAGCTGAGGAATAGGAAGCTTTATATGAAGGAATAAGAAGCTCTATGTGTTGTCAAGCAGCTGTCTTTATATTTTCCAGTGTTTATTCAGGTTTTTAAACTTCCTGTGTTTTTTTCTGTCTCTCTCAGGATGATGACGATCTCGGGACGCTTCATGTGGTCCATTTAGGAATGGTTTGAAGAAACAAACTCGCATACGATAAGAGACAAAAACACACCTCACCAATATATCTTCATCTATATTGTCAAATGCAAAGTAGTTACTTCCCTGTAATATCACCTGGAGAGGGGCTCATATCATTGTACAGAACAGTAAATTGACAGTGATTGTAAAGATGTCTGATAAAAGTGGAATAATACATTAGTGTTACACATGAATACATTAGTTTTGCACCACTTTTGTCAGTGAGTTGTACATTTTAAAATGCAAAACCAAAAGTCTTCATGTTTTAGACTGTTTATCTGTGAAATTTGGATGTTGGATGATCAGGTTGTTTTCTGTCTCAGTGAAGTCTAAACCAAATGAACGTTAAAAGGAAACACTTACACCGGCTCCTGCTTTTAAAAACACGCCTGAAAATGTTTTAAACCTTTCCATTAATCAGCCTGCAAAAATAAAGACTTGTATTATACTTCCATCACCACTGATATTGAATGTTCCAGGCTTCCCCTGTGTGTGTATGTGTATGTGTATGTGTGTGTGTGTGTGTGTGTGTGTGTGTGTGTGTGTGTGTGTGTGTGTGTGTGTGTGTGTTGGCCGAGATTACGGGCCACAGTTTTATTCATGAATAGGAGCCAACCAGCGTCTTTAAAGCATCGCGCGGAGCCCCTTTCCTGAACAGCAGCCATAGCCGTGTCAGAGCTGTCGACGCGCTGCGCTCACCGACTAATCTGACAGCGCCGCGCGAGCCCTAATCCCTCACTGTATCGTAATCTATTTACTTTGCATTCTAAGAGGATTTCCACCAAAAAATATACAAGAAGCGATGTTGGAAATGGACAGAAGATCAGCGAGGATGCTTTTCTGCTCCTTTTTTTTTTGTTTTGTTAGCTTTAAAAAAAATCATTGTATGTTTTTTGGGGAGTCAATCCCCTGCGAGAGGGATGGGTGAAAGGAATTACATTTCTGACTGATACTAATACTTCTCTTATGTAAACATCAAAATGTTATATTTCCCTTCTGATGATACAGTCACACTGCAGAGGCAGCTGGAGATAAGTGGCATCTGTCGATGCCTTTAGTGCATCTCTTGACACGTTTATAATTTACAAACCAAGGCTGCATTATCTCCTGATTGTCTGACTTGACAGCTCGAATAAAAGCTGCAAAATTGCTTAACAGGCGAGCACGAGTTCCTCCCATCCCTCTGATGGCCTACACAGTAGCCTTTTTGACATGCAAACAGTGAAATCTCCTCTTTCATAATACAGAAAACAAAGTACGAGACCAAACGCTCTCCTCAGTTACCCTTTAAGCAATTATGTCAGCTTTGTAAAATCATAAATAGTTATGCTTCATTTAAAATGTGGCCAGCAGCTGTATTGTAAAACACCGCCTCACACTCAAATCTTTGCCATCCGAGATGACTCGCAGAGATAGGCTTATTAGTGGTATTAACATACTGCGCGGCACGCTGGAGCTGTGAAACGGCCTTGTTAACATTTGGAAATGAATCAAGCCTCCGGCACTCGCTATTATCCAGGTTATCTGTTGTTTGATTCTCTCCTCTGTGCAACAGCTGTGCAGAGTTTCTGCGGAGGCCATATCACATCTAATGATGGCTCTGATTGGACCAATACCGCTCCCCCTCAGGGGGGATGTTGTATGTTTTATAGGTTCGTCTCGCTGATCACCATGAGCCAGATCCCCCAAAATATTATAGACACATATGTCAGGACCATTAAAGACATCAAAGAGACAGAATTACTTACAACTAAAAGAGGGTAATTGGATGGATCTTATTCCCAGGAAAAATTACAAAACAGTGTTGAGTTTCTCTTAGTTATCAGTTCTCAAGTCAGTGAATGAGACGTACTTTGCATACTACAATTTTTTCATCAAGAAAAGTACTTAATTACAGTGCAACATATCTGTATTAAATATCTGTTTTTGCTTCCTGAAAAAGCCTCTGAGACAAAAAGCATTATAATTTGATACTCACTGATTAAAACAAGCTCAGATTGAGGTCAGACAGAAACAGACGGACTCTACTGAGATTAAAGTTAAGATAAATGTTGTATTCGTGATCAACTTTTGGTCAAATATTCTTAACACTAATGTCAGATGGGTGTCCAGGAGATACCAGACCCTGTTTTACACTGTTTGATCAGACTGATTCTTCCTGGCTGTGCCTGATTTTATGAGAATTGCTTTGATTTTGAACTGATGACATGTTTAAGAAGTCTGCGACTGAACATTTTCATTACTTCTTTTTGGGGTTTCGGAGACCCTGTCTGTAAAACATGGTTGAATACACTTTCTACCCCAAAGGTTTGTGAGGATATCTGTAATTTGATTTTAAACAGCCCCTCAAAATAAGCATTATTGTGTAGAATAATAAACTGCACATTTATTTGTCTTTTAAATGACTTTTTGCCAACAAAATAAATATATATTTTCTCATGCGTAATGCATATAACTTAAAAAACATGACTTTTTGTCTTATTTTTTTGGATATAGCAATGCTTCAAGTTCATTTGCATGTTTTGTCACCTTCATCAAATGTGCAAGCCCACTTAAGGTAAGGGTTAATTTTAATACTTTTCTACATATTGCGTTTTAATAAGGTCATATAAAGTATTTAAAGTAGGAAAATGGTTAATTTTGCACTTTTTAATCATTATTTCTGCATTTAAACAAACAATACATAATGATTTATTTAATGTGCAGCTTACTGAAATTAAAAATGTTTGCAAATTAATTAACTTTTCAGATTTTTAAAGGTTTATTTCCTGACAGAAGCAAACCTGTGATTTTATGTTTGAAAGGTCAAAGGTCAGGTGTTATGTCTACATGTATTAATATTCTGTGTACTAACATGTTACACATCAGTCCACAGATGCAGACACAGTGTTTCTGAGTAGCTGCCCTCTGGCTCCGTGTGTGTGGAGAGGAATTAGTCAGTGAAGTACAAACTGAAAGGAGGAAATGTGACCAACACGTCAGACGGCAATCTATTGACACACGGAGACGACGTCCTCGGTGGGAAACACTAAAGCCTGCAGGCCAACCAGCCTTCTTTAAGCTTTCCCACGTCTGCAGGTTTTAAAAGAAGAGGACAAGTTGTGACTTGGGACAAGGGTCTGCCGCATCCTTTCCAGATGAGATAATACGAGCCCTCCTCAAATACCTCCCGCTCCGTCCCTCCTTACACCGAAGCATATGAGTCGCGTAGAACGGGGGAAGTGAGGACGTCGTCAGAAAGTGTCTAAAGCCAGATGTGAAGGGAGTCGTTCATTCCAGAGAAACCAAAGCTCACCCTGAGCTACTTTCACCAGTAAACTCTTGTCTGATTTCCTATCAGCTATACGTCAAAGAGGGAAGGAAGTGCTTGACTGCTCCGCTGACCTCAGATCAGCTGCTGAACAAAAGCAACTAAGTATTGATTTTATATTCGATTAACTGATTAATCAATTTAAGATCATTGGTTTAAAAAGCCAACAGGATATTATCAAATGCCTTGTTTCATCCAAATCCCCAAAATATTACATTTTCTGTAATGTTCAGATGATGGGGAAAAAGCTCAAAACAAACTTGGAAACAGGAAAATGTTGACATTGTTTTTTACTAACTAAAATGATTAATCGATCAAAACTAGTCGCCAATTGATTTTCTGTTGATCAAATCGTTCTTTAATTGTTGCAGCTCTTTTTGTTATCGTCAGCACGTTAGAAGCTAATATTAGCATTAACGTTTGTATTTACCTGCCTCACGGAGAAGCTAGCTTTTCTTTCTACAAAAATGTTCTCTTCTTCTGCTGTGTGTGTGTTTTGTTCTTAAGTAGTGCAGTGCCCGTTCAAATCATGCCTGTCTGAATGGCCTGGTAGTTCGGGTTGTGATATTGCTGCATGTTGTTTCTCGAAAACCATTCATTCAAACAGCTTCACACTCGACACTGCCCCTTCCTTTGCCTCTGAGCGATACAGCTGCTTTGACGTAGATGCGTCCCCTGGCAATGCGAGAGTGTACGCATCATTTACTAACAGCTAGCTATTTGGGAACAGACGCATTCAATCTGAAAGTTACATCGCTGATCTTTTAAGTGTTTAATTACAGTGGAAATTCTAACTTTGATATAATATCTTGAAAAACATTTGATATTTGACACCATTTTCGATACCACAGGGAAACCTGACATTGACGGCAATTTAGATTTTTTATTAAAAGATGAACACAGCAAGGCTAAAACATGACAACGGCAACTTGTCTTTTCTTGGTCAGATGCAGAGAACAGCAGAATGACTGATAAGAGAAGGCAAAACAGCGTAGCTGGTACTGGTGTATCAATACAGCTGAATATTCAGAATGGATATGTATCTTTAAATCAATGTTTTGTCAATATTACCACATTGTAACATCTCCAGTCTCTCTGTCTTCATCTGTTCTTGAATGTACTGTAGCGATCGATGAAGAGCGAGCTGTACCCAGCATGCCATTCGACAGTGTCCCCTCTCAATACACTGCACAGTGTGTACATAAAATACGACTAATGAATATGTCCCGTAGATCTCAAGAGCTCGCCTTGGGTCCTCAGCTATACACACACACCAAGTGTGAAGTCGATCAGATGAACGGTTGTTCAGAAAAGTTAGATTGTCTATTTTATCTTTTTATGTCTATTTTACAAAGCCTGTCAGGTTTTGACGTGGTCATAGTCGTACAGTATGTGAGTCCTGGCAAACCGAGTGACCAGAGCGGTCTCTATTTGACATGTAGAGAGGTGACCAAACCTCCATCACACCTCAGGTCAGGTGACCAGTGGGCCAAATCCCACCCAAAAGTCATTCTTTAACTCCACTCGTGTGGAGTCAGGAGTTTGTCTCCAAAAGGAAATAAAAGACGAAGTCGTCCTGCCTGTGCTCTGCTCAACTTAAATCTACAGTATGTAAACCCACGAGGAATTTCATGAATGCCGTCAGTGCCCTGTGTCGGAGGGATGACTAAGCTGCTTTCACTGCACCAGCTCCACCTGGACTCGACTGTGAAATCCCCTCATAGGAACCAAATGGTACCGTCTTTGAGTTTGGATTCAAGCGATTGTCGGTGGCATTATTATGTGTATATGTCGGAGCAGGAAACACTTCAAAATCTACAAAACGGACTGCAACCACCAGCGTTATGTGCCCACACTTGATGTTAAACAAAATGCAAGAAGTCTTTTCTGACAAAGCAGAGAAACCTGAGATGTTGCCCCGGACTCCGCCCACATCGGTGTACAGTTGACCCCAGATTAACCTCCCAGGTAAATATAATCCTCCTCTGTATCACCTCTCACTCCTCATACCGGCCTATGAACACACGAGGATGCCAAGGTCTGGCGACAGTCGGCAGCCAATGAAAGACGAGTGTGAGTTTTTCTTTTCCTGTCCTGCATGGAAATAGAAGAAAACAGTCCCAGCATGCAGGCTGCTATCTGTGCATCTGCTGCCCCATCCAGACTCCTCTCTCCCTCTCTCTCTCTCTCACACACACTCACATGCTCACACACACACACTCACTTTAACTCATCGAGGCCTGCGAGGTCTCACACACCAAAGTTTCTGTCTGTCTTTATCTGTCACTGTCTGTCTCTGTTTCTAGATACAAATCACAACCACTCATGCAAAGACAAAAAAAAAAAGGTCCAGCTCGGTTCCAGTTCATCTCCTGGACAAGTGTGAACAAAATGTCAACAGTTTCCAGTCCACCCACATTCACACACACCTCTCACCGGAGCAGGCGAGAGGCCAAAAGGTCAACAGTTGACAACAGGCGACGCTCTGCAATCGATCGTCCTATTGAACAGTGTGAAGACCCTCAGCTCAGGTTGAAACGACACACACACACTCGTACACACACACAAGTGTTAAAGTGATGAACTGCTCCAGTAACGTGCTTTTTTATTAAGTGACGGACTTTCCTTGAATGTAGCTGCAGAAATCCTTGTATGTATCTCTTTAATTTTTCAACCTTGGCTCCTAATTTTAACACTTTGACATTTTAGAGGCTTTAATGAAATGCTGATAAAAGAATATTATCAATTTCAAAGATTTACGACATTGTTTATCAGTCACTAGTGTCCCTAAAAACACTGGTTGAACTCTGTGTTCACTTAAAATCTTCTCAAAGCACTCCAAGAATTTGAATCTCTAAAAATCAGAAAGGTGTGTCAAACAAAGACAGAAACTATTTGACTATTAGATTATATCATCAACTTATAATCACTGAAAGCTTCTCTAAGGTAAAGGTGGATTTGGGGTTCTTTCTCCTTTGTGCAGCTCAGAGGAGGCCGTGATAAAAACACTTTGGTATCAACGTATTTGGCTTTTTTTGTTTATCTGAAGAGGAAAAAACAAAATTATTCTGCAAATAAATTTAGAGTAAGTGTAGAAGGAGAGTCCCAGAACAAATAACTAATTTGGATTATCATTAACTAATAAAATGTTTAGTGCTTGTCTTTTAAATGTCTGGCATATCGCAGAAGGTTGATAATCATAGTATGTTCAAGATTATTTAGGATTTAAATCAGTGATCATTTGAAGATACCTGATTCAAGGTGTGTTTTAATACACTGGAAACATCATAGTTAACTAAAGTAAGCAGATGTGTGTGTTTGCAATAAACTAACATGGCTGCACCATTAAAAATAATTTAAATTTAAAACTAAAATCAATCAAAACACGTACAAATGAAGTGTGAATATTAGGAAAGGACAAAAATATTCATTTAAAATAATTAAAATGTGGTTTTAGGTTGTTTACTTTTACAAATATGAAAAGTAAATTGCAGCTCTTGAGAGTTTGATGATGCAAATAAATGAAATTTAAATCGATCCAAAAACAAACTAATTACAGTATTAATTACCTTGCATTTTGGGAAACATTCTCTTGTTTCCTGAAACAATACATTTCCAAATGTAACCCCAAAATAAATCTACCAGCAGCTGAAGCCTGTAACAAAGGTAAATTAAAACGAGGCTCCTCTTTCATCTAGTTGACTAAAAAAACACAGATTTACATCATTTTATGTCGTGTTTGGTGACAAATAGGAGTCACGAGATTTAAATACTGAATGTATGTGACAAATGTGACACCGTTTGCTGCACAAACAGCTGCAGGAAATCGCGATGAGAACAAAATAATTTGCCTGTTGATTATGGGTGGTTGATGCGGTTAAAAACTATTTGTATTACAAGATGTTTTGTTCTCTTCAAACAAGTCGGAACGCTGTTTCACCTGCAGCTTTGTGTCGCAGCTGTAGCGGGTAAACAAACCTTTAAATGTTAGATTCGGTCTTATTTTTCTGCAGAAACAAACGCACCTCCTCATCCTCCTCCTCCTCATCCTCAGTGTAAATCATAAGTATTTCACATTGGGATTGAATATACTTCAGCCATAACTTCTCTCATCCCCGTTTTATTCGCTCTGTATCTCCAAAATCTTCCAAAGCGAGAAATCCGTCGTTATAAAAAAATGTGTTTTCTGCTTTTTATTATCATTTTATAGTGTAATTACTGATCCAGTCTCCTGACTGCTGCAGAGAAACACCTCCTGCATGTGTGTGTGACACGTCGGCTGCAGCTTCACATCCTCAGAGGAAACATTAAATAACGGAGCTCTGCGCTTTTGTCAGAAACGTTTCCACCGCTCAGCCGCTGTTTGAAGGTGAGCAGCTGTCTCATGACGGACCTGTGGCTCTGTCTCCCTCTCTCTCCGTCTCCCTCTCTTCAACCATCCCACAAGATTTTTGGTCGCAAATGTTTGTTTGATGCAAATCCGAACAAATCCGCCGCTGTTGGTGGACACTCGCTGCGCTGTTTGCGCGTCTTGGCGCAAACATGTTTAATGTCCTGGTCGGCAGATATTTATTCAGCTGCTGCGGGCTTCATTTACATAAAGAGAGACAGAGAGAGGGGACAGGCTGCAGCTGAAACAGGCTCTGCACAGGCACACAGAGGCCTACAGTGGGGATCGATCAGGCTGATAATTCTGATCAGGTTGATTAGATTTGGGACAGTGGTGCGCAACATTTTTAGGCTTATGACAACTTGAAATGCAGCAAATCTGTTGTGATGTTAAGATTTTCTCTTTGATCATGTTTCATTTTGATTTTTAGAGGCCTGAGTGGGTAAAATGATCTGAAATAGCCTATCAATAGAATATCACAGGCTGTAAAACCTCACATTATTTAATTTGGAGGATTTTTAGATGCACAAAGAAGTAAAACTCATATCTATTAAAAACAAGAGCAAAACCTCACAAAAACATTAATTGTATGTTTATTTTCTGTCTTTCAGATAAACTTTAACTTGTGACAACCTGCCACCCCTCCTCAGAAGTTTAGATCTGCCAGCAAAGAGTGAGTTTTACCCTCTCAGGTTATTAATTTATTAATATTTTTAGAGGCATAAGTAAGTAAAACTACCTCATATTTAACATGTTAAAAGCTGTGAGTAATATGTTTCCTCATCCCGAAACGAGCTGAAATGATTAGCCTATTAATCGATTAGTCAGATAGAAAATTAACCAGCAACTATTTTTAATAATTGACTAATTGGCTGCTTTTTTGTCTTATTTAAAAAAAATAGTGGATATTTTGGTGGGTTAGATGAAGGTGTGGGAAACGGACAAAAAGACAAAACAATAATCAAGAAACTAATAATCTTTCTAAGTGATTAATGTGATGGTTAGGTTAGCTGCAGCCCTCATTAGAGACACTTAATGAGTTCATTTCTGTTCAATCTCCGCAATCAGTTAAAGAAGCTCCTGTTTGTCTTAATTAAAACAACAGCGGTTCTCTTTTGGGGGGTAATTTCTTTGCACAAGGACGGTTGTTTTGATCGGGGCCATTAATTTGCATGAAACCTGTTTCTGCTGCTCTCAGTGCGGCCTTCACGGCTCAAAACACGCTCGTCCAAAACAACCTTGCCAGAGAACTGACGCGATATTTTCTTTAACTCCCCCTCCTCCTCTTCTTTTATAATGCGTTTATGCCTGCGAGCACTACACACACACACACACACACTTACATCTGACCCCCTAACCTGGCCCCACCTACGTAATTACCGCATCAGAGGCGGTGAAATTCCTGCAGGTTATTTTGGAGAAACCAACTCAGGGCGCAGGAGTAATTATCACGCCATTACAGCGCTGCATTCAATTACGCCTCGATCAAATGTCTCGCGGCTCAATATTTAGGGCTTTTTAACGCCGCAGTTTAAAAAGACACTTCGTCTCCCTAAAGCGAGGGGAGATGTTAGTGTTTCAATTTAAGTCAGAGACAGAGAGGATTAAAACTGGCTGCTCTCTAAAATGGAAATGCGGGGCCTACACGCGTTCATGGCTTGTATTAATTATGGCCTAATTTGCATTTACCCCGTTATAATTAGGAAATAAATAAAATCAACAAGCTTTTAAATAAAAGTGTGACTAATTCAAATGAGAGAAAACAGCAATTTTGAGTTTGTAATTTGCTGCTGTACATGCATCTAAAGAATAAATAAATAAAAATAAAAAGTTGACTCCCTGTTGGGAACCAAAGACAGAATCCACTGTGGAAAATAAATATGACTTAACGGATCTTTATTGGATGAACATGTATGTAAGGGTGGTTCGCCTTAAAGATACATTCAACATCTTACTGTCATTTTGGAGCTATAAATCCACATTTTTCCTCTCCAAAAAATAAAAAAAAATGCTCTGACTCCATTATCAAGCCAAGTGCTGCGGTTCAAACATGTCCAATATCACGACAATGCCCAAGAGAGGAGGTCTGGTTTGAAAATGTATAGAGGTTAGAATAATAATATCCGGAAAACAAACTGTAACCTGGACGAACGCCCAGAATAGTTCTGCATCTATATTTTAGATTTTTCCCTCCAAGACATTTCAAATTGCCAAAACATTTTTAAAACAACGTATATAAAAGCTGAACTTTATGGCCAATTTGTTCTCTTTGGAATATTTGGAAAGATTTACATACAGGTTTTTCTTTTTTTTTAACTCCCAAAGTGGTAATAAACAATTTCAAATTCGGAAAAAAAACACAAACTAAACATGGTCACTGTAACTGACCCAAATACATATTTACATATTTCAGCTCCTCGGCGCAGCTGACTAAAAATCTCTGTCATCCTAAAATAACAAATTTCAGAAATAAAAACTATACAGGATTTGATTGGGTTTGGAGGTAAAGAGGGGCACTGCAGGCAGTTCCTGTCGGTGCACCAGAGGGGAAAATATTCCTCCCATCCAGAGAGCCAGAAAGCTGGTGGTCAAAGGAGTTTGGTTGAAATGACTTTTTTTTTGTAGTTTTGAAAAACAGTTTGGTTTTCTTCAGGTCATCCAAGAATGAGCGTCTTAAAAACCCCATTCTTCATCGTCAGGAAACTGCTCCTGATGTTTTCTCTTCACACGTGAGGGACTGTTTCTTTTTTTATTTTTAAAAGACGTGGAGGACGAGAGGGAGGAAAAACAAAGTCCGATTGTTGAGCATTCCTGCTGCTATCTTGTTATCTTATGGTTCATAAACTCTTTTTGTCTTTAAAAACAAGCAATATGCTAATCTGGAAAATAAAAGAAGAAGAGGGAGCTGACGAGCAGGGAGGGAAGAAGGGGGAAAAAGCCTGATCACAAGACTTGGAACCTCCAGGAGGCCTGGTCTTTGTAGTCCAAGCAGTCTGTGGTGTTAAAGTTGAGCTTCCATGAGGAGGCTGCAGTCTGCTCTTTGTAATCCAGGCAGTCGGAGGAGTTGAAGGCCAGGCTGGAGCCGCCATAGGCCTGGTGGTGGTGGTGGTGATGGTGGTGGCCTGATGACTGGCTGATGTGGTGGTGCGGGTGGCCTGACATGGAGGAAGCCGTCATGGGGCTGAGCTGGTGGGGGTGGTGGTGGGAGTGCATGGGGGCCAGGTAAGAGCCGCAGTCCACGCCGCTGAAGTAAGAGCTGGACGGGGTGGGGTAGCCCTGGCCGTAGCCTGGCGTCTGGTTGTAGGACATGGGGTAGGATGTGGCGGCGGCGGCGGAGCCTGACATTGAACGCTGCATACAGGAGGCGTTAGAAGGGGGTCCTGGCTCGGGGAGCGGGGCCACTGCAGGAGCAGGAGCGTTTCCAGGGGAGATAGCGGGGCTCCAGATGGAGGAGACGGTGCTGATGGAGGTAGAGGTGCTGCTAAGCGCCGCCGGGCCTGTGTGATTGGTGGAGGAGGATGAAGATGAGGACGAGCCCGTGCTGGAGACGGCAGGAGGCGTGAACTGGCCGCTGCTCTCAGAGCCGGTGCTCTCCCTGGCCGGAGAAGACTTCTTCTTGGGCGGCCTGGCTTTGGCACTGCTGCCGCTCTGCTGCTGCTGGCGACACTTGGCCCTCCGGTTCTTGAACCACACCTACAAGCGAGAACAGCAGCCAGGAGTTAGCAACCATACACACAAACAACCTCAGCATTTCATAAGAAAAAAAAAGATACTCCCAGGCCATGCTGGGAGTACATTATGGAGGAAAATTGGGGGTTATTAGCTATCAAGGTTCATTTCCACTGCGGCCCCTTGGCTCGGACCAGCCAGGGGTCTAATTTCATACCTGGTAGACGGCTCTAAGATAACAGGCTATTGGGTTTCAGGACACAGTAGGGTAACTCTAGAGCACCAAGAGGGTAGGATCATGTAGAGCATTTTGTTTCACACACACATTCTGAGAATAACTCAAATTGTGTGAGAGCGAGAGGCCTTGGTTTTCCCCTAATGCCTTTCAAGAGTAGTATTTGTTCAACATGGTTGTACACCAGTGAGTTGTTTGTGGAGTATTTGCTGGCGTGCTCCCAACCTCTTCATTATAGATCCCATATTTCAGATCAAATTACACAGACTTCAGTTCGGTCGCATCAAATCATAATGAGAAACTGGTTCAGCTGAAAAGTAAGCTTTCCCGAACGGAAATGTAGTTTTGTTTACATCCGTGTGTACAAACTGATTTATCTACCTGCGTGAGATGAAGTGGTGAAGGTGAGCTAAACCAGAAACAGGTGGGTAAGAGCAGATTGTAGAAATAACCACAACCGTTGAACGCACCAAACACGTTAAACTGCCCCTGCTCACCGGTTAGTAACACGTTACAGTTACTTCACCAGTAACGAAATAATAAACCAGTGTGTATCATAACAATGCCGCCATAATCCCACTATTATTGATCAATATTAATCCATACAACCGCTATTATCTCCTTTAGAAAGGAGGCTTAAATCACTGAACTCAACGAACTGTAAATTAATCTATCAGGCCTAAAATTATTATTATTTTCCTTAGATGTTAATTATATAATCCTCCTGTTAAAGCTCACAACAAAGTAGGTTTTTAGTAATATTTACGGGCATAAATACCAGGAAAAATACTATTTTACCGGTATTTGTCGACGATGTTAGGAGCCAAGTCATTAATAGCATGCTAGCTAACAGTTAGCTAATGTTAAACTTTAATTAGCATCAACCGGAAATGACAACAGCAGCGGTCGTTTCTAAAATAATAACGAAAATTAATTGCTGCAAAGAAAACAATGTTCTAATGACAAAGAGTGTCGAGCAATTAAATATTTTTTAACTAGCCCACTTTTTAAATAAATAAATAATTAATTTTGATTAGCCGAAGTGTGACAGTAGCTAACTAGCTAAATGTTAACGTTAAATATAACCGTTGAAATCATTGTCTGACCGTTTAACGTTTACAGGCCTTTAAGTTGCTGGTATTAAGTTTTACAATAGAATATAATAGTAAAATGTGTCTTTGTGTGAAAGATGTAACCGTTTAATATTAGCTAATAACATAATTAATCGTCGTATTAAGTTCATGTATAGGCTGTGCAGAGTTTACCGTTGGTCCTGTCAGGTGTGTGTGTGCTTTGGGACGTTGCCACTGTTTTACCTAACACACACACACACACACACACACACACTCACACAGCGTGTATAAATACAGAGTTTAACGTGTTTCATGTCTCACCTGGACTCTGGACTCCGGCAGGTTGATCTTCAGCGCCACCTCCTCCCGCATGAAAATATCCGGGTACCGGGTTTTGGCGAACAGAGCCTCCAGGACGTCGAGCTGAGAGCGGGTGAAGGTGGTCCGCTCCCGGCGCTGCTTCCTGGGAGTCGCTGCAGAGGAGACACCCGACACACACACACACACACACACACAGAGGAGGAGAAAACACCGGAGAAATGTTAATAAAATGTTAAATAATAACTTTACAGACAATACACAGCGATATCTTACTTAAACATCATGTCCATATTTTTTTTTTTTTTTTTTAAATATTAAAAGTTTTGCTATGTGATTTTTATTGTTATGGTTATTATTAAAGTGAATAAAGTTTGATTCTGATGCTGTTTTCTACTGTGGAGAAATAAAGACGATTCAACTTCAACCTCTCCTTATTTTAATATTGATAAAAATCAGTGTTTAGTTGAAGGCCTGTTAAGTGTTTCCTTTTATGCCTATTAGATTAAAAAGTAGGTTACTGTTCCTTGCTGACAGAAGAAGATAAAGACGGATTAAATTACTTTACACCATCTGAATGTGTAGCCTATTATTTCCTTTATAATGCCTATTCATGATACACATCTTACACCACACTTACACTGGTCAAATTGGTATAAAAATATATATTTTACACAGTATAAATACACTTTTGAAACTCTTGTTTATCCATGAAGGCCCCAAAACACACATTATTACTATTATTACCAGCTAAAAACACCTTTACTGACTTGTAAATATTTTGGTAATTTTCCATTATTGTCTGGAGGTCTTATAGTTGACTGGGTGCATTCATGTTTAAAAGTGTTTGTGAGTAGGCTATTTACGTGTGTGTGTGTGTGTGTGTGTGTGTGTGTTGGTCTCCTACCTGGGTAGCCCACTGAGGGGTGCAGCAGGTCCATGGCAGCGCCGCTGAGCCCCAGGCCGTTGACGCCGTAGGGGGGCTGTTTGAGGTAGGACATCATGCTACAGGCGGTCACAGCTCCACCCAGCTCAGACCAGTGGTTCGGTTTCCCCCGATGCTGCAGCTTGACGGGACAGGGGGCCGATCCAAGTCACTGCGCACATGCAGGAGCAAATATTAGAAACATTACAGAGGAAGAAAACAGGCTTTGGTGTGGGCCTCATTCATCCTGAACGCACGGAGAATAATTAGAAAAGACTTTTTGGCACCAACATGTAAGATAAAACTCCTGAATGTAAGTTAAATGACACGTGCGCATTCCAGTCTTTTCTATTGTTTGATGTTCAGCTGTTATAAATCTCGCTCCATTCTCACTTTTCCAAACGAATCAAACTGGGACATTACGCATGAAAACGCCAACAAATAAAGAAGCATAAAGTTCCTAAAATCCCCCAAGTTATCATTTAGTGGCAGCAGGATATGAAAGCGTGAATTACTGGACGATAAACTGGCCATTTAGAGGCAGAGACGAACATTAAATCCCTTCAGGAATATTGGATTTTTGTTGAGAGGATAACCGGGGTCAAACGGCTCCAACTCACGACCCCAGCGGAGCAAAATAAAACCTGACGGTACACAGCTTTTCATCCACAAACCACACTGCAGTCACGTCTTTAATCTTTTTTAAACGTGAACTAAAATCTAATAAGACAACGAAGAAAGTTAGGGTAAAAATATTTAAGTTATCAGTAAGGATGATCCTGTGTTTGTGTTTGTGTCCATACATTTCTGATGTTTTTCCCCAGGTGTGTGAGCACACATTGCATGAATGTTCATCTGCACATTTATTTTTAAAATGACCATCACCTCCTACCTGCAGAATATTTAGGCTCCTCTTTTTAATTCTACATTTTCTTCCTTTGTCATGTTAAAAATGCCGCGAGCTTTGCTATTTTTACTTTAAAGATGATCTAAATTCTCCTTTAAAACAGAGCAAACAGAACTCAATAATTCAACCAAAATAATCTGTTGTCCTCTATGATGTAATGCACAATTTTACGCGGCCAGTATTTAGTGTGACTGGATTCATTTTTCCCCCCAAAACTTTAGTCACTTCTGAAGTCAAAAAGCAAAACGCTGCAAGAAGATTTTCAATAATAAATCTAATTTCCAATTTTAAAAATGTTCCTTTTATTATTATTGTCACTTATTTTCCTGCAGTTGTGTTTGAATTACTTTCATTGCAAGAAAAATAAAGTTTAAAGTTTAAAGTGTAAACTCGCTTCCTGACTTTAATATGAGTGTGTTCGGTGTGTGTGTGAAGGCCTGCACTGACACCACACACACACACACTCACTCACACAGTCACAGTTGTATAAAGATGGATTATGGATGTGGTTTGATAATCTATAAAATCACAGCTGTGGTTGTCTCAAGTCTTTCTGTACTCGCTCATTCTGTTTGTTTCGGGTCGTCAGACTTTGTGTGTATTTTGACCACAGCGAGGCTCCTGTGGATCTGAAACCAACTGAACCCACAGAGGAATGAAAATACATCAAAATAATCCGTTTGGGTATGAGGGTAAATTTATATTTATATTTACAGAGAAACATCTGAGGAGTCTGATTTATTTGTGAAAAGATAAGTGACCTCGCTTTTATGTGAAGGCTCAGGGGTGAAGACCCAAACTTAAAAAAATAGTCAAATTATTTCCTCACTTTTTGGTTTTCTCCAGATTAAAACACTCATGGTAAAATTATATTTTCTATAAAGCGTAATTATGATTTGTTGATCCTTTCTGTGGTTTTAAAACTGTTTATTTACAGGCCACGTTATTTGCTTTTTGGTTGTTTGTTTCTCTCAGTAAACACGACTGAATTAAAGACAACATTTAGGGGAAAACAACAACTCGAAATATATTAATCCACTAATTCATCATCTCCCTACACATTACAATAACCTGCATTTACATTTAGACAACACTGATAATCTCTTAAAGCTGATTTTAAAGTTTGATTTTCACCTCTGTAAGTGCAGAATTATCTCACCCATAAAAACAGCCTGATGTTAAAATGGTGTGAATTAAATTAGAGGAGATTATTTTAACAATGAGCTCCTGACTGACCAAAACCAAACCTGAACTAACCAAACGTGTATTCCAGCGGCTCCTCGCAGCGCGTTCTGCAGCCCTGCCAGGCCGGAGAGTGAAAAGGCGAGATCTCGGTGCAAATGAACTCAATTAGAATTTAGATTAGACCTCCGGGGAGAGAGCGTTTCAGAAGGGCTCTTATCAGCAAAATAAATTAACAAAAACCAAAACACGCCTCTCCAATTATCTACTAAGTGGTTCAAACGCTATAATGGCCAATTGCTCTCAAATAAAAAAAAAAACTCGCAGGAACGAACTGGAATAGAAATATGAAAATTATCTACTCCGGAGGAAGTTGACTCAATTTATCCAGTTAAGGTCGGAGTCCTCCACGGCGAGGATTAATTGATATATCCGCTAAAAAAAATTCCTGCAAACGTGCAGCGGTGCAAATTGAAATCACGCGGTCCACATGTCACAGTTAAACGTGAAAACCCGCTCCTGAAATGTCTAAAAAAAGTGACTTTCTGTCGCTTCCACACTTTAGCTGCTTCTGTTAACGCTGCACAGTTTGTTCCTGTGCGTAAAAACGCGCACAAACTCGACATTAATCGACTTTGAATGTTTAAAACTGAAGAAACTTTACCTTGTTTTTCTCCTCTTCCCTTCTCCCGAGCTGTCGGGTCACAGGAGGCGAGCAGCAGTGAAATTATCCAGCAGTAGGAAGTCTGCAGGGCACAAAACTCAAACAGCGGCAGACTTGCTCAAAAACAAACAACAATGTGCAAACCGGGCAGCATCACGGACACAAAAAACACGCAGTTATCAGCGCGCGGGCGTCACCAACGCGTCCTCGGTGCGGTTCCGCGTGTTTTTGCAGCCAAATAAATCAAACTCATTTGCTTTCAGGGGGCTTGTCGTTGTCTGTCAGAGTGTTAAGGTGATTTCTAATGGAGACGGATGGAGATTGATCACCTTCTCTCCGCCCTGCGCCTCTATGAGCGGAGGACACCTGCGGATCCGCCTCCTGCAGCCAATGGGAGCGCGTTCCCGGGCTGACGGACGGCGGGGGCGGCCGATGGGCGCGCAGAGGCAGCCGGGAGAGCCCACTCCCACTTCACCCCCACCTCCCTCCTTCCTCTCGGTCCCGGTCCCGAGACCAGACGAACCAAAGAGAGGTTTTTAAAAAGATGGAAATGTTTCACAGGCCTGCAGGAGAAACAGAGAGTGTAGAGCTGAGTGTGCGTAAAAGACGAATTAAGCGGTTATTCACATTTTACGCAAAGAGTTTCTTATTTTATTATTTGCACGGAGCTCAGTGGAGGAAACACTGGCGGCATCCTGTCAAAAAATAAAATAAAATCTGCACTTTTCCTCCATTAAAAAACATTTTCCTCTAAATAATCTGACCGTTTTTAGCTTCCTTGAATCACACGGTGTCTTATTCCTCAAATACATTATTTTTTTGTTAAATGAAATAAAAAATTATGATTTCAAATGTTTCCAGGGATGGAAAATGTTTTTTTGTGAGACTTAAAATGTTTGACAGGGTGTTTAATTTGACAGAAAGCCGTATTTTCATCATAAAACACATTTCCCGACAGGCCGGGAAGCGTCAGCTGCTTTTTAAAATTATTAATACTTTTATTATTACCGTTAATTCCTCTGTGATATTTCTCACCCTCCAAAAACTGAACGTGAGAAATAACAAAAAAGGAGGAAAGAAGTTAAATTTATCCATTTTGATTTTATTGTGATACACCCCCTCCTCTCCCTCTCCACACACACACCAGTCCTCATGAATATTAATGAGGTCTAATCCCCATTTAGAATTACATTTGAGGATGGTTGACGTAAAGTTTAATAGGGATAGACCTCAAACTCACTGCGGAGGAAAAAGAAGAATCCGCAGAAGAAGAAAAATCAGCACCAAAAAGCTGCGGTCACTGAATCAAATCCTGCACTTTATATGTCGGTGTTTTTTAATGTGTTTTAACCCATCACACACAAAAACAAACAGTATTTTCTCTGCTGTGTTTTTTAGCCCGGGTGTCAGTGAGGGTCGCGGGGATGCAGCAGCTCAGCTCGGGCTATCCTTTTGTGGATCTCTGCAACTTCTGTAAATGAGGGCCCGAGCTGAAAGCGAGCTAATGTTCAGAGAGAAGCTGCAGGGATGGAAATTACATTTTTACGTGCGTGTGTGTGTGTGTGTGTGAGGAGGAGGAGGAGGAGGAGGAGTATCAAAGTGGAGGCCTTAAAAGACTTAAAAGTCATCGACGAGAGCACTTTGACAGAGAAACTTAGACATCAATGGTCAAAAAAAAGAGAGGAACAAAGTGATGTTGGAGGTTGTGTGCGGAGGCCTGTAGTGATGCAGGCAGGAGCACAGTGGAGGGAAAGGGCGCATGAACGCACCTCAGCATACACGAATAAAGTCCATGTTTTTACGCACGTTCAAATGTATGAATGAGGTGGTGATATGAGGAGAGGAGATGCGACATGTTTTTTGGGGAGGGGGGTTAATTGATTTGGGTTTGTGTTGCCCGGCTGCTGACTGGAGGTCAAACACTTTTACGCACCTTTTTATTTCCACCACATCTGAAGTCCGAGCAGTCAGAGGGCCCGCGGAGGGTCTGACCGAAATACCATCACCCCTCCTCTCCTCTGCGCGCACACACACAAACACACACAGGCTCCCGTTAAATTATGCAAAAAGGCCATTCAACAAATATGGCCCTCACAACACAAAAGAGTCGGGTTATTCTGACATTTCCCCTACATTTCTTGTTTTTTTTCCTCCTCTCTCGATGTGAGTAAGACCCCGAGATAAACCCCTGAACAAGTATCAAGTTATCAAGTTGCACCAACCTTTTGTAATAAGAGTATTTTGTCTAATCCCAAATTGCAGTTGAATTTTCTTAATGCTGAGCTGGTAAAGCCTGGGATTAGGCGGCGAGGAGAGGAGGGGGAAAAGTTTTGTCCCTTCAGCCGGCAGGATTGGAAGCGGGGATCTGCGGGGATGTTGTCGGTGCTTATTAAAACGATGATGCATAAAACACAGTGCTGTAGGAGCCCCGGCGCTGCACGCAGAGACCCGGGCTCCCTCAGGTGCAGTTTTTTGGACGGCGGCGGGGAAAGGAAGTAAAGCAGAGGGCCGAGCGGCGCTCAGCACCTGTGAGGTGAGGCCAGGAGACATCAAAGCTCAGGAGATAATCCATTCAGCTGAAGGATCCTCAGCTGCACAGCAGCGCCGAGGCGCCGCCGCCTTTTACGCAGCGCGTCGCTCTTATTCACTGAAAAATAGGAAACTGACTCCAAATGTTTTTGACTCCTTCTGCTCCAGCAGGAACATTAATGACGCCCGGGTGATGCTGCGGAGGTAAGACACGACTCTATCTGTCATTTTAATCTTTTTCAATAGCAAACAAATGTATTGAATATGTTAAAATCTTAGATGTATGATCTGATATTTGTTTCTTTAGGCCTGCTCTTAACCTGCTGTTGATTTGATTTGTTGTCCAGCGGAAGAAACATGAAAACTTTTGGTCAAATTCAGGAACTAAACTTGAGTTTTACGCATGAAATTTTCTAGAATCATCCAGCTTTTTAAACAACACAGAGTATATTTAAAATATTCATATAACAGGTTTAAATCCATGCACAAGTGACAGGCATTGTGAATAATTTTTTAAGGTTTCCCCACACACACTTTCTGCCTCACACACACACACACTCACTCAATCACAGAGACACACACCACACGGCACCGAGCGAAACGTCCTTCACCGTTTTGGCTCTTTGCTTTTTACTGTGCAGATCACAGACCCCCGTGATAAACGCGCTATAATACAAACTAAAACAAAGCGCCTCGGGGGACGTGGAGTGCGTAATGTGCACGTACAGTCGGTCCCAAGCAGAGAAGAAACGAATCAGCAAATTAATTTGAAAGTATTAGAAAGGCCGGGGAGGACGTCTGCTGTCACAACCTATTTCCCTGCTTTAATCGGGGATGGGAGGCTGCCTGCAGGGATGGTGTGGAGGGTTCAACCACAGACATCCTGCTCCTTACTGCAGGGACATTTTCCACTTTTATTTTAGTTTGGCACCAGTGTGCGTCCAGGAAACTGCTGCTGGGGGAATTATAAAGTGGTTAAATATATTTTTTCTACATCTGAAAATTAATATGGATAGTTTTCCAGTTTTTATTTCCATCTCCATCTCTGGTTGCGGGTGACCGAGCCTCTGCAGCTCTGCCCTCCGTCTCCAGCGCGCACAGAAGCGGCCCAGTGAGAAACACAGAGACGGAGAGGAGGAAAAAAAAAACATCTGCTCGGTACAAAGTGATTTCTCTAATCTTCCTCGGAGGAACCTGCTCAGCAACGACCTCAAACAAAAACCCGAACGCCAATTTTAATTTATAAACACGCACAAGTCGCAGGGGAATTGAACAGAGCGCCGAATAATAAGCATTGCTAAACGCAACGCTCGCTGCTGAATGCAGTGATAGGGGCCACTTATGTGCAGCGCTGCAGCCAAAGGCGTGCATGCATTTCAATAAGTTTTTGTTGTGTGGAAAGAGAGAGATCAGGAATACGGTCTGGATCATGTGGGATTGGAGGTGAAATGATTGAAAGTGTTGGGATTACAAGTTTTAGAAGTGTGTGTGCAATTATATAAATAAAAATAACACACTTTAGAGCGACAAATGCATTAAAACTCCATGTCTAAATATTAAAATAATTAGAAAATGCGTGCAAATTAAACACCTGCAGCTTTAAAATGAAGAGTTAAAAACACGCCACACGCTGCCTCTGTGGAGTATGAAATCATAAGGACTTTATTATTGAAGACTTGGGTTATGACACTGGAATAAATAAACAGATAAATGTTCAACACGTAAAGGACAACTGCACCAGATGTGGAGCTCTAAGTGATGCACGTGGAAGCATATTTCTCTTCTTCAGAATACAATAAATAGAAACCAAAAAGTTGTTGAGCAAAAAAAAAACGCACATGAAACGTGATGGTAGGTTCACTTACAAGCAGCTTAAAAGGACGAACGGCAATAAATAATATATATATTTTTTGTTTCTGACTGCATGAATCCTGACAATAAAACAAGAGAGGATTTTGGAAGCTATTGGTCAGAGCAGTGATGAAAATATACAACATGAGATATTTTTTTTTTTAAACATGATCTTTCTTTTGGTAAACTGCTTTCAAGCCAAGACAATTTAAAAAAAGCAATAGGAAAGTTAAGATTTATGCAAGATTTATGAATGCGCCCCCCCCTTTAAGATATCTTACAAGTAAAAACTCTAAAATGAAATAATTAAAAGACACACAGTCAAGTAATGAAGTAGCTTGACGAGACTGATATTATAACGACTCTTTTTTTCCTTTTAAAAGTCCAACTGAAACCTCATCTTCTCAAGGTGATGAGAAAAAAACATTCCCCCCATTAAACCCAGTTGTGCTGTACCTCAAACCGACTGGTCTCCACATTCAGACAGAGGAGGCTGTGCTGCTGCATCAGTACATGCAAATGTCACACAGGGTTTGCACTGCTCGTGTCTCTTACATATTAATATTACATACACAAAGTACCGTTCCTGGTAAAGAAAATGAGAATTCAAATAAAAAATATCGTATATAAGTGGGACAGTTTGAGTCAGTATAAAGTTGGTGCAAAGGCATCGCAGGGCCTCTGAGATCGGCCCCGTCTCTGCGGTTAATTTGACCAAAACAACAACCACATCAGGATTCCAGTAACTGATAGAAATGTCTAGGAAAGCTACTATCCAATAATAATCATAATAATATTCATAATAATAATTATAATAATGGTACATTTCTTTTATCGGCTACATTAGTTGGTTGTGTTTTTCTGAAATGACAATCATTGAAGCACACACTTCTCCTCCTTCTTGGCCATCTTTCCTTTGTTCTGCTCCAGCGTCCTCTCCAGGTGCTCGTCCTCCTCCTCGGCCCTGCGGAGGGCAGAGGTCAAAAGGTCAGATGTGTCAGGGGAAGCAGGGAGGAGGTAGAATATACACACACACACACACACACACACACACAGGTAACACAGTCAGTGCTGAGGCAACCGTCGCCGTGCCGCCTGTGGAGTGGCCTAGCGCCAGGGGCCGAGCTCCAACCTTTCACCCGCCTGGCACCCTGTTGGCGGGCGGTGCCGCCAATCTGGAAAGGATCCCGCCCATGCAGGTGTGCTGCTGCTGCTGCTGCTGCCGTGCATGCAGGATGACTGCAGGCCGGCTGGAATGCAACATGCCCTGCGATGTGTTCACTACAGTTTCTGAGGGAGCTCTGGAAACGCACAGATAGGCAGCAGACGCTCTCGCACGGACTCACCAAACAGGTGGGATGTTCCCAGAGTTTACATTAATGTTTTAGACTGAGACTTGTCCTGTGTGTGTGTGTGTGTGTGTGTGTGTGTGTGTGTGTGTGTGTGTGTGTGTGTGTGTGTGTGTGTGGTGTTGGAGGATTGTGTGGTAACTCACTGTTTCTCCTGGGCGTCCAGGTCCCTGACCAGCGCGTCTCGTTTGTTGACCAGTATGACCAGCTCATCCAGCAGCAGCTGCTCTCGTCTCTTCTGGGCCTCCGTCTTCTGCCAGTCTGCAACGACACCAGAGGAACACACTCCTTCAGACCAGGAGACACGGAGGACTAACAAACATCAACACACTTTGTCACATGGATGAAAACCTCAGTTTTTTGTCCCACCAGGAACTTGTGACTCATGAACGACCTCACAGATCAAGATGAGTGAAAACATTTCTAGAGAGTTACCTGGAATAAAAATGTTCCTCCTGAGCTCCTCTAGTGAAACTGTTTTTAAATCTGTGGACGCAGCTTCACTTGTTTCCAGCTCTTCATCAGGTAACTGAGCCTCAGTAAAGGACTACAGAGCCTCAACGTGATGGACAGGTGGACACTTTGGTAAAAGTGCATCCTCTTATTAACCTGCTGGGCTGCGTAGAGACCGAGACCACATCCATGTACGGACAAGTGTGTAGACATGATGTGGAAACACACTCCGTCAGGTTGTGTGTGTGTGTGTGTGTGTTCACAGTGACGTATGTTGACCCGCGCAAACACACTTGAAGATATTGTCATGTTAATCTGAGCCATATGATGCACACACAGATATATGAGGAGTCCAGTCCCCGTGGGAAAATGCTGCTCGTATAAAGTCCTCAATCATAATTTCAAAAACGCAGACGACTTTGCTTTACATTCAAAAATCATGCCCTATTAAAAGTGACAGCCACATTGTATGCTGCATTCTTGCTAATTTGTATTTTAGGCAAAAATAAGTTTGAAATTATTCAAGTTCTGGGGCTGGTATTTGAGGTTAAAGTTTAGTAAAGTAATCTTAGATAAAGACTGAGTGAAATTATGTTTCTGCTTCCTCTTAGTTTAAGATTTAAAAACACTCAACGGTCCGAAATCTTTCATAAAAACATCTAAATAAATACAAACATCTACAAGTCAAAGACAGTTTGTTCCTCCGCTAAATAACAAACAAACAGGTGAGCCCCTGACTCTCCTCTCTCAGTTCTCCGGGGTCTTTGCAGGAAGGGGCCCCACAGGGCCCCACAGGGCCCCACAGGGTCCAGGTGGGACCCCGATCCAAATCCCCTCAGCCTCTCCCTGGAGGGGAGGGGGGCTGCCCACAGGAGAGCACTCACTCCCCCTGGGGCTCAAATATCCGCCTGGCGCCCTTGGCTCCACATTCACCGGGGCAGCGCTCCTCCCTCCCTCCGTCAGCCCCAAAACTCACCCCTAAACACCAACACTGCTTAAACAGCGACATCATGACAAATCATTTTGTAAAATTTAAACAATCCAGCATCTAATTACTGAGTAATTGTGCTTTACACAAATTCAGCTTTGCTACAGCTCAGATCACCAGTGCAACAAAATGTAGTTTTATTTTGAGTCCAACTGAAACACGTTCAGATACACAAACATCTCAGGCTGACCAATAAAACCTCTCTGCAGATTTTCCGCGCTGTCCAGCAGCTAAAGGAAAGACAGGAAATCTCCAGCTACTCCTCGGCTCAGTGTGAGAATGTGTCCCCTCGAAAGCCCTCCATCGTTTCATATTAAAAAAAAAAAAATCCACTCCATCCCAGAGAGAATTCAAACACAGCTGAGACGTGTGCAACTTCTGTGGCGCGTAGGCAACTTCACCCCTCTATCAATATTTAACCGCCTATTGATTCCAGAATAAAAGGAATGTTGTAAAATGTCACTCCCAAAATAAGTGTGGCTTTATTAAAAATAAATATCCCCCCCCTCCTCATTGAGTCAAATTGCGGCAGTCAGGCTGTGTGTGTGTGTGAGTGTGTGTGTGTCACGCTGGGCCCAGTGTGTTTGTCCTGAAAGGTCTGCGCTCTCTCCATTGGCCCCGCTCGTCCCTTTGAAGTCAACCACAGAGCGAAATGAACACAGTCCCAATATTTGGCTCTCTGCGTTCCTCTCTTCCTTTCCCTCCCTCATTCTTCGTTTTTTTCTCAGGAAAGCAAATTTGCTCTCCTCTGGATTTGTGGAGGACTCGACAAATACTTTATAATAACCGTCAAATATGTCCGAACCTGCAGCTGAGGAGTGTTTCTGTTTTTTAAACCAGAGGTTAATTTGGGATGGAGATGATTTATATCGAGTGTAGAAACAGATGAGTCATCATGTGAGTCATCATCTTCAGATAATTGTGAGACAGGAATGTGTGTGTTATCCATGTCCGCCATAACTCCACACTCTCCCACAATCCCCCCCTTTCCCTCTCGCTGTCGAGAAGGCCGGCCCACTAGAGGAGGGCTCAGGAAGAAAAAAAAACTTCCCACAAAAACACAGAGAGGTATGTAAAAAAAAATTCCCTCTTGATCCTGCCCTCCTTATCCTTCAGAGCACATCTCAGCCAAAAAGCCAAAGTCCTGGTTGAGGGGTGGGGGGTGGGGGGTTACAGGGGGGCGAGCACACTGCTGTCAATCACATGTCGCAGAGTCCCGCCCCCCTCATTAGGAAGGTAAACAATAAAGAGAGCCGATGAGAGACGTGACCAGGCAACACCAGAGCAGGGCAGGCTGGGTAACCAGACACCCAGGAACAAACAAAACACCCTGCAGCCACTCACAAACCCCCCCTCCACGTAAACCCCGCCTCCCCCATGGGAGAGAGAGAGAGAGAGAGAGAGAGAGAGAGAGAGAGAGAGAGAGGTTAGAGACTTGGAGGAGTGTGTACAACTCACATGGTGGGTGCGTATTCAGATAACCCTCGCCATGCACGCCAACGGTAACCATGTGAGTCTGCACAAGGCACACAAGAATGCGCTGGTTCAAATCCCCATGAACCCCTCCTCCGCCCGGTCTCTCCGACGCTAAATTTATTCAAGAGAGCAAACTGGTCCAAAGCCCCGTTCTCTCAAAGCGAGGAGAGGCCGTCTGACGTGCATCCATCTCTCCGTCTCTCTCTCTCACTTCCTGTCTCACACACACAACAATGTGACATCAAAAGGATTTGATCCACAGCTTCATGTGCGGAGACAGAACGTTCTCTGGAGACTTTGGGACGACTGCAAACTTATCCCCCCTTCATTTCTCTTCTTCTCGTCCTCTCTGCTCTGCTCGCTCTACCTCTTGTTCGTGTGTAAAAAGGCCTCCGAAAGCTGGTTTTGGCCGAAGTCCAAGTGGAGTCAAGAGACAAAAAGTGTCACCAGAGGAGAAGAAAGTCGACAGGCTGATAAATACAAACTATCTCAACAGCAGCCAGGAGATTTGATCCTCTGTTACGTCACACGCAAACACTGAAAACTGGCGATCTGATTCGGGATAAAAACTGGAGGAACAGATCCATTTTGAAATTTAATCCAGTGCTGACCTAAAAAGAGTGATTATATTTTTCTTAAATTGATTCTACTAACAAGTACTGTCTGATATATCTTCCTCCTGTGCCACAGAGCTCCACTGTTGTTCATTTGAAACACATCAATCAGGCACACTGTCGCACCAGGTGACATGTTCCTTCATTGCAATAAGCATGGACACTTTAAGTCAGTCCCACATACACCGTCCAGCTGCTGTGTATTCTCACTAGTGAACCAAATGTGTTTGAATCTGCGGCACTAAATAGTCCCGAAGAATTTACAGTTCACTCCTGTTTCGGTAACATTTGTGACAAACTACAGTTTTCAGCCAACTTAATTGCCACTAAAAATGTTGGCATTGTACATTTCTGCACACAAACACAGATGACAAATTTGTGGATACATTGACACTTTATGTTTCAACAACGCTGGGGTCAACATGTGGTTAGGTTTAGGCACAAAAACCACTTGGATATGGTTAGGAAGAGATTGTGTTTAAGCTTAAAACACCAAATCCCCATTGATATGTCGCTCCAAAACACCCACGTTTGTAGACTAAAAAGCCACTGGGACCACAGCGACACGTTGCTAAAACACAACTGGTTTTGTTGTTTGTTGGTCTCAAACAGTGGTCTGCAGCTTCACAGGCGTCTCGCAAAAGTGTCACACCATCCACCATCCCCTCCGTTGGCTCATATACTTTAGAAACGTTGAAATGATGCATAAGATATTTGGTAGATATATACAAGAGGAAAGGTTGTGTTAGGGGAGTGCATATCTATTTTATAACACTGGGTGGTACTTGGACTGTAAATAAAGTGGGTTTATAACTTATTTATTTATTTAATTGGTTGGTAAATAGACTGGGGATAGTTGTATATTAGTTGTAAATAAATATGGGAATTTGTTGAAATAATATACAAGTTAAAAGAAGAAATGTAAGACAGGAGTAGGGACATGGAAGTTTTCGGACTTTGTTATTTTTGTCTTGTTTGTTTTTTATTATGTTTTTTTTTTTTTTGGTTTGAAATGAAGTCATTCATTTGAGAAACAAGTGAACACTAACATCTTCTGGTGACTGGGCTGGCTCAGATTTTTTAGGAAATATCTTCAACCTGATTAAAGATTTGTCTTCAGTAGGAACAAATGAGCTCGGGGCTGAAAGCTGCAGACAGGGTCAGCGACTTAGGCAGTGTTAGTTTTAATATTTTCATTGGATTTGTAACAATAAAAAAATACAGAGCATCACCAACTTTACTGTCTAATTCTAAGACGCTAAAGTTTACAGACAACAACTTAAAAACTCTTTGTCGTGTCCTCCTGACTCATAAACTGAAAACTTCAAGAGACAGTGCAGCTCTTAAACAAGTGACACTGAGAGAGCAGGAAACCCACTTCTAACTTTTTATAACAGGCAGATCCAGATGATCCAGAAACTAAAGCCTGAATCTAAAACAAAGTGCACATCTGTTCCACCATATGTCACAATAACCAGCATATAATATCACGTTAGCCACACTACAGGAGGCACTTGGAAAACACTTAGAGTCACATCTTCTGGGGGAGTGATGAGAATTTGAACATTTAAAGTGCTTTATCTTCGGTTTTTGTGCCACCTGAACGAAGCCCCACCAACATGCTCACTGCAAATAAATAACTTTAAAAAAATGATGTTATTTTGCTAAAAACTCAAGTCCGACAACTCGTGGAACGAAGCTACTTGTTATCGGCGGTTCCAGTCAACTAGCAACCCTGAAAGAGTTGGCGACATCATCAAAAGTCGCCCATGTGATAGGATTCCACAGTGCACCTAATCAATCAGGGTCTGTAGCGCGCCGCCCCGATGTGTTACAAAGCCCAAATAGATTTACAAATGGGAAGTGTGTGTGTGTGTGTTTGTGTGTGTGTGTCGGGGGTGTGGAGAGGGATAAGCTCCTGCATAGGATTACATATTGATTTTAAACATATAAAAAAGCTTATCATATCAAACCGTAACAGGAAAAACTCTGGGACCCGGCTATGCATAAATCCCTTTTAGATGGCGAGAGGGCGTCCACTTTAAAACATGCGCGCACACACACACATACACACACACAGGCCCTCGAAGGGAGCCAAGACACAGTTTTGTGTGTGTGCATACATAGGTGTGAATCGGTAAGCAGATAAAGAGGGCATAGTGGATCAATTTTGTGGCAGGGAGATGAGAGTGTGGCATACAGATGGCATTTTCCCGCCTGGCATCACACCAAGGAGTTTACAAGGGAGGTGGTTATCACTGAGCATGCTCATAAACAACATCAACGCCGGCCCGGTGGCCTCCACCCGTCCCCAACTGTTTTATTCTGCAACAGCGGCACATTTAATCAAACTCAGAAAACTTAAAGCATCATAATGTTGGAGAAACATCAACTTCTTTCCTCTCTTATTCAGACTGTGATGCTCAAGTTTTAACGATGCAGGTCAGGAAGCAGGGCCACCTCGAGTCGTCACCTCTCCCTAGTGTTAATATAATATGTTACCCATTACTTTATTCCTATTAATATTTGCTCTGTGTTCAGGGTTGCTACATCTTAAGGCCAGTTAGATAATAAACAATATCTAAACAATAATCAAAGTTGAAGAAAAAAACGAAACGAAACGAAATAAACTGACAAATTACTGGCCCATTTAGACACCGAGGTCGCGTTATAGGGCTGCAATAATGTCCCTTCTTTATTCCACCTTTGCACTATTACACAGAACCGAACATCACGCCACTCCGGTGTGTGATTTCAGACAGCATGCTGTCATCCCGGAAGCAAAAGGGGAATGATCGGTGTTACATGTAACACAACGGTGTCAGCCTCTAGTGTGACATACAATATATGTGTCAGCAGCACTTTATAAACAATAATACTAATCATTTACTGTCCCTGTTATATAGCAGCTGATCTCATCTACTGCTTGAAGGATAAGGAGCTCCTTGTATCCCAATTTGCGGACATTTTCGCCGCCGCTGTTCTTTTTTGAGTTAGCTGCTAACTGCTAATCACCAGATGGTGGGTCGCACACATAACACGTCATCAAAACGTTGCACTCGTCCCATCTACAGTCCTGTCCTGCTGGCTGTTCCTTTAACACAGGCATTAATTCAGTGCTGTTAGTACCTCCATTGCCAGCTTAAAGGTGAGACAACTCTATCCCCCATTCTGCGATTGTACCTTTTATAAAGAACGGCAAGGCAGAATAGCCATGTTACATTCACACCTGGAACAAGGTGGGATGCGTGGGAACTCTGACTTTTAGTGGGATGTCACTTTTTCTGGCCCTATTTGTTATGTTAAACCTCTGTTTCATCTCTACTGTAGTTGATGCTGATTGTTGGGGTCAAAACTGCAGCAACATAACACCCCAAATTATAAGAATAATTGCTGCCATCTAGTAATCATGAAATGTTATACAGCAATAAATTTAAGATTATAACTTCCTCTCTGCTGCACCTCCACCTCTGAAGTATCCCCCCTCTATATTTCCTTCCCCCCTCTGCGACTTCTATAGGTGTTTGAAATGTGTGTTTTATCATGACACCAAAAATGACTGTTAAGATCTTCTAAGTCATGAAAAAGGGGAAAAAAATCTAAGAAAAGTTTTGAGGAATTTGTTCTTTAGCAGAATATCAGCTTCAGAGTTGATTTCAGAGGAATCCTCTCCTCCTGACTCCTCTTTCCACCTCAAAGCACTTTCGTCTTTCTTCCTCTCGTCCTCTCATCCTCCCTCTCATGTGTCTGAGTGTCATGCAGCTCAAGTCAGCAATACAAATGTAGAATAACACGTCATGAGTCAAACTTTTTTTTTTTTGCTCTTTTTCTCTGTTCCAGTCTGCAGCATCAAGCAGAGACTGGGCTGAGCAGCCAAACCCAGCTGGCAGTTACTTTAATCTGTAAAATCTAAATTATTTACACTGATAAATACAGACTATCTTTAAGATTTATCTTTATGTCAGTTTATAAATTAATCCACAGTTTACTCTATAGGCATATTTAAAAACTGTTAACATTGTTAACCAGTTAGCTGTGGCGCACACAGATTGTGTGTGCGTAGATGAAGACTGAGGTCCAAGATGTAACTACATGGGGCGGACTGAGAGGAGGAGATAGAGGGAGAGTGGTGTGTGTGTGTGTGTGTATCGTTGCAGGTATATATTTTTCTCAGCAGGTGTGTGTGTCAGGGCAGGTGTATCTCAGTGATGTGTGTTTTTTTTCTCCTCTCTGCTCTGACTCACAGTGCATCTCTCTCTCTCTGTGTCATCGACTGGCCAACCAAATCAGCAATTACTCGCACGCCCGACCATCGCTCAATGGACCTGCCCAAGCACCAAATAAGAGCTGGGGAGCTGGGCGGCAAACACACACACACACACACACACACACACACACACACACACACACACGGTCACAAATTTACACACACACACACACACACACACATAAAGACAGACACACAGGTGGACACACAAACACACCTGTGAGATGTAAACCCACAGATGGAGACAAACAGACCAACAGATCCTTCCTCACATACACACCAACACACACACCCACACCCACACACACACACACACACACACACACACACACACACCTCCCCAGCAGCTCAGAACTATCTGTGGCTGCTACAGAAAGGTAGAGCCTGTGAATGTTAAGTGCCTCCCTTAGGGAGGAAAATAAGGCCAGCTGATAAGTTAGTCAGCTGCAAATCCAACAAGTCCACATGAAGGCAGAGAGGAGCGTGGTGACACGACACACACCACCTCTCCACCTCACCTCACACACTATCTCTGCTCTCTCACCTCCACACACACACTCACACAGCAGAGAAGGCAGACACACGATACACATCCTATATATGAAGAAATATGCTCTCACAGAGGCAACAGGAAACCGACAGACACTTACACACACATAAAAAAGATGACGAAGAGACAAAAGGACACACACACAAACATCCATGGACACATGAACCATAAAAAATGAAATCCTCCCATTTGACTCGACTTGCGGACACGCTGCGGCTCGATAAATATAAATAAATAAAATGGCTGTGCGAAGACAGAAGAAACCAACCTGGACACAGGCAGCGTGGCGCCGTCTGCAGATCCTGCTTGGCTACGCATGTCTGCTCCCCTCAACCTCCTCCCTGCCTCCTTTCTTGCTAATTACAATTGATTTATTATGGACCAGGTAGCTTATCAGGTGCCCGGTGAAATTACAATGGGTGTGCGAAGGCTGTGAGGAGAATGGGGTGGGGTGGGGAAGGGGGTGGTGGTGGTGGTCAATGTCGAATGGCAAAATCAATTAGCATTGATTGGCAAAAGGTTCATTTTGCCAAAGAGGACGCAGTCGAAGGGGATTAAACTTCCCTGGCCCCCTGACAACTTTGATACGACACAATGGCTGCTTCTTTGGCTGCGGTATAGTTAACAAGCTTTCAATAATATAACTGCATCTGGGGTTTTTTTTTAACCTCGCAAACCGTCTCTCAATGCGGCTGCGGCTGGATTTCAAATCAGGCATCGGCTAGTCGGGGTCTAGCTAGGAAACAGATAGCATTGATCAAGTATCAGGGAGTGAAATCCCTCACAAGCTCGCATCTTAATCCTCATCAAGAAGCCGACGCAGAATTCAAATCATCCTGCTTCAGGCTCTCGATGAAGGCTGGCCAACAGCCGGACAAGAAAAGCTCATGAAAACCATACAAGAGGAGAAACATGGATCAACAACAGCTTTGCCTTCTATTTATCACCATGAAATAAATAATAAACTCCAACTGTTGCTGTGTGTCTTATCTGGTAGCCATTTTGTCGGGTAAAACAACATTAATGGATGTTCTACTCTACTATAATATTAAAAGTGACTCAAGAGGTTTGCAATCAGTCGTATAATCTGGAAGATTATTCTACATCAGCAGCAACTCTAAATTAATCTATATGGAATCCTATGGTTGTCGAAATAAATCTAATGACACAAAGTTGAGAAATTAAACCTTGCAAGTAAGATTTTGTCAATAAAACAGAGAGGAGAGATATCATAACTCTACTGTCTTGACACCTGCAGACACCATATTAAATCCCAAGACCTCCTGTGTGTGTGTGTGTGTGTGTGTGTGTGTGTGTCGTACCCTCAATGGCCAGCATGGCTCTCAGCTCTCTGTTCAGCAGTTCGAAGCGTCTCTCCAGATCGTGCTCTTTCTCCCTGTGGCAAGTTAGAAAGAGAGAGCGAGAGAGAAGAGAGAAAAAAAACACACACACAACAAAGTTCATCAATATGTTAATGACTAAATCATTAAGCACTTAAAGAAACCTGCAATAAACATCGATTCAGCGACTCGCCTGGACCTTCTCCGGCTTCGCATTAATCTACTGCACATAACTGATACACATACTGCGCCTCACACAGCTCTGGGTAAATGTGAGTGAGTGTGTGTGTGTGTGTGTGAGGAAAGAAAAGAAAGAGAGAAACGAAAGAAATGAAAAAGACAATGAAATAAATGTGGATCTACAAACATGCCATGCATCTGTGTGGTCTACATGTGTATGCATGAGTATATGTGGTGTGTATGTATGTGTGTGTGTGTGTGTGTGTGTGTGTGTGTGTGTGTGTGTGTATGCAGCACAAATTAAATTCTTTCCTCTTTCAGCCATATTAAAAAAATGAGCTTATTCGGTCCCTAATAGAATTTGTCCTTCACAGGCGCCTTTTCTTCTTCGCCTCCACAAAGAGAGAACAGAAAGGGCTAATAATCAGCCCTTCTGTCAATTGGCCACTTTAAAAGCCTCCCCTTTCCCACGATATAATGTGATTATGAATACTTCAATCTCTCCTCCGCTTGCACACTTTGAAATCCCAACAGCCGCAAATGAAGAAAAAAAGGCAGCGTGTGTGTGCGCGTGTGTCTCTCCACCTGTCGCAGCTGACCACATACAAAGAGACTAGCGATAGAGTGATGATCGCCACATTTCTATTGATTTCATATCCCATCCACATGTAAATCAATGAGCGGATAGACAGAGGGGGAGAATGGAGTGGAGAGTACAATCCCATCCTGTGCAGCTGCGACTAGTTTGATCTAATGCTCCAATACAAGTGGTATGTTTCCAGGTTTTTAGTCCTCCTCACGGGGCTCCTGCAAATCTATTTTGGTATCCCATACTTTCCCAGACTCAAACTTCCTGACTCCTCTGTAGACCATTTGACATCTGACTACAAACAGATAGATGTTTATCTTGTAAATACATAGTTTTAACATCCAACCTGACTATAAATAACCGATAAAAGATTCAAGACAGGTGCTTTAGCTCATAAAAATTAACCAACACCAAATCCATACAGGTTCATCACTGCCCAAAGAGGAAGTAATCTCACCAGTGCTACCTACACTCATATTATTTTACCTTAACGTATTAAATAGGTAACAATATATTACTATTGCCCCCAAACATTTGTGTCTTTTGTGAACAGGAAAAAAGTTCATTATTTAAATTTCACAGCATCTGTGTGGCCTTGTTTATTTACTGTGTCCACGGAAACGACATAAACACGGCCATAAAGGTTTCCTAAGGCAGTAAAAGACAGTCTGTTTACTTTCCTTAAAGCTACAACAACATACGTAACCTATAAATGTTTAGACAAGTTTAATATTTGGTTATTTGTGATGCTATGTATACATGTATGGGATTTGGTTCAGTTATGACATGTTAAGTTGCACACCATACTTAATGTCTGGTTCCTCTGCTTCTTCTGGCCTGACTCTTTCACACAGTGCCATGAAAAACACTCTGCTTGTATGATGAACCCTTTTTTAGAAATTCTGAATTCCATATTTTTGAAACAGAGAGGGGGCAATAGTCTAAAAACACAAATATTTTCCCAAACTTTTGCTTTTTTCCACACATATCCAGAGCTACAAATTACTTGAATCCCATACTTTCCCATACTGCGTAGGAACCCTGTTCTCAGGGCATGGGAAAAAAAAGGAGTTAAACAAACAGGTGGTAACGAGCATTGTGGATTTAGTGTTAATTTGTCAACAGACAGAACAACAGTCAACATCTGAGATACATACAGCAGAGAGAGCTGGTTCTGTCGTCTGATGAGTGCGTTCTTCTTGTTGACCAACATGAACCACTCCTGCATCATGGACTCCTCCTCCTCCTTGTTGTTGCCTGGAAAATGTACACAAACAGAAAAACGAGCACAATTACATACATGATAGTACACTGTTTCAATAAGCTGTAAATATTTATTCCTCGGTTGTTTCCAAAAGACAGGTGTTAAAAGAGACAAAGCTAAAATAGGAAACAGTCACACCAAGTTACAGTAGAGTGAGACGGTCATTTTCTGTCTTCCTCTGTGTCTTTAAATTATGAAATCAAAGCGCACAGTGTATACAAACATACACACATGAAAGAGATGAGGCAGATAAATGATTCAGTCAAATCTTTTTGCCACTGCAGAGTCAGTATGTCCACCAGGTATTTGTGTGTGTGTGTGTGTATGTGTATGTGTGTGTGTGTGTGTAAATACACTGCTCTCGCTTATGTTCCTTGTGTAAACATTCACATACTTCACACCATGTCTTCACAACGTCAATACAGCTTCAACCGGGGCGGGATTAACTCAGCGATTACTGTCGAGCGCCTTTACAGAGTGGAGCCTCTCACTGTAGGGCAATACATATCGAAAGTTACGGATGTAACTACGGTTCTATGAATCCCGGATGACCGCCAGAGGCGGTGCTTAAGCACTGGATATCTCCGTCTTGCGCATGCACGGGTCGAGTACATATACCAACAAAGTCACCTGTGACCCTCACGTGACCCCGAGAAACTATAAGTTCCGGTGTCACCTGAGGATCTGTTCCTCTGGAATCTTCTCGCGAAACCACGAGGATTCCGAGTGACTGAACGCTCTGGCGGTCATCCGGGATTCATAGAACCGTAGTTACATCCGTAACTTTCGTTCTATTTCATCCCTACTGACCGCCAGAGGCGGTGCTTAAGCACTGGATGACCTATACCAACAGAGTCACAAGGAATCCGAAAGACTCACCTTAGGTACCAGATGTAGAGGACCCAGGGACCAGGACCGCGCCCAACTGAGAGGGAGCAGCCACATTGATCCTATAAAAACGAGAAAAAGTGCTGGGCGAGGCCCAGGAAGCCGCAGCACAAATGACATCAAGGGGCACTCCCTTCAGGGCAGCCCATGATGCAGACACACCCCGAGTAGAGTGGCACCGCACCCCAGATGGTGGAGGGCGGGTGCTGGCAGAGTAGGCGTGCATAATGGTGTCCACAACCCAGTGGGACAACCGCTGTTTGGACAGGCCGCAGCCCTTCCTATGACCGCCGTAGCACACGAAGAGCTGCTCACACCGCCGCATACCAGCGGTTGCGCCGATGTATGCCTGTAGGGCCCGCACCGGGCACTGGAGGTTAGACCCGCCCCCTTCAGGAGGTGGTTTGAATCGGGACAGTTTGAGCGGCTGATTGCTGTAAGAGGGTGCCAGGACTTTAGGGAGGAATGCCACGTTCGGCCACAACGTCACACCAGACCCATCGGGGTTCCACCTCAGGCATGAGTCACTCACAGAGAGGGCATGGAGTTCCCCCACCCGTTTTGCAGAAACAATGGCAAGGAGAAATGCCGTCTTCATTGATAGCCACTTGAGCTCAACCAGGGCTAGAGGCTCAAAGGGGGGCCTGCATAAAGCTTCCAGTACCAGGGGCAAGTCCCATGTTGGGGCCCCCTTAGCCTTTGGAGGACACAGTCTCAGGGCCCCCTTCAGAAACAGGGACACCAGTCTGTGGGATCCCACTGTGACCCCGTCGACTTTGGCGTGCTGACTCGAGATGGCAGCTACGAACACCTTTATGGTGGAGTGAGAACGCCCACTACCCAAAAGGGACTGTAAAAAGTCCAGGATGACCGCCATAGGGCAGTGCACTGGGTCTGCCTGCCTGTCTGCGCACCAATTAGAGAACATCCGCCATCTGTTCTCATACTGCACTCTAGTGGAAGGTGCCCTGGCATTAAGAATTGTGCCCTGAACGGCGGCACTACAGCCTAAGAGGAGTGGGTCGGGCCCTGCAAAGGCCAAACCCACAATCGGAGGCGGCCGGGGTCGGGGTGCCAGATCCGGCCCCCCAGCTGTGAGAGGAGATCCTTCCTGTTGGGAAGGCACCACGGCGAGCTGTGGCAGAGTCTGTGCAGCAGTGGAAACCAAGTCCTGCCTGGCCAGAGGGGGGCCACCAGAAGAAGCCTGTGGCCCCGCAGAAGGACCCTCTGAAGCGTTGGCAGGACCAGAGACAGAGGGGGAAAGGCATAAAGCAGCACCTGCGGCCAGTCGTGCGCCAGGGCATCCTGCCCAAGCGGGCTGGTCCCCTCTGTCCAGGAGAACCAGAGGGGACAGTGAGTTGACTCCGCGGAGGCAAAGAGATCCACCTCTGCCCGACCGAAAAGGTCCCAAATCCTGCCCACCACCTCGGGGTGAAGTCGCCACTCCCCCGGTGGGGGTTTGCGCCGGGAGAGAAAATCCGCGATCGGGTTCTGCTCCCCAGGAAGGTGCATGGCTCTCAGACTGGCTAGGTGGGGAGTCGCCAAAGTTAGAAGGCCCGTGGTCACCTGGAGCAACTGCTCCGATCTGGTGCCTCCCTGATGATTGACCTGGGCCACAGCAGATGTGTTGTCCGAGCGGACAAGAATGTGCTTCCCCGTCAGGTAAGGCATAAAATGCTCGAGCGCCAGATGTATGGCTCGCAGCTCCAGGACATTTATGTGTCGTGTGCTGTCCTGAACAGACCACCGACCTTGGGCAGTCCTCTGCTGCCAGACTGCACCCCATCCTGTGGGACAGGCGTCCACCGTCACAACTTCCCTGCGTGAAGGAATAGAGCCCATGGGCACCCCTTGGCATAAGAATGACCTCTCCCGCCACCGGGACAGAGAGAGGATGCACCGCCGTGACACCCTGACCCCCCTGTGTCTGTGCCACCCGGCATGCAGATGAAGGGCGTTCAGCCATCTCTGCAGTGGGCGTAGCGCAAGCAGGCCCAGCGGGATTACAGATGAGGCTGCTGTCAGTTTGCCTGCAAGGCGCAGGAACTGTATGTAGGGAACCACTCTGCCCCTTCTGAAGGGAGACAGGGACTCGAGAATGTCGTCCACACGCCGGGACGACAGACTGGCCCTCATAGCAATGGAGTCCAGCCCGATCCCCAGGAATGTTATTTGCTGGGAAGGATCCAGGCGGCTCTTCTTGGCGTTCACCCTCAACCCCAGGCGGGCCACATGCGACAGAAGCTGAGCCGTATGGTGAGCCACTTGAGATCTGGACGGTGCACAAACCAGCCAGTCGTCCAAGTACGGCAGAATCATCAAGCCGTCTGCCTGCAGAGGTGCAAGGGCCGCGGCCACGCACCGGGTGAACACCCTCGGGGAGAGGGACAGCCCGAAGGGAAGTACCCTGAACTGAAAATGGCACCCCTGGAACGCGAACCGCAGGAACTGCCTGTGATGTGGTGCAATCGGGACGTGAAAGTACGCATCCTTGAGATCCACCAACGTGAACCACTCCCCATGAGCAACCACACGCAAAACCTCCGCTGTGGTCAGCATGTGAAACGGCAGGACTTTTAAGAACTTGTTGAGACCCCGTAAGTCCAGGACCGGGCGAAATCCCCCGTCCTTTTTTGTCACCAAAAAGTAAGTCGAGTAGAACCCGCCCGGCTGGAGCAGAGGGTCTACTCGCTCGATGGCACCCTTGGCCAAGAGGGTGGACAGCTCCCGGCCTAGAGCTAGAGCTTTTGCCGGGTCTCGTATGGTGGTCATTCTGACCCGGCCAATGGCTAAGGGCCGGCGTCGGAACTGCAGAGTGTACCCCTGAGTGAGGGTGGAAATCACCCAGGGGTCCGGCGTGCAGGCTGCCCAGTAACTGAGCTGCCGCCGGGAAAAGCAGCCGACGACCGGCCCTGGGGAGTCAATATTTATGGCCCCGACCCCTAGCTCTGGGGGTGCGGGGGCCAGGTGCTGAGCCCCTGGGTTGTCTCGGGGGCGGTCGATCGGGGGCACGAAAGCTATGAATAGGCTGTTGCGCCGGCTGCCGGTGACCACTGGAACCGGTTGACGGCCGAGTGCGGCGCCGAGGGGCAGTTGAGGGGGTCCCCGGCCTGCTGGAGGCTGGTGCGTTCCTCTGGAGGCCAGCTAGTTGCTGCCGGGTCCTCCCAGCCTGGGCAGTGCGCTCCAAGGCCTCAAGAGCGGCGGAGCCAAACAGTTCCCCTGGCTCTACTGGCACAGAGCGAAGGACCCTCCGGCATGTATCAGTCAGGGGCGACTGTGCAAGCCACACCTGCCGACGGGCCTGGACCAGGGTCGACATCAGGCGCCCCAGCTCCCTGGTCATGAGGGCAAAAGCCTGCAATGACGCATCGCTGAAATTACACAGGGATGCGTCAGGCATCCCCTGCTGTAGTGACGCAGAGAGGGCCAGCATGAGATGGGAGAGGGAGTTCCCGATACGACCCATCCGTGCTCCTGCGTCGTATGCTTTAGAGAGCATGTCGTCTGTGATCCTACACTGGGGCCGAGGACACCTGGCATCCTGCCTCAGCGCCTCATCAGGAGACACTATCAGCGATGCGATAGCCGGCTCTACGGCCGGCATACGACCCAGGCCATACTTGGCTGCATCTTGCATGGCTGCCAAGGCCCGAGCATCTGAAGTGGAGTGGGAGAAAGCCTTCGAGTCCCTCCAGCATGCATGTAACTCCTTAATATAGTCCTCTGAAGGAGGAACTGAAAAAGTTGTTGGGGCCGACTGGCGTTTGAAAAAAGCACTAACTGGAGCGGGGCCATCCTGCGGGACGTCGAGCTGCAGGCGGGCTAGGGCCCCGCGAACAATAGATCCCATGGAGACGCCCTCTGACCCTCCAGATGAGCTCCGGGTCGAATCACGCGAGAGCGATTCAGAGACCCGAGAGGGTGCGTCCCCCACTGAACTGCAGAACTGGGTTGCCGAAGCTGCAAGAGAGAGGACGTCGTCCTCAGCTCTGTCATCATCCGGCACCCTGTCAAGCGGGGGTCCCCGCATACCAGCCCCAGGCTGGAGAGCCAGAAGAAGGTCCTTCATCTGGCTCAACTCAGCTGATAGCTGGTTCACCTTGGCAGTGAGCCTGCTACTTTTAGCCCGTTTGCCAGTCGGGGCACCCTCAGCCTCTGCAGCTGGCCGCTTAACCCTACCAGGCTGGCCTGCAGGAAGCGGGAGCGTGTCTAGGGGAACATCCGTGACACCGGCCAAGCGTTCCACCTCTCTCAGTCTGGCGACCCGCAGGGACCAGGGCATGCAACTGCAGTTCATGCATGCATCCTCGGATAGACCTGCCTTCAGGTGGTCAATGCCCAGACAAGGGGGACAAAGATCATGACCATCTTCCAACTCCAGATGGGTCATGCAATCCACACAAGAGTGGGACATAATTGCACCACCCTTAGCGCAACACACACCGGGAGCGGGAGCGAGAGCACTGCCTTCACCGGGAAGTTGTCACTAAAACAGCAGATAGCCTGAGCGTGGGCACTGCTGCTACCGCTGACACAAAAGTAACAGCCTGCGGTGAGACTATGGCGTTAGCGAGAGCACTGCAGCCACTAGCAAGTAAACAAAAAACAACAGCACCAGCTGCGCCTAAATATTATTACCCAGCGGTGTGAACACCGAAGTTAAACAATAATGTACGGTCTGGAACGCGACTATGGCTTAAGCGTGAGCACTGTAGCCAATGGTGGCAGACAAAGAAAAGAAAAACCAAAACGCCAGCAGAAGCTGCGTTTCCTTTTATTTATTTATCCTTTATTATTGTTATTTTAGTCATGTATTGATGTATGTTTTACCTGACGGCGTAAACGCTACAGCCGGGAAAGTCAACACAAAACGACAGCACAAGCTGCGAACAGGCTTAACTGAAGACAAATACAGAAAAATGTATACAGAGTATACAGCTCAAGATGCGACTATGGCGTTAGCGTGAGCACTGTAGCCAATAGCAGCTAGACAAAAAACAACAGCAGCAAGCTGTGCATAAGTAATACTACTCCTCGGCGTGCGTGAACGCCACAGCCGGTAACCGTAACAGAAAACAACAGCCAAAGCTGCGAACACAATGTCGGAAGATGACGTGAGCGTGAACACCGCTGTCAACACAGTCAACAAGTGTACTAACCGCTAGTTCCAGCGTCGTCTTTTCCTTCACTTCCCATGAAGAAAGTCAGCCTGTCACAGCCCCTCGGAGGGCGAACGAAGCGTCCGCAACTCCGATCACGATGATCACGAGGCTGCCAGCGACAAACTGCTGAGCGGAACAATGTCACACTGATCCAAGAAGAAGCGGATGCGACCACTCGTGCAAGCGAGAAGATGACAAGGAACAGATCCTCAGGTGACACCGGAACTTATAGTTTCTCGGGGTCACGTGAGGGTCACAGGTGACTTTGTTGGTATATGTACTCGACCCGTGCATGCGCAAGACGGAGATATCCAGTGCTTAAGCACCGCCTCTGGCGGTCAGTAGGGATGAAATAGAACCCACCAATCACTCAGCGGGCCTTCAAAAAAAACCACACATCTCTGGTACTCTCGCTTAGTGTAATACCTGCTCAACACACAGGAGAGCTAGCAAGGCTCAGATGCATGGCTAATGTAAGCTTCGCCCATGCCTGGGGCTAGAGCTCTATGCTGTAACTTACTTACAGGGTACAATGGGATGTGAAAAACTGATATGGACGAAGCACACTGAATGGAGAGCTTCAAATGTTCGCCACGAGAACGGCCTCAATCACTTGTGTTTGACCTGGAGTAAAGACAGGAAGAGGAGCCGTGTGTTTCGGCTGCCTCAGTGAAGTGAAATTAGACGATCATGATGATTTCAGTGATTTGAAGACCAGTTATTTTATGGCAGCTTTGCGACTTACTGTCTTTCAATGCAGAGACTAGCATTATATTGGAGTTATTTAAGTTTTCTGGTGGTGTTAAATGCTTTTTTTTTTTTTTACAAGCTTTTATTATCAATTATGAGCAGCTGACAACTGAAAAATGCTGGTTTGATATCAACAACACAAAATCTTCAAAAACATATATTAATTTACGTCTAATTTATGTAGTTAAAGTGACAGATTCGGACCTTTAAATGTATAATATGCTATTAACATTCTCCTACAACTACTTAAAATGTAAAACTGATATGGAATCATGCATAATTAGGTGAAGAAGTCTTTCCACATGACAAGATGTAGACACATGTCAGTGTTTTGGCTTCAGCTGACTTGTAAACTGTCACAAAATACTATCAAATTAAAATTGTTTGCTTCTGATTTGCTGTTTAATTTTTCTTTCTTTCTCCACGTTGCTGTATAAATAAACTTTGTGCTGTGGTCAGCTCACTGTTTATGCACTGTTTATGTCTAGCATTGGGATATAAGCTTTGTGGCACTGGAGGCCATTTAAACAGCGACAGCAGCATTAATCTGACACTCAGTGCTTCTGTGAAGAGAAGAAATGGATGAAAACAGAGGACGCGAGATGAAAGATTGTCTTAAGGCTTATGTTATTATCTCTTGCTGTTTTTTTTTCCTCAAGAGGAAGGTTTAATAGCTGGAAAGCTACGACAGCCATCATAACAGAATTAACACTAAGAAGACATTTCATACCACTTATTTATTAATTGGAGGCCCTCTGAATAATAAGACGCACTGTACAATGGAAGAAAAACATCATTCTTTTCTATGTATGAGATAATTTCTTTAATTTATTATCTCTAAAATGAGGCGTTTGCACTCCTTCTTTTTGACAGATGCAAACATGAGTGAAGTAGTGTTTACAGCTCATTCTACTCATACTTCTATTGTAAGACTACAAACTTAAAAACAACAGGTTTGGTGCTTCATGGGAACCTGAATTTGATCACAATCTGAGTATAAATGACTGATGAAGCTGCTCAGGATGAGAGAAAACCAGTCAAACACACACACCACCGCACATTGCAGAGGAGAGGAAGTACTGGGCCGCTGCGTCATTGACGACAAAAGGCAGGCGCGTGGATGTGTGCGCGGACACCGGTGAGTGTGTGGACATTTGTGATACTCTGAGCCAGCAGATGTATGTAATTTCATTTAGGAGGGTGGAGCGGGGAGGGCGGGAGAGTGAGAGAGAGAAGGGAAAAAAAAGGAAGCGAGCGAATGAAAGAAAGCTTCAGGATTTAGCGGAATCGGGGGCTCGTGGATTACTGTAGTCAACTTTGAAACGGACGACACTCGGAGGGGGGATAAAGCCGGCGCTGACAGGTCATTGTGCTGCCTCGAAGTCAAATAAAACAAGCAAATAATAATGGCAAATATTAAGCTCCTGTGACATTGTGGCGAGGCGGGCTGGAAGACGAGGGGGGATTATAAAGCTATATCCCCCACCGCTAGCCAGCCAGCAGCTACCAGCCAACCACCAGCCGCATTTTATGAAAGGAGGGAGGGGAGGCGAAGGGAGGGAGGGAAAGGAAAGGAGGAAAGGAAAGAGAGAAAGGCAGGGAGGTCAGAGGGAAGGTAGAATGAAGGAGAGGAGGGTGGAAGGAAGGAGAAAGGGAGAGATGAGGGACGCGTAGGGATGGACAGAGGGAGGGAGTGACAGAGGGAATAAGGGCAAGCAGGTGAGAGATTTAAAGCAGAGAAAGAAAGGAGGAGATGGAGGGATGAAAGGAGGACGAGTGGTGCAGGACGCTCGACAGCTGCTCAGCATCCTCCTCCCTTCATACTCCAGCGTTGAACTCTGACCTCCAGATACTACCTGACTCTTAAAGAGACAGACGTGTCTCGGTTTTTTTCAAAGAGGGAGCTTAAACTCTTCAACACACCTCAAAATCAAATATTAGTCACATTTTACATTAGATATTTCATGATAACTTAGAGGGAGTGGCATTCAGAAAATACCTATTGGTACAGTAAAAAAAAAAATCGAAGTTAGTTGCTGCTGTATTTAATGACAATGACTGCTGTGTTAATTACGATTGCAACAATAATTTTCATAACTTGATTATCTTTAGTCTGAAAAATGTCACGTGTGTGAAGCTGGAGCCAGAGACGATGGTCAGTTTTGTCAGATAAACTGTTTAAATGATTAGTCACACTAATATTTACATAATTTAATTAGTGTATTTGATTAACTCCATTATGTCACTGAAAATGACCAGGAAAATTAGGCAACATTAGGGATGGGAATAAGAACCTTTTACATTTGAGAGTGGTTCCAAGTTGTCCAATCCATCGCAATCGTATGCCTCTGAGCTTATCAATTATTTTTAGTTGTGAATTGCAAGGCAATGTCGTTAAACTGTCGTTGGAAACTTGCCAAAAGAAAGAGTCATGGCAGAGAGGAATAAACGATCCAAAGCATGGCTTCATTTCACGAAGAAAGACGACAACAGTGATGCTTGTTATAAAAACATTTGCGCAGGCAAGCTTGGCAGATTTTTTTTGACAAAAAACAAATAAATATAATAAAATAAATAAATAGAAAACAAAAGCTGTCGTTATCTACATTGTGTTCAGACTCAAAGGCAATAAAACAGTTGCGCTGACACTGAAAACCTGTGTAGGCCTATTTTTTTTCACACAAAAAACTGATCAGAAATCAATAAGGAAATCAATCAAGAACTGGACTGATAAGCTGAATCAATAATGACTCTGGCATCAATAAAATCTTATCAATTCCCATCTCTAGTCACCAATCAGTGAACTCTGTAAAAAGCCAGGAGTGTTTCAGTTTATGTATGTAAAAGATCACTAGAGAGCTGTACTCTTGTGGTCAGTGCATAAATTAAGGCTCTAATAAATGGTCGGGGGTTTGATTCCCACTGATATCCACACTCTGCTCTGTAATGAGCGCGCCCACCAAATGGCATATGTTAACAGTGACAACAACAGCGGAAAAAAAACTGGTGAGCGTTGTGTTGTATGAAGACAAATGGTGTAAATATCCCTGGCAAGCACCGCTGACACTGTGTCTGTGAATCCAGCCTTGGCTCTGAGAAGCTGTGGATCCATGCTGGCTCTCAGGGGGCCATCTTGGATCAAAGCATCTGGCGGTTTGGCAGGTTGCATTCTGGGTCTTGCTGCTTGCCTTACACGCCATTTCTCAGTGCTCAACACAGAGCAGGGCAGAGCGGGAAAAAAAATTAAAATAAAAAGAGGCCAAAATCAACTGAGACTGGAGCAATAAGTTTGGCATGGGTACAATGTTTGATCAGGACATCAAAGGATTAGTGAAATATGTCTGATGGAGATACACAGGGTTTCCCTACCTACAGCAAACTTTATCGTCATTAATATCATGTTTGGTGTTACCTCAGCTATCAATGTGGCTGCGATGGTGAGAAACACAAGATACAATCAACTCACACACACACACACACAGCCAAGATACAACTGATACACACATCTCGACAACCCCTCTATCTGATTGCCTGTCTCCCTCTTCTCTTGTTTCACTCTCTCTGTCTCACAAACACAATCTGGATACAATGACATGAACTGCTGGGTGTGTGTGTGTGTGTGTGTGTGTGTGTGTGTGTGTGTGTGTGTGTGGAGGGAGACTGTTATCCATAAGGAACGAAGACAGGCTGGCAAGTGAGGGTCAATGTGTGTTTGCATGCATCCCTGTGAGACACAGAGAGAGTAAGAAATAAAAGAAAAGAAACGGAGAGAGGCAAAGACAGGGTGAAAAGACAGCGTGAGCCTCTATAGCCAAATAAGATTAAGATAGCTATCTTGGCCACCGTTCCATTCAGTGTAGATAGGAATAATGAAACCCACCCTGAGGTGGTCAAACTGCTGCTGTCGCTGCTGCTGGTGGTGGCCTGCGCTGGTTTTTAATTAAGCGTGTACAGCTACTGTGCTAGGTGTCTCTAAATGCATGCAAGGAGTAGTTTTAGTGAGTAAATACTTTTGTACATGAACTCTTTTGTTGTCCAAAGCTGCCATGCGTACAAGCAGGAAAAGATTGTTGATATTTTGCACAGGACGTGGGAATCTGTTTGGCATTTTTGCTTAATAAATTACTTAAAACATTTGTTTTCTGTTGTTCAACTAATATATAAATAAATTTCTCCAGTGCAATTAGCCACCTTTAAGGAAAATAAGTCAATTAATCAATACTGGGGGCAATTTAGGGGTCAATACTTGAACCTTCCAGTTATAGAGCAGCCTTTTGACCACCAGTCTGCTTACAAACTACAGATATTTGTTTAAACATTACATAAGCATTACATGAAATACAGTAACTGGAGGAGCAGGAAATCCTACACTTGTCTTCACTAGAGAAACATCTCCTCTCTGTGCCTTGAAGGAGGAAGCTTGGATAACAGAGAGAATGAATGAGACAGACAGAGAAAAACATTAAAAGCTGTGATCACAGCACGTTCATCTCATTTCTTATCCCACCATTTTGCCATTTAATCCAATAGCTGCTAATCCAATTTGTCTATCGGACATGTAAAAAGGCGGGGAGGAGGAGGAGAAAGAAGGAGAGGAGGAGGAGGAGGGAGAGGGAGGACGCGGAGCTGAACTTCTCTTCTGTGTCCAAGTCACTTTCTTGAATTGCTGTTTATTTAGGGACGAGCTGCACTTGTGTCTCTCCCATCGCTCTCTCCATCCGACCGTCAAGCCCGTCTGATATCAGCGGGGATCAGGGAAGATGAAAGCCAAAGACGCATGAAAGGAAATGTGGAAAAAGACGGAATAAAAAGAACAGGATGAACATTGTTTCCTGTGATTAGGTAAGAGCTCGTTAAAAGGCTGTCACGGCAGAGATGTGAATATGCATGACAGGGGCCGGCCTAATCAGAGAGGTCTGTGGCGAGGACCGGAGGGGGGGAATTGTGCGTAAGTAGCCTACTGAAGACTTGATTTAATTAATGTGAGGAGAGGAGTGTCTTGTTAGGAGGGAGACACAGAAAGACTGAGAGTGTGGCTTGTGATAGAAAAAGAAAAAGACGAAATTCATCACATAAAACAAAATCTAAAGCCTGCAGTAGTTGTTTCTTTTGTGTTCTTATAAACTTGTTAATGTTAAAATTATGTTTTTAAAAGTACTTACTCAGAGTAATATACTCTGAGTGCAACAGCTGCTGCAATTTTCAGCTCAGCAACATTACAACACTATACGATATGTGCGAAACTCAACCCCCTCCCAATCTTCTCCACATTTCACATGTGATTCCTCCTGCTCTCTCCTCTTCTATTCTGTTCTCTACTGGAGTGGTGCTGAGGGCTATTTTTTTCTGGGGAGGCTTGTTCGAGGCCTTTTTAGCCGCCCCTCAATGGCACAATGGTCCCAGCGTATAGAGCAGATTCCTGCTTTATTGAACCTGTGTATAATGTCTGGTGAATGGAACACATTAACCGATTCACACTCACCTCTTTACCTCCCTCCCTCCCCCCTCCGGTTAGAAAAAAGGGGAAAAGTAAAATAAGAAAGAGAAAAAAGAAAAACCTTCTCTCACACTGAGGCACAATGACTGCCTTTTCCACCGGTGTCATTTGTCAACCACTGCTTGCTTTACAACTTACAAAAGAGGTGGTGGTAGGGGAGAGAGCATGAGAGGCAGGAGTGGGGTGTGACTGAGGCATGAATTGGGTCTTTTTCATAATCATAAGTGGGGCTGCATAATTATTTGGTTCTAATTACAAAGTGTGTTAACGGTGGAGGTCCATCTTTCAGTCAGTGTGCTGATGTTAGAGAAGAGACTCCCCAACATGCAAAGCTGCTGAATTAATCATGTCTGATCTTGTGTAATGATTGTGATTTCCATAATCAATAATGACAGGAAGTCAACATGGTTCAAATGTTAAAATATTGAAGTAGAATGCTGATATAAAATTCAAGAGCAATAAAAAAAGATCAATATGGGTTAATGAGTATGCCTTTATGTTTTTTTCCTGGTGTGTCGTGTTTGACTTTACGAATACGCCGGAAAACAGGTAAGTAAACAGTAGAAAGCAGCATGGAGGCCAGAGAAAATGTTAGTGATAACATCTTTTTTCTATCTGTTAATTATTAAGGTTCAAATTGTGAGAAACTATTAAGTTTCAAAGACTGTGCCAACTAATTTTTAAGGACATTTCAGCACTGTTTGGATGGAGACAGACTGTATTTTGTGGTTGCATGATAAATACCTGTGACTTCTGTGGAGTCATTTGTCCTGGAAGTAATTGCAGATTGTAACCTTTCCCACGAAAGATAAAAGCCAAACGTCCGTGGCTGTTTTGTCCAGTGGAAAAGGGACTTAGGGGTAACATCTGTCCTGGGTTAAAAAAGGCTCACTCACCACAATGAACAATAACGATGAGGTTAAGGGTAGACACCAGTTAACCAGTATAAATTGATCATAAACCAGTGAAACCAAAGTACAGTTGGCCTCAATATGTGCAAACCACCCTTCTGTCTCTCCATTACCAAGATGGCTGCCTGATGCTGGTAATAAAGATACGAAACAAACGTTTCTAATTTAAATCACTACATCTACTGCATAGAATACACCAGTTTGTAAATATTAACAAACAGTTGATAACAAATATCCAAGAACAATATTTCATAAATATAACTGCTGGTAAATACAGAATGTTTTGCTGCAACTAATGTTTAAATACTACTAATTTGTTTTGCCAAATGTGTTTTGGAGAAAATGTACAGTATCAGGTGACTGGATTATGCTAACCAGCTTCCCATTAAGGAAGTGCAAAGAACGTCCTGGAGCTGCATAGATATCCCAAGAAAGGTCAGGGTGGATGGTGGGCGTAGAAAGGAAGGGACTCGGACACCTGAGAGTGGGATGAGCACTCTGAATCTTGCTCGCAGGTAAACATCAAAGGCAATTTTGTCACGGTTACGAGAAAGATTGTGGTTTCAGGTAAATATTAAGACAAACAAACATGTCCGGTCCTGTGTTTAAAGTCAGTGTTGACTCATCAATATTTAGCCAAGCCCACAATCTGTCCCTAACCTTAACCAAGTGCTGTGAGTGCCTCACAGCAATAAAAATATGTAAATCATGCTCTAATTGCTACAATCGGACACTGTAGGAAAACAGAGAAAGGAGAGACAGGGTCGGGCAAAAGACCTGTACAATTGTCTCTGAAGTTTTCTTAATAACTATGATCATTATTGGTGCTTGTAATATCTGGCAAAAGTAAGTGCCATTACCATTTTAGCTGTAATCACGCAGCCCTGATCATGAGCACTGTGTCAAGGGCAGATGAACTGCAGACGTTAGGACTGCCAAAGCCTTTTTTAATGAGCAGGAGAGTGTACCTAGCAGCACCCATCATGTCACTGTTTGAACATTTGTGTTCAGAGACCATGTTAAACACAGACAATAGGGTTTGTCCTGCTAATATGTTTCCTCCTCTCATCCTCCTCTCTCTTAAACACACACGCCTCCTTGCTCTCCTCTGCGAACTCTCCTATGTACACAAAAACACACACACACGTACACACACGTACACGCACACACACATACACATACACACACACACACACACACACACACACACACACACACACACACACACTCTTGGGCAAACATGTTTGACCTCAGAGCTAACAGTAGACCAACCTCCAGACACCTCTCATTCCTCCACCTTAGAGGTTAAGAAGAGGTGGGGGCTCGGGCAAACAGAGTTCACATAATAGACTCGCTCTGGAGATGAAATGTTCATATTGGGAGTCTTCACTTTGAACACACACACAAACACACACACACGTGTACATGCATGCACGCATACACACTTTCTGTTGCTTGTACAAAGGGTTGAAAAGTGTGTAATGCAGCTTTCTCTCTCTTAATTGCACACACTCCTACAGGCTGGTTTGAACCTTGTTGACTATGTGCTGTTGGTGCAGTGCTGGACCGAAAAACTTTGTTTACTGTGTCCCTTTGTAATCATTCTCTGTCCCATCTCTGATTTCAGAGGTTTGTCTGTGAATGCAATGCAGGCAGAACTCTCAATGGCTTTTATTTTTTTCCTCAGCAGCAGTATGTAAACCTCAAGACGCAGATTCTTTCCATCAGTTTACTGGTCAGCTCGGTCTGAACCAATCTGATCTGATTGATGGATTAGAGAAGCAGCTGCTGCAGGCGTCAGTGAAAGAAAACTTTCTGTTGCTGCCGTTACAGTGTCACTTTCGGTGCACCTAGCATAATGCCGCCACGTTCTGTGCACACAGTATGCTCTGCCGCGGGTACCCGCGCAACAGAGAATCAGCTGCAACAATTGAAAATCTACTGTATATGTGGTGGTGAATACCGATATTGCAGCAGTGTGCCACAAATAAATGAATGTGTGGAAGACCTTCAGCTCCATTATGATCTACTCAGTTTAGAGCTTAAGCTCAGTAGCTTATGGTACACGAGGAAAGTCAATACAGTGGTATAAAAAACAACCAAAAAAATCAAACAGTGCCAACTAGGGTTTTGGCGGTGTAATTACAGAGCGAAGCAGACTCATCAGCACACAAGTATAAATATTCACAACTGTGTAAGCCACTTGCCTATGCTCTGCTACTACTGCTACTACTGCTACTATAAATCAGCTGTCTCTGCCTTCTCATTTAATAAATGTGTGTCTACGAGTTAGTATTTGATTCTTTAATTGATTATCAAATAAAAGGACAGACACAACAAAACAAAACAAAAGCCATTCCGAAGTATTTTTCTGTTTGTCTAGCAGCAGAGCCAGCCAAGCTGTGACAATCACACAAATACAATCCTCCCCCCTCCTCAGCTCAACCCCCACATCTCCTCTCCCCCCCCCCCTCGCCCCACTCCATCAAATTGTGTTTTTGCTACAAATCAATAAACATTATCAGAGAGTGGCAGACTATGGGCTGGTGGAGGCAGCCTATGTCTGTTAAAGCCCAGACCGCCCTGTCTCTATCACAGCCTGGGTGAGAAGGCCAGAAGGAAACAGAGACACACACACAAGAAAAGGTAGACAACACAAACGCACACACAAAAATACGTGTAAGACGGAAGCAGAATACACAGATATGCTCGATGGTCAAACAGTGAGTCTTTGATGCATTCACAGTCCTACAGGGAGCATTTTCTCACATCCATGCACACAGAAAACAATCAAAGTGAGCAGAGTGGAAAAGAAAAGAACAGCAGTGAAGCATTAAAGTGTTTAACAATAATCCCAACAGTACAGCACAGTCTGTTTTGACCATGCCACTCAACGTCAATAAGAAATTAAAAGAGAGTCTATGACGCCAGCAGCGACTTTAAACACTCTCTAACCCATTAGGCCGCTGTATCACTACTTAATGCTTGTCAGCTCGCTTTAGCTTTAGCGTCAGAAATCCTTGCTCTCTCCAACACTCTACAAGAACCATTTAACTGAGCTCTAAATAAGATGATTTTCAACCTGTCCCCACTTAGCTTGGGGCTGGAAAAGGAAAATCAGGGGGCCTGCCATACACCATTTCTCAATTACCTTTCTCATTATTGTCACCCGTGTTCATTACAACTATTATCATCCTGCCTTTTCTGTTGCACCCCCCACTTTAGGCTAGCTTAGGCCGTTGTGGCTGTCGTGTTGGATGAACAGAAGAAGGATAGCGGCAGAATCGAGAGCTTTTTGCAAGGCCAGAGCACTTCAGGTAATTAATATAGCAAGAGGGGGCAGAGAAGAGGAGCCGGAGAATATGTGAGTGTATGTACGCCTGTGTGTGTTTTTGCTGAAATGCCTGATTGGGGAGCTCACCTGCCGATACCCCCTAAAAGGTATTTCATTAGCGAGCCTTTTACCATACAAGCAGAGGAACAAAGCCTCGGTTACGCCTGTCTCCACTCCAACTCGACGGGGCCCTCCAGGAGGCCTGTAGCTGTGTGTGAAGAGTTGAGGAGCAGAGAGGAGAGGCGAGGAGAGGCTATCCCCGTTCATAATCTCATGACAAAAGGCAAAAAGGCATCATCCTATTAACAGCGTGATTCTTCACCAGCTCATGCTAGCTCCTTTCCACAGGGGGCTCGCTTTTATTATTAAGGTGAGTGGGTGATAGGGAGCAGGAAAGGCGCCAGGCGCCTCCCTATTAGCCCTGGGACAAGAGTAGGTATGGAGGGGGAGAGGAGAGAGGAGAGACCTCATGCTAGGATCCTGCTTGGTGCCTTTTTCTATTCTTCAGAACGAGAGCCTTTGCTTGGCCCTTTGGGGGCTGACTTCTATTAAGGTTCAGTGATTCAACACAAAAATCGAACACCTCAACACCAGTGATGATGCTCACTGGGAAAACATCTTCAGCTCCACCTGTTTAAACTCATTTGATTCATATTAGTCCTCAGCATCAACACATCCACTTACATGTCAGGGATCAGTCATTAAGGGAATGCTTACTGTGTATATTGTGAACGCTGCAGCATTTCCTGCTCAACCTCTTGAACATCTTCAACAGATATTAAAGTTAAGGAAAGAGACTTAAAGTATTTGGAATGAGGGGAGCTTGGTATCCAACAGCAGCATTGCTAAAATAGTCAGTGTCTGCTTGTGTGTGAGAGACAGAGGGGAGGGAAAGAGACTAGTGAGAGGAAGAGAGATTAGTCTGTTTTTCTATTTGAGTGTTTTGTCTTCTGCTCAGTGGGGGTGCTTGCCTCTCGCCTCAGGTTACACAGGGGAATTGTGGGAAAAAAGTAGTCTGAGCTCTATTTGTAAATGACAGCAATGTTGAGCTTGGTGTTAAAACATGCTGAAGAGGTGAAGCTGGTAAATAAATATGAATGTAATGTATAAAAACTATACATTATAATTTACTTTGTTTTTTTACTTCAGTGCTACTTTTATATACTTCGTTCTAATTTATTGTTTTATTCTAATTTAAATATCTGAATGTGTTTATAAATCTTATGTGTGTAGTGTGGAGGAGGCTACAACTGCATTACATCATGCAACACTGCATCGTGTAAAGACAATAAAGCTCAACATCGTAACTTTATAGCAGGCATCTCAAAGTGCGGTCTGTGGATGGTTTTTAAACGGCCTGCGGCTTGTCTTTCCAAAATACTGCGCACATGATGCAAGAAGTAGCGGGTCCCGTGCTCATTTCCCATTATCTAATCGGGCCCCAGTTAAAAAAAAAAAGCTTAGACACCCCTGCTTTGTACTCACTGTGAAATTATTGGACCAATTAACATATTAGATCATCAGTTCACATCTTGTTGCATGTAGCTGAGTGTTGGTAGCGTAGCAATTGAAGCTCATGCTGCATCTTCACTTATTTTACCTGCTTTATCAGTAAACATATAACCATGTTTACACAAACATCCTACGCAGTTTTGAGTGCAAAGCCAAAGTTTGTCTGGACAATGACCAGAGACCGAATGTGGCTTGTTATACACACACATTTAGACTCCACTGATGAAATATCAAGTGTGTCTGCTAATGATTGGGCAACCCAGTAGGATTTTAAATGAGGGCGTATAGCAGGAGGAGCAAAAAGCCTCCAACATGCAGATTCTGTATCACTATTACTATCAATAAAAACAACAAAAGAAAGATGTTAACTAGCTTCCTGGTTACTACAAGACCTAACATAGCAACCAACTGTTCATACAGGTGCACACTTGAACAATTTCCATAAATGTTAAATGCTTCATAGATTCAAGATGCTTTTACAGAACATTAAAGTTGTGTAACTAACCATTAATGCAAAGCGCACACATTCACTCACTTACATTAAAGTCAGAATTTAGCTAATTTAGTGTGATAGAGAAAACTTTGAGGGACCTTTAAAAGGTATGTCAAAGTACAGATACTGAAGAGATGCACTACCTCCAACTCCACGGGCTTACAACCTGCTACACACACACACACACACACACACACACACACACACACACACACACACACACACACACACACACACACACACACACACACACACACACACACACACACACACACACACACACACACACACACACACACACCTCTCATCATCATCATCGTCCTCCATTCTCCTCCGTAGCCCAGTAAAAAGCCTGTGATGACCTGGGTGTGTAGCTTATTAACCTCCCCATCAGTTCTTATCAGCCAATGAATAGCCCAGTCATCTGCCCCTCCTTCTGAATCTAAGGGTGAAAAATTTCTCCTCACGTCAGGGCTATAATTCAATCCACACACAAATCATTTAAGGTGTGTGCGCACACAGACACAGAAACAGACACAGACACACAGAGGGAAGGGGATCAGTGGTAACATTTTGTCAACCTTGGTCCTGCTGGGCTTCCAAGACTGACGTGGACCAGATGTTACTGAAATTATCTACAATTGGAGGAAACAACAGAAAGAGTGTACATGGTTTGTGTGTGTTCACGTGTGTGTCTGCCCGCCTGCCTGCATGCACGAGTGCGTGTGTCTGTGCGTGCGTGTGTGAGGGCTAGAATAAATTAATGGCTGATTTCTCCCCTTGCTTTGATGGCATTAAGAGCCCTCTTCTTCTCAATGTGCCGCGTTAAATGCTTTTCTCTCCTTCTCTCTTTCCCTTCGTCTCTCCCTTCTTTTTTTGACAAGCAGGGCCACCCAGCTGAAAGCAACTGATGCAAAACGCCGGAGTAATCCCCCCCCTCCATCCACCACCACCACCCCTCCCGCTATCTTTAGTCTTTGACACAGTAGCCATTATCTGTGGGATTTAGTTAAACCAAACCTTCATGTATTTGTTAGGCCCTGGGTTCGTTTTCTCCTCTGACTGCTCTGCTTGAGTGTGGCCAGGCTGGGGGGGGAGTTTTTTTTTTTTTTTTTTTTTTAACATAATCAGTACAGCTAGCAGGAGACACATGAAGAGGGAGAATACAATGTCATCGAGCTGGATTCTGCTCAAAACGCTAAATATCTTGAAGTCTAAACTGAAACTTGTTACCTTTTTTGTTTTGAATGCTGCAAAAGCACTAAACTGAGACACAAGTACTTACATCAGTTAAAAGCTTGAGCACAATCTTTTTTGCTCTAAATAATTCAACCAAAATCAACAAATGTAGAATGCAGATAAGGACATTTTTAGATATGTAAATGTGTGAGATAAAGGGGGCAAAATATATTTTATAGTCCAGCTGTAACCTGAAAAAAAAACATCTACTTGGAGAGTGCCAAAGAGGAAAAAGTCTAAAAGCAGTGTTATGGAATCACTGTTGAAATGTGCAGATAAGCCGGGGCTCGGTGGGGCTAAGCTAAGGTTAAGCCAGGTGGTTTAGCTCCCTGAGTATGTGTTTACACACACTGAGGTGTGAACCATTTGGGGGGCTTAGAGGGGAGGAGAAACACGAGTTGATTTAGTGCTAGTGTAAACCTCAGTACCTGTTGATGGTGTTAATTGGGACAGCTTTACACAAACATCAGCAAACATCTGTAGGGTTTAATGGAATACACACTGGTATCAAGTCACTGTATTCCTTTGGTTAAGACAAGGAAGGGGCATTGGATGTGAGGTCATATTCATAGTTAATTTATTCCTTAGAGAGATATTTCGTATTTAAATCAAAATATTGGCTTATTTTATATATAAATAAATTCTTATGTGGTTTGGACAATATCTATAGACCCAGTAAAATGAAAAATACATTTTCCTAGTTTAAATCCTGTGTCCCTCTGTTAACTGATCATTTATCTCTTGGTATGTGCTAAAAATAGTTTAAAAAGCATCATCAAAGTACTAAATAAAAAAATGCCTGTCTTTTCTCTTTCTGTAAAATCCGGTGAAATGGTTTTAAATGTCGGATGACTCATCCTGCACTCAGGGCATTTACAAAAGTTCATCCTATCAAGTAAGACTTTGGGTGACTAGCTAGCCACAGTGGTTACATAAAACCACACTTCACAGTTTGTGGGTTTTAGTAGCTAACAGAGCGATATGGAGAGAGACAGTACGAGATGTGTTTGGATATCAGCGGGAAATACCTTTGTTTTCATTTTAAAAACAATGTGGTGGAGCTCTAATTCATTGACCTCTCCCTTGTCCACCTCCTGATCTAACAGTAAGGTGTTATCTAAGGAGCCGACAGTCCACTGTGGCTCTGTATTGCACAGAACTTCAGGCTCAATTTTTTAGTAGTTTAAATCTCACTTTCACCGGGAAACATGCCACGGTGCTGAAGCTAAAACGGGGACTTTAGGAACTCTAACTCACCTTGTTAAATAAAAAAAAGGGTTTGTTGAAAGATCTGTACCAAAACTCAGGTATTACTAATATTTAAAAAATCTGAAATGACACTCACACTTTGTTCTCGATGGTTTATAAATTGATTTAAAAGCATCATTCCCTTATTTAGCTTTAAACACACGCCCACACATAGGTCAAGACACTCATCAGTTATTTATATTTGTAAAGGAGAGAAGGAGTAGAGAAATTTCTGAATGAAAAAGTCTGTGAGAGAGAGCAGTGATAACCCCCAGAGGAGGACAGCCCCCCCCCCCAAACCTGCTGACAGACAGCTGCAATCTTTTTAGCATAAGTGGCTCCGCCTGCTCCATTAGCAAAGAGAAGGAGGGTGTGTGTGTGTGTGTGTGTGTGTGTGTGTGAAGAGGGGGGAGCTCGACCCCCCCTGGGGTAGATGTTAGAACAAATTTGAGGGGTGTCATATTACACGCCTTGTGACAAGAGGCAGAGGGGAGGTGAACGATGAATTTGCTTGATGAATTAATCTGCGGACCAGTAATGGCTCTGCTAACAACATTAGTCATCCTTCTCACATCTCCGTGCTGCGACTCACTAGTTCTTCCCCCCTCGTCTCTCTCTGTTACACAATCACTGCATCCGTTCCTTCTCCGTCTTCACTCCCTGTCTGTTTCTCCCTTCACTCACAGGTTTGCTTAAGGGCAACAACTCAGTCGTGTCACCATACTACATTAACAAAATATATTTGTTTTGCTGAAAAACATCAAATCTTTGAAGGTAAAGACGAATTAAGTCTTCGGTTCTGTCCCTAATGTGTTTGTAAATGTGTCAAATAAATCCTTTCAATCTGGAATAGCATTACATTACAGCTGACACCAAACACCAGCACTTACTGCCACTGGCCCTGACTGCAGCTTTGATTCAATACACAAATGCAAAATTGCTGTGTTTAAATAGATATTTAAATGGAAATGTATTGGAAAAGACAGCTGTTGGTATTTGTAGCCTGGAGTGCTCATTACAATGGGAAATGGGGAGGAGTGTGTATGAGGGGGGTGATGACAACGGCAGCATGGCGAGCAGCTGTGTTAGCAAGTGAATGGTGTAATTACTGGCCAAACCTCTGTCATTAACCTGCATTGTGGAGTGCCACCACATCTGTTACCATAAGAAAGCCTTGATTAATTGACTGCAAGGTTGAAATTCAATTATGTTGTTGGGTCGCAGTTTGTTAACTAACTAATAATCGACCACATAAAAAAACAAACAACAAAATAGCAATTATCCCATGTGAATCTGAGCAACACAGGAATATTTCTCTTTTTAATCCCAAGTTTTCTAACAGATGGAAGCAGGATAAAGTTTGCATTAACAAACGTAGAGGTGGAGCAAAACAGGTGGATTAAAACATGACAGCTTCACTTCAAAGAGTCAAATTAACCCTTAAGATGTATTTAATGAAAGACGGTTTTCAGCAGCAGCACAAAAACAATCAATTAAACCCACAGTGCTTTATTTTTCTGGTTTATTTGATTGTGTGCATCACTGTGCTGCTTAAGAGTGTGCAGTACAGGCCCCTCTGTGTGTGTGTGGACATATTCAGTGTGTTTGTTAATGTGTAACTTGTGTGTATATGTGTGTGTATTCTGTGTTTGCATGCGCGTGTCTGTGACGATGTGTTTGGCAGCTTGCAGCACGGTTTGTTGGACCGGCTGCTGCATGGGGTCTCAGGCAGAGAGGCGGCTGATGAAAGCATTGGCGGGATGCTCCAATAAAGAGCAGATTATCATAAGCGGCCATTGTCCACCTCCCAATTCTCTCCAACAAACCCCCCCCCCCTCCCTCCCTCCTGTCCACCTCCCACCATCCCCACTTACTCACCCCTCTGCTGAAAATGTTAATCGGCCCTATCGCTGGCAGGCTGAGGGAAGGAGGAGAGACTGGCCCAGTCGGAACAACTTTAACTGATTAAGAGGGAGCGTGGAAAAATATTTAGGCTGTACGAAAAATAACATCAGCGACAACACCACAGAGAAGGAAAGTGAATCCAAAAAAGAAAGGACAAAAAATGAAAATAAGAAGGAGCGCACAGTAATTCCTGCTCTAGTTTACAAACAAATTTAACTTGCACATCTCTGGGATGTGGCGAGCAGCTACACCCCCCTTTCCCTCCACCCCAACTCCCTCCCTCCCTCCCGTTGACTCCATCCACCCAGCTCGTTTTATCTGAAGATTCTCAGACAATGCCTAGAGGATCCCGTTCCCTAATCTTCCTAAAAATCCCCCTTTCATCCCCACTGTTAAAGAATGTATGAAAGGCTGACACCGAGCGGGAGAAAAAAAAAAAAGAAGCAGCGCACATCTGGGAGTGAGGGTGGTGTCACTGTGCTGGACTGGGGGTGGGTGGGGGGGGACAGAAAGCACAGGGGAGGCAGGAGCTCAGCATTGGTCGCTTGTGCAGAGTCCTTGCAAGTTGACTAATTAAATTGTTTTGCTGCTCAAACATTCAAATGGCCGAGGAGATTAAGGGCATGAGCGGGGATGGGAGTGTATATGTGTGTGTGTGTGAGGGGGGGGGGGGGGGGGGGGGGGGGGGTGTTAATCTGTGTTCTGACCCAGTTGAACCTTGGAGTCTCACACACACACACACACACACACACACACACACACACACACACACACACACACACACACACACACACACACAAAACAAAAAGCTCAAATCCTTTGTTTTGTCCCCTCAAAGGCAAGAAAAAGGCAATGGGGTTTTAAAGGAGTGATCCCTAGATTTCTTTTCTTCCCCCCATAGGGAAGAACGGTGCATTTGCTCCTGAAGTGAATTCAAGATGACCACAAACACATTCCACCGTGGTCTGATACAAAACCATTCGATTGAAAGTGAGTGCTCTTTTCGTAACCCTGACAACAACAACAAGAAAATGACCAAAGGCTTCAAAAAGGAGACGCATCTTCTTTTTGGCCGTGTCTATCTCAGTCGCCATGAGCTTAGCTTACGAATTGGGTGTGTGATTATGGATAAACAACAGACGCAATCTCTCTCTGCTCAACAATTTCAATCACAATTCACGCCTTGGACAAGCCTTCAGCGTAGCCCGTGTTTATTTTCAAGTCTACCTTTGTTGGGAGAGCCATGATTGAAGCTTAATGTTATTTTGTTTTCAAAAGGGCGCTTTTTTTAAAACTCCAACAAAATACAACAGAGAGAAAAAGAGGAGTTGTAAAATGTGGCACCTGAAAAACAAAGTGAACGTTGATTAAAGCCATGACCAAAACCTCTCTCCCTCCATCTTTCAGTGTGTGAACTGGGGAGGGTATTATAGTCTAAACACTTTTTCTTCTGTCAGTGCTGAAAGATTAGACTGGTTATCCCATTAAAGTTGGTAAAATGCCATTCTTGTGTCTTTAAGCTCTCGTATAGGAGGTCAAGATGAGTCTGCCTGCGCTTACAAGGCGGGCACGGATGTAATCTGCCCAAAGTTACAATAATTAATGTTAAGCTTCTTCAGCAATACGTTTGTGAAAGAACTGGCTCTGATAATATACTTAAAGCTGCACACGCTGTTTGTGTTGCTGCAACGAGACAAGGCAGGGGCTTGATGTGCATGCGTATATGTGAGTGTGTGTGTGAGTGCCTATGCCACTCACGTAGCCCAAGCTTAAATCTTTAGTCAAACTATAAGCTGATGCTGCCACAATGCTGGATTAGGACGACAGGCATGGGAAAAAGAGTGAGAGGCCGGCTCACTTGATGCTAAGAAATATAAACGTAATACACAATGATGTCTGATCCAGCACCATTAGTGTTTGGACTACACGTGGAGGACCTGTGGAAATTTGGACAAATTAAAAGGCCTGAAAAATAGCTTCAAAAGAAGGAGAAATTTAAAAGCAATCATCTGTGGATTACAATTTCAAAATATGAGTTTAAAGATAGTACATCACAGAGTAGTGATCTTAAATCTCATAATCCCTGATAATGGCAAATAAAACAAAAACAATTAGATGAATCAGAATTCGCTTGCAGGCCTCAGTCTGGATGACTGTGATTTAGAGCCACAGGTTGACGTTTAAGCCGCTCTGCAATCCTCCACACAATCACACACCAAGTCGAGGCCAGCAGCCCTTTCCAACGTGACGCATTGACAGTCCGTTCTGTCCCTTTCTCAGATACTGAGGGGGATAGGCTGCATGTGTAAAGTACATTAAGCTCTTGCCGGATCCCTCCTTGTGCCATTCTCCTCTCGTCGACTCGCAGACACAAAGGCAGATTAAAGGAGCGCGCGCCATAAAAACCCTGTGTCAATCTTATCGGCTTCGAGTGCAATTTTTAAACATATGTTAATCTGGGAGAGCTAAAACTCATTCTCTCCTCTCTCTGCTTGTTTATCTCTTATCAAATGCGCAGTAGGTGAGAGGCAGCTTTGCGGTGCGGCTAAGTGCCATTATTTGGATAATTGCGTCCATTGTTGCAGGTTATATAGCTATTTGAAATGGGAGGTGTGTGTAAATAGGTGCAGGGGCCAGGTAGGGGGTGGCTGAGATATATTCAAACAGGGGCCAGGGGATTTTCTGCGAAGGCTACAAGACGCATTTGAATGCTTCTTCATACCTCAAGCTGAATTTTCAATAAGGAGGGTTTGATATATTTTTCTGTGTAACAATACCTTTAGAAAACTAACAATGCCAAGGTCAGAGGCATTACATGCATCGCTAGAAACACAATAACGATGAATGGGATCTTAATTCTGATGAAAATTAGCATGGTAATAAAACACGTATTAAATACGCCATCAAAAGTTTTCAATCTGTGCACGCCGTGCAACACTGTGTATAAAGGTTACATAATAGTTAAACTAAAGTTTTACACTTATAGACAGGCATGTAATAATGCTCTGGAGCGTATGTAATTAATACACAGCTTCTGTTGAAATGCACAAATATTCTTCTTGTATAATCAATAAACTCGTATAAATATTTAGTGTGTTGCAGGAGGTGAACGTTCTCCTAATGTTGCATGTGTGAAGGACAGTGCTCCCAGTGGTGCAAGAATAACAAGTTCATTAGTCGAGGGGGGGCGCCGCAGGAATTCAAATTCCCCCCCGACCCGGGCCTGGCCTCTGATTGGCTGGCTGCGTCGGCATGGCGAGACTCATTAGAGCCCAGCAGTAATTAAGAGTTGTTAGAAACTGAATTCTCCAACCGCAGATTAGAAAATTAAACTATTTACTGATTACATATTAATAGAAGACAACAATGGCGCTTGCCATAAGCTTGGAAGGCAACCAAGGAATAAATCTGTGTACTTAATTACCATAAACAATGGGGGCATAGAAATGGAGTTTTATGCACACTCCCTCCTGTAATGTGTCTGATATCAGAAGACACTTGACAATTCTTGTTCAATTATCTCTATTATTTAATGTGCTGTGAACTGCCTCTGAGTAAATAAATTAACCACCCCAATTACTTGGGATTCATCTGGGGAGGGCCGCGGCGTAATAGAAAATGCCGCAGAAAGCTGCATTGTGCCCAAACCAGGGGAGAGAGGAGGAGAGGAGAGGGGGTGTGTGGAAAAGGAGGGAGTGCAGGGGTGAGAGAAAGGAAAAGGAAATAGAGATTCACAGGGATAAAAAGGAACAGAGCAAATAAAAAGTGATGCAGAGGGTTGAGAAAAAAAGAGTGACAGAAAGAGAGACAAGAAAAAAGAAATAATACAGACAAAGAAAGCACAAGTAACAGGATAAGTTACTTAAAACAGGAAGATTATTTAAGACTTCATTCCTTGTGGCAATTATACACACATATATAAGCAGAATAACAAACTCTTTACTGAGACAACAGAAGAAAACAGAAAGAGGGAATGACAGTGAAAGCATGTGATATCAAAGAAGGGAATATTGAGGACCAGCAGAGCACAGTGGATCTTCCCAGGCTTTCTGCTGGTGGAGCAGAGAGATGAACAATCAGTCATGGGTCAGTCGGTCTGTCTGTTCACATCTGCCCATCAGTCCTGCAGCGCTGTGCGCTACCACAGCACCACTGCACACTGAGCTCACCCAAACTTACCTCAAGAGGTCTGGATCATATGATCATATGCACCGCTATGACATCCACCCCGCTTAGAAAGTCTATGAACAAACTCCACACTGTTCCAGGTATACTCTACACACATTATTTAACAGATGGCTAATATAAAACTGTATGGGAATACTCAATAGAGCACATTTGTACAATTTTTCAGAATACACAAATTCAAAAGCACTGCTAACCTCTGAGTAGAAACTCTGTTTTAAGAGATCTGTAAATCTCTCAACACATCAACAGCTATGTCCTCCTCTCTTCATTACTCCTCAGTAGCCTTCACTGCACCTCTACCTCTTGGTGCTGATCCAAGTTCCCCTTAAATGATCAAATTTTAAACTTATCATCTAATCCTTCGTTGTGATCGCATCAGAATCCAGCTCAATTAAAAAAGTGGAAAGTGGTGTCAGATTATATTCTTGTCTGAGCTGTGTTTGAGAGGGACCTGCTCTGAAAGGCTCAACTGCTAGTCTCTCCTTTGTAGAGTAGAAACCCAGTTCTGTTTCTATGAGTTGTGATACCTGTCTCATGTGACAGGTGATGTAGTTTTACTATCGAGAGCTGCAGTGTTTTGAGTTGCAGCCGTGTTTCAGAGTATTACTGTTTTATTCTTGGTTTACTTTGAGCAGACACACAAGACTCGTGGAGGCAGGAGATGAAGATTGGTGGTGGATTTCATGACCAGGTATTAATTCATTCAACTGGGGAGTAGTAGGAGACCACCATGTTTTGTCCAGCATGTATGCTAATGTCCAATGTTGTGTACACTAGCATGCCAAAAAGCTGAAACTAGTGATTGGCTTTGTTGAACTTTAATACACTCGTCATAAGGAGAACGTTGCAACTTTTATTGGCACCTAAGAAAAGAGCTAATTCTGTGAAATTTATTTAATTGCACTGTGACTGAAGTCCCAAAATTGAAGCAGGCATCTGATTGAACATCTAATTAGACATTAGGGAAATAAAATGACATCTGGACATTGGCTGGCCTTCAAAAGTGTGGCTGGCAGAGTGAAAGATATCAACATCTGCTGGAAGCTGGTGGTAATTTCTCACCATGTCCCCTTGAAAAGTGCAGGCACCAGTCAGATGTGATGGATCAATACCGGATGTTTTGCTTACAGCCAATCAGCCACAACTTCAATCAGACATTCGGGAGTCCGGAGAAAAATATCTATCATCTATGACAGCCTATAGAAAGGTGACCTCAGTTGCTGAGGTGATAAAGGTTACTTTAGTTACCACCTGTCACTGGCGCATCTCGCTCTGATGCCTCCAGACCCAGGCCTAAAGGCCCAATCCATAACCTATTGGATGAGTCTCTGGGATAAGTGCTGCAAAATGAGATATGGAAACAGAAATGCACTTTCAGGAAGTGAGCAACGTGCTCAACATCATGTGGCAACTTTTTGTACACCTGTGCTGCGACACAATGCCAGTGCGGAATCAGTAACCATTTGAAGGTGCCTGTTTTTATTTTGTAATAAGCAACAAGATGATAACTATAAGCAGCACTGACCGAATGTGGCACTTCAAAGATGTAGCTTTATAGTATATAACACACAATATATCACCTGTATATATATTGCACTGCCTCACCAAGTAGTCCGTGTGTTGACTTGTGGAAACCACATTTTCTCGATTTCATTCCCCACTGATGTTATAAGGGGGTGAAAAGCAACCAAGGTGAATTTCTCTTCGTGATATCCTTTTATTATTTTGTCCTCGCCTTCCCTGTTGTCACCCTCTTCCTTTTCTAGTGAATGATATTTTTCAGGAGGGGACCGCAGGTACATATATATATTTATATAACTATATAAAGAGAAATCTTTATGGCTGAAGGTGTTTGGAAGTAAATAACCTGGCGTCTTGCTGGCTAGCGGCTGGTTTATCAGTGGGTGAAGAAGAAGAAGGAAAAACAGCCCTTCAGATTGACACAATGGCGTGCGCTCCGACAGGGGAAGAGGGCACAGAGGCAGGGAGGGAGGCGAAAAGGAGGAGAGCGAACACAACAAACGGAGGAGAGATAGTCTCGATATCAGGACCCAAATGGGATGGGGAAGGTGAGCGTAAATCCCACCGCCCCAGTTTCCTTTTCTAAAAACCTCCTCTTCTATCCTCCCCTGTGTTGCTTTTTTAGGATTTTGGGGGCTAAATCCACCAAGGTGGGCACTGATATATCAGAAAAAGCATGAGAGCTGCTCCTAAATTACTAGAGCAAACACTGTAGCTACACTTTCAGAACATTTGCAAAATTTTACACTTCCTGGAACCATGTTTTTCTGTCTCCAGCAGCAGTCTTGGGTGAGGAATGGGATGGTTTAGTATCACAAATGGGATGCTATTCTCCAATTTCAGTTAGGGACTTAACGGAGCCAAGGCCCCTCTTTTGGCTCGGCACACTGTCTCATGTCTTAACAAGGCTTTACCCCCGGCCAAATCTTAAATAAAAACCTTCCGAATCTGGCTCTGTACGCCAAACCAGATTGCACTTTGTATGCGCGGGTGTGTAAGCATTTGTGTGTGTCTGTCGTGGATTTGTGAACTGTGTCAGTGCTCATGTTGTGTTGCCTCGTGTTTTTATTTTTTTACATTTCTTTGCCTCTCCCTCTCGCCTCCCTTTAACTCACCCCCGTCTTTCCTTATACAGCATATCAATGAAGGCCAGATATGTACTAGGGGAAGGAGGGTGTGTGCGCGTGTATGTGTGTAGCCGTGCATGGCTGAGCGCACTGTTCAATAGTGTGGAGGCTGGCTGGCTGGGGCCGCGGCTGGCAAACGGCTGCAGCGGAGACTTCGGCTGGGGCTCTGCTATCGCACCCAGTTATCGTTTCCCCCATGAAGGGCTCCCTTATCACCCCAGCCCAGAGAGGTCTCCCTTCTTCTCCCATCCCCGAGACACACTCCTACTCTCCCTCCCCACACACCCTTCCCCTCCCTTCTCCACCTCCTCCTCCTCCCTCACCCCCCATCCCCTCCTTTCATATCCACCCAGCGCTCCGTCGTGCAACATTCAACCGAGAGGGAGGGAGAGAGAAGGGAGGGGGGGGCTTCAAAGATTCTCTCTCACACAAACGCACACATAAACACACACAAACTCCCTGAGTGTACATGCGTGTGTATGTGCGTGCGTACGCTCAATTTGCCAAAACAGTTTTTCCAGTGTAATTGGGCTTGGGGTACCTGTGTCCATGAGATAGCGCAGCCTCTTCTCCACGCGAGCTGCTCGGGCGTCTATGTGCCTCTGCTCGCTCTCCAGCGCAGACAGCTCCCCAACCACATACTGACTGGTGTCTTTGAACGCCTTCTGTCAACCAGAGAGAGAGAGACAGAGTCAGGGAGAGAATGGTTATGAGAGAAAAGGAAGAGTTGTGCGATATAGCATTAAACAGAGGCAGAGAAAAAAGGATGGAGGGATGAGACAGAACGAGGGAGAATAGAGGAGTACAGAGAAGGAATGAAGCAAAAAGGTAATGCACGAGGAGAAAAAAGAGGAGGGAGAAGAATGAAAAAGAAATGAAAAGCAGAGGGAGCGGAAATGTATGAATAGATGTGCATAAATCTGTCATACATAAAACAAGAGAGAATTTTGCCAAAGAAGAGTTTACCTTCACAGTAAGAGATAAAGCAAACGGCTAATGACTAACTGTTGCTGCCTCTTGTTTCTTCTGAGCTTCGTCTGAAGCAGCTTTAAATACCTAATCACTGTGAACAAAGATGTACTGAAGTAAATCTTTACTTACACCAAACAACTGAAGTAACACCTGCAAATTTTAAGGAATTTTCTTATATAATCATTGGTAACATTACTAATAGATAATCGAACAAATGACTTGCTCTTTTCAAAGCTCAGCTCAAGTGAAATAAGAATCTATCTATCTATCTATCTAACTCCTTAAAATAAATGTGTGGTAAATGACGGGAAGATAATCAAAGGTAGGATCAGTTAAAGAATTAGTAGGTACAATGAACAGCTAAGATGAAAAGCTGCAGGCGACAGGTGTTGGCTCAAACCACCTACACGACATCAAGCAAAGCTACACCTTTACTGTGTCACTGTATTGAAAACCACTCCTTACTCTCCTGCATCAAAGGCTCTGATCACTGTTTACACTGATGCAGTTAATCCAACTGTGTTGATTAATGGATGACAGATAAATCTTTCACATATCCAAAAGCACTTTGTGCTGCATGTACAGTCTGCACTTCTGTCTCTAGGAGTTACAACACACACCTGTTATCTCTGCACATAGAACATTTTTTATACTTCATACTGTGGACTTCATTGTCAAGATTCCTGCACAAAACTCTACAGCTCTATTTTAAAAACAGATATATGGGACATACGTTTTAGAATTTACTTCCATATTTTTACTTTTTTACTGTATTTTTTTCTATTTATGTTTCTTGACTTTTGCAGTACTTGCTTTTTATCTTTTTATTTTCTCCAACTATATTAACTTGGGAAAGCAGTAGCAAAGTCAATGGAGATGGGGCCTAGATGGTCAGTGGTTCAAGTCCTCATACGGACAAAGTACGGTTCAAAGCCAGTTAACCTCCTGGGCATTGAAGACGGGCCCTTAAGCAAGGCAATGAGACCCTGAACTGCACCAGGGGCTCTGTTCATGGCTAACCCTGTGCTACCCCCTTGCTGTCTGTGTGCGCTGTGTGTGAAGGGAGGATCCACAAAATGACCCATTTCAAATGCCAATTGCCTGAAAACTGTGTAGACTGTCAAATAATAGTCATCTTCTAAATCTGATTTATTGTTATGTACCAAAATATAAAAGCAAATTGAGAATGAAGCTGATTCTGGGCATATTTTCCGTGTGATTTTTCCTTACACTTTATTTAAATGCCAAATGTGCAAGTGTTTTAAAGAAATTCAAATCACAAATTTAGAGCCCTGAAGTTTCTAAATAGTATCTTGTTCTGAGTACTTACTAAAAACTGCAAAAATAAACCTGTCTTCAATACCTTTTTTTGCAGTGTAGTATAAACCCACCTGCAGGTTAAATGTCTCCATAGTTAAACCAAACCTTACATTCAGCTCTCCTTCCCCACATATACACACTCTGCCAATTCAGATAAGTCTTTATTCCAAATTCTCATACACACAAACACCAGCCACTCCATAACTATACATACCTAGACACACAAACACACACACACACACATCGCTCTATAACCATATGCACTTAATACACACTCAATTTTTGACCCTTCTTCACCTCTGTCTCCTGACTGCTTGCTATTCTCCTGAGAAACTCCTCTGAGTGAGGAAAATGTTTATTCAAATTCACTACTGAGGATGCATCCGAAAAAATATCTCCATTTTACTGCTGATGCACTTCATTTTTCTTAATGGGAAGGAGAACTAGTGAGCAGGAGAGAGAGAGAGAAAGTTTTTTTTTTCCATTCCACCCAGGCCAGCACTTTTTCCTGCACTCTTCCCAATGTGTGAGTGTGTGGCTCTGCGCACGTGTGATTTGTGCATGTGTGTTGATTCCCAGCAGCCTCCCCTTCCCCCCCTCATCCCTCCTCCTCCTCCTCCTTGCGCGCTCTCGCTCTATCACCATATTTTTCCTTGGCAAATCAATTTTACACATGATCAGCCCACTCCCCTTGCCGCGCTCGGCCCAGCCGTAATTAAGAGGAGGGAAATTACCATATATATTATATTAATGCAAACATCATTCAGCAGGTAATTCTTGGCTGATCGGGATAATGGAAAGGTTGAACACCCATTAACCCTGGGGCCCAGGCTCTGGGAGGAGGAGTGTGTGTGTGTGTGGTTGTGTGTGTGCGCGCGTGCATGGGACTGGGGTGGAGGGTGCAGGGTCGAGGGTAAGAGAGGGTTGCATGCGAAGAGAGATTCACCCCATGGTCTCCAGTGGCACACACACTCAGTGAAATAATAGCACTCTTATAGACACACTCTTTGTACACACAAGTTCAAACACAGGCTGAGAAGAGAGTGCAAGTGTGTGTGTTAGTGTGTGTGTGAATACACTTGAAGGACATGTAGGCACACAACTTCTTTGCAGACACACACGCCTCTAAATGGCAGCTGATATCTACCATTGTTATAATTAAAATGGCAGTCTGTTAGATCAATACTTGGGTGTCTGCGAAGAAGAGAGGACAGTAGAGAGGGAAAGTGTGTGTGTGTGTGTGATGGGATGAGAGGTGGACAAGGTGAAGAGGAGGAGGGAAAATTAAGCAGTAGAGCTCTGTGACAGATTTATTTAAGACAAGATGGAAGAGACAGAAAGAAAGCTGACTAACAGAAAATAAAAAAAGGCCAAGTGGGAGAAATTAAGGGATACAACCTCCCACCTCACTCCCCAGATCCCTAACTCATCTATTTTACCTTGCAGAGTCCACAATAAAAGCTTCACAAAGCTACAGCCGCGGGCAAAGTAGACCAAAAGGTCTTTGATGGTATGGATTTTATAATTTTTCCCAGATTTTTCTGGTAGTTGTTGCAGGTGAGATGAAGTGATGAAGTTTACGGCACCGATTAAAAACCCTCTGCAAACACAAGTAGAATTTAGGGAAAAGAAAATGACAAACCTCCTCTTCAAATGGTCTGCGAATATCGAGGTCCGTCGGTGAACCTCTGTCCTCCTCAGCCTTCTTCAGATCCTCAGGAATAGACTTCTGCCTCTTTACCTCTGGTGAGATGGTGGACAGACATTCACAATGAGATACAATTAAGACGTTGAGAGATTTATTTAAGTTGTGTTGTTGATCTATCATAGCATAGATACTCTTAGCATGCTTAGAGTGCAAGGTGGCTGGTGGAGTCTGTGAAGACTGCATTTTCAGCATACTTTAAATGGTGCTTGATATTATGGAGTTACATGGCTGACTGTGGTAAGAAGAAAAAGAGGCAAGGAACGGTAAAAAAAAAAGACTTTCATCAAGCTGGTTTCAAACAGCAGAATCATTATTTAGCCTCTGTGAACATCCCGCATGTTACCTGCTATCAGGTGTGAACTAGATGAATGTGAGTCAAGTGTTGCTCTGTGCAAATATACCTCCCTGGGTAAATACTGTACGCATAGAGTGTGTGTTTGTGTTGCATTGTCCCCCACCTGGTCTGCTCTCCACGTACTGGCTGAAGGACTTCAGCTGTGTTTTCCTGACTGCTGAATCCTTGGTGAAGACCACCGGGCTACGCAACCTCTCTGTTGCTCTGCGCAGCCGCTCTGCTCGCAAATCCTCAGGATTATTCTGTCAGACAGAGACAAGATGTGGACAAGTATTGTTTAATGTTGATGCTGTATGTCACAGGAATATAACAGAGAGCATTCAGCAGTGGTTAGTTTTACTGTTACTGACAGAGAAGCTGAGGCTCCAGAATTTTTGGAGGTGCTCTATTACCTTGGGATAATTCACAAAAAGGTTTTTGTTTTAGACAGAGATATTCTCTGGGACACCTCCGGGATAAAAGGATGCAGTAATCTCACTACTGATGCGGTCAGTAGAGACCAGCCAATTTTTTCACTGATAATGCTGAACTGTTTACAACAAAGCATGTTGAAATCGTCAGAAGGGGAAGCTAATGTTACCCATTAGCTGTTAGCAGCCTGTATCAGTATCAGGTAATGGTTACTTTAAACATTGGTATTGGCCCAGAATATCACAATTAGTGCATCCCTACCATAAGTAAATCTAACTGCAATGCAAGGCAGTATACAGTGTACATGTTTGGTTCTCCTGCAACAGCTGATCTGTTTTGTTCTCAAGATGATGAGATATGGAAAGACGGGTGTTAGCAAAGTGCAAAAAGAGAGTTCAAGTCCATATGATGGCTGCTGTAAAAAAAGGAAGACAAAAAAGATAACCTATTAACCTCCCCACAAAAATTGAGAAGTTGGTTAAACTTCAAATTATTGACTTAAAAAACAATGTCAGCGATTAGTCTGTTGCCTCTCCACATCTCGTCCATTATTCTGTCAGCCTCTACCAGCCACTTAGATCTGCTCTCAGGCTTTTATTAGGCAGCAGCAGTTTCAGGATTTCACAGCTGCTCTGTGATTATTGTGACCAAACACACACACACACACACACACACACACACACACACACACACACACACACACACACACACACACACACACGTACCCCATTAGTGCACATGCAAACACGTGCACAAACACGCTTACTGACAGGCCATGAGATAAATCTGGTAGAATTTGATATGTTAGCTACATTGTGGTTTGCTTGAACACCTCCCCACACACACACACACACACACACACACACACACTCACACTCTCTCTCTCTCTCTCTCTCTCTCTCTCTCACACAGACAGACACACACACACACACTCTCATTCTCTCTCTCACTCATGAGAGAGACAAAAAGCAGGCAATTAACTTGACTTTCAACAAAACCTCGAGCCAGAAAATATATTCAGATTATGCAAAATGCAAAAAAACGCTATTGTTTTCAAAGTGAACATGTGTTAAAAAGCTACACGCTCGCTTCTTCCACTATCAAAAACGGCGTGCAGAAATGCTTTATTACCAGGCCTCCAAATATGCCAAGCCGAGTGGAAAAGAAACCGACTCCGGCTAAGATTGACGTTGTGGCAACGCTAATAAGACGGCGAAACGTGTAATAAAGTCGACAATTAGGGCAAACATGTTCCACTGCTTGAGACGGAGGAAGATAGTCAAGCAGGGTGTGCAGAGCGAGGAAAACTAATAGAGACAGTGTGGGCGGGGAACGAGCTCCAGACGGGGAGTTGTTAGTTTAGCTTCAGATTATTGACTTTCAAAAACAATGTCAGCAATTAGTCTGTTCCCACTTTGTTTTGTCTATTAGTCTGTCAGCTTCTACCAGCCTCTTAAAGCCTCACGTCAAGTCAAATCGAGGCAAATTTATTTATGCAGTGCTATATACAAAATGCCCAATTAAACATTTAAAATATAAGGACAGGGCTTGGATGCGTGAAAGCGCGACTGTGTGTGTGCCAGTGAAACCCAGAAAGCAGACAGTAGATTTAAATTACTGATTGCAGGAAAGTGAGGAGCAGAAAAACAGGCACGTAGCAGTCTTCTTTCAGTGTCTTTTACTTACCTAAATAATATTACACTGAATCTTTCCATCTTTCAATAAAAAAAAAAAGTTTTTTAGTGCCAAATTAATGTTTGGTTTACATAAACGTTAAAGGAATAGTCCATCCCAAAATGACAAGTACATCCTCTTACCTGGTTCTATTTCTCATCTAGATTGTTTTGGTGTGAGTGTGGGAGATATCGGCCATTTGCCTTCTCTCTCTTCTACGGTTGGCGGGTGTTGTTTGGTAGAAATTAAACAGTTCCTACATGAAACTGCTCACAACAAGGTCTGTGGATTATCTTAAGTGACCAGGTCATGATTTCTGGAAAAGACATTGATGTTGAGTTTTTAAAATGTATTTTTTTTGGCGCTTTGAGCACCACAAGCTGAGTGCCATCTAATACCAACAGAAGGCAGACATCTCAACAACTGATATCTCCAACACTTGGCAGCTCACACCAAAACAGTCTAGATTGATAAATGGCACAACAGGTAAGAAGAAAATATGTATCTTTGATTTGGGGCTGAACTGTCCCTTTAAGGCTGCAACTTCAAATTTTAGGAGTCCCAAGTGACACTTATTAAAGAATATGAATGTACAAACATATTGTAAAGTGATGTCTCTCAAAGCGTCTGTCTGTCGGAGATTACTGGGGCAGAGGTGGCAAAATAGGACAGCAAATATTTTCACACAAATGTCCTTTGTTTGGAGGAATGCCATTATGATATCCAACTTAACATGTTACAGGATTTCTTTTTAAAAAACGCATGCTTCATCTGAGTCAATTGGGTGCTCTGTTTACGTTACATCATCATGTTAACTGGGCTAGCAATCCCCAAAAAGCACAAATAACCTCTAGTCAGAGAAACACAAGTGGTGCTGTGGCAATGTATTAACATAGACACCTTTTATTAAGCAATATAAAGTAAAGAAGGGGTACTTAAATTCACACAGGTAAAGCAAAAAATACTGTTAGGGTTTGGAGTCTGATTCCCAATCCAGCCACCCACTCAAAGTACTCACAGGACCATGAGTTGCTGTGGCCAGGAGTCCATCAAGTGACTGATTTAATGAATATTTCATGTTTGTTTGCAGGAGAAGTGTAACAGTGTATCGTTGATAATTGGATGTCAAAGGATTTATTGGATTAATGTTGCTGTCCTTGTCATATTTTCATGTTGTTGTTTTTTTTTTTGTTTTTTTCCTCCATTTCAGTGTCTTGTCTGGTAAAAATTGCAAGCCCCTGCAATATCTACAGGAAACTGTTGATTTAGCAAAAGAGTAAATCCCTGGGGAGACTGATTAGGACACTGAGGCCGTCGACCCAATTATTACTCATTGTTTAACTGTTGTGAATCTGACGTGTTCACTGGACTACAACCAGGGGTTAACACAGCAACGTGATAATGAGCAACACCTCAACTGGCCTTCTACACCGTCTTGAAAACTAACTATACAGTGTCTTTCTCTCTCAATCACACACACACACACACACACACACACACACACACACACACACACACACACACACACACACACACACACACACACACACACACACACACACACACACACACACACACACACACACACACACACACACACACAGAGCACCTGCCCACTTGGCTACCCCTCTGTCTCTCTTTTACACACTGGGACGGGCAGATATTGGGGTGTCCCCTCCCTCCCTTCTCTCTTTCTTTGGCTCTCCCTCTTTATCTCTTATCGCTGCCATAATCGCGGTGGCAGTGGTGATTCAGTGCTTTTGGTGTGTGCGAGTCTGTGAATGTGCATGCAGGGGGCTGCGTGACTAACGTTGCAGTCTGCTGAGCGTCGCATGCCCTTATCGTGCGCTACCGAGGCTGCGCATACACACAATCACTAATGAGAGAAAAGAGTGTGTGTGTGTCTGTGATGTTCCTGCAGGTCGTTCCACCCGCCTGAAGGACTTTTGGGAAGCCCAATCCTCTTGGGACAAGACAGTTTTTCCTTATTTTAAAGGACAGAGGAAGTCATACAAATGCACGTACACAAACATATTTATGCACATGTGCACATATTAATATAAAGAGCTTCAAAATGAAAGAATAACTGATTTGTTTTAGTAGTTTTGTGTTGAGTATATTTATGTTGAGCAGCTTCCCATACATATGGCATTAGTGACAACAAATAGCACATACATGGAGGTACATTAGGGAAGCAGTGGAGTTAAAATAATGGCTAAATGTTGCATTTAACAATGCTGTTACAAAATTTCAAAGACGTCTAAGAAAAAGTAGCCATTGCTTACTGTATCGGAGTTATAACTACAATAAAATAGCATGATATAGAAACAATGTGTTGCTGAGACTACTGTGCCTGTTTATTTAGTTGCCTTTTTACCTGTTATCTTCAATTTGGCCTGGAAACTGATTTTTGAGTGCCAGAAATTTCTTATTAATCGTCTTTTAAGCCCAGTTCAGACCAAAGATTCGCAAGGAGACGAGATCGTTTAGAACGTTGCAGAGAAAAGTTGCAGCGGTGTGAAATGGCCGGTCTGAGCTCGACTCAGGCCGGCTGATGGTGTCAACTGCAACTCAGCTGGTCAAATCACCAGAGGCTGGTTTTAGAACACAAAACACGTCACCTGTTTCTACAGCCAATCGGAAAGGAACATTCGGATAGGGGTTAGGGTAAGCCTACCTTTCTGCACTACACGGACTGAAGACATAAGACATTCATTTCAATTATTTTGTTATATTTTAATCACTCTCATGCCTGGCTGCCATTCTGCCTGTAACATTAGATCAACTGATGTTCAACTGAAAAAGCTTAACGTCACCTGCAGCTGCACAGATCTCATTTATTTCTTATAAATATATCAAGTATCCTTATATTGAGAGCTTGTAATGCCTCATGTTCCCTTATGTCCACCCAGGCATACCCACACACATTCATACTCTGATGACGATGAAGTCGCCATATAAGGTGCTGACCGCTGACTGACTCCGTAGAAGTTTAGTTCACAGTTTAGATTCGAAAATTAAATATCATTCACAGAGACAGTTTTGGGTTAGGTGTTTTGGATAGATGTCAACCAAACAGGTGATTCAACTTCTGCGAGGGTCAAGTGGTAACACACACAACACATACGCACTCCTTTGGCCATAAAGGACTAAGCCTTTTAGGCTTTGAACACAAGAGGGTGTTTATGTGAATCGATGATCAAAGACACCCTGTGTCGCACAAGCACAGAGGGTTTCACTTGTACTGACACACACACACACGCACCCGCACACACACACTTACCTTATTCCACTTGACATTCAAAATCAATTAAACAGATGTTAAGACTGGCCGACTACTTGTTGGTGACTCAATATTCACATCACAAGATAAACACATGCAACAGCAGCACCCCCCACTCTTCACCTACAAACACACACACACACACACACACACACACACACACACACACACACACACACACACACACACACACACACACACACACACACACACACACACACACACACGCACACACATACACCTGTCTGAAAAGGTCATAGTCAATAAAAGGGGACTGCTACATGTTATGTAGAGCATTATGATGCTAGTGTGTGTGTCTTGTGGCTTTAGACAGACTCATATGGACACGAGGGGGATAAGCTATGGTCTTACATGAAGTGGTCCGACTGACTGATGTGTACACAGGGTCAGCCGGCTGAACACCAGGGTCAATCGGACCTGATTGATTGGACTGACCCTTTGATGGCATGGAGAGAAGAGAGGAGAGACAGAAAAATACAGACAGAGAGAGATAAAAGAGGAGAGAGTAGGTGTTTTCAGGTGAGCATTTGCGTACCTCCTGTCCTTCTGCAGGGCTGACAGGGGAGGTGGAGGAGGCAGTGGGCGAGGATGAGGAGGAGGTGGAGGACGGGGATGAAGGTGAGGTGACTCTTCTTGGGCTGACCTCCACCAGCTTCTTCAGCTTCAGATCCACATGCTTACTGTTTGGACCTGGAGAGCCAGAGAAAAGGATAATGAGTACAAAAACTACAGACATTTGAAGTAAACAAAAGTACTTTGTGTCACATACAGTACACAAATACTACAAAGTTAAAAGGATAGGAAAGGCTGGACAACTTAGTTGGCATTCACATACACACACACATACGGGCAAAGCCATTGATAAGGAACATACACACTAATACATGAGTGTGAAGGGATATAAAGTACACTGTATATATACGATGTGTGAGAAAGATAGCGATCTGGACAGACCAGGCAGCTTTAAGTCCTGTTTGTACCGCAGAGAGATGCTGAGGTACTGAGTGTACATTGCTGGGACTATTACCATGGTAACCACAGGACAAGATGGAGTGAATGAGAAAAATAGAGAGAAAGAAAGGCGAAGGGAGCATGTCGCATTTTTAAGCGTTTGCTGTCTTATAGTGTCTTTCTCAATAGTTTAATTAGCTTTTAATAGTTAGTCTATTCCCGTTAAATATATATAGGAAACACAGCAGCACAATGCAACACAGTTTAGCAGCACCACAAACTACAGCTTCCAGAATGACCTTGAGATATATAAATACCTCTCTAAAACAGTGTCAACAAAAAAATGAACATCAGTAACTATTGTTTGCTAAAAAGTATGAATAATGGCTCTTTTGTTTGGGATGGTGATTCCCAAAAAGTTCACTTTGCGAGTGTAGAAAATGGACTCTGTGCCAAAATATGATTTGTGGTTAAGAGAAATTGCAAACACATTACATAGAGACTGCATTTTTATATTCCAGATGGAGAAGGTGTGTTTAATTTGATCTGGGACGCTGTACTAATATCTTTTCGGGGTAACGCCTAGGCCACATTGCCTACCTCTACCTGTGCATGATGGCTTGCAGGTCGCATAAGTGTGGTGTTCACATAGACAGAGTTGTTGCTGCGGCACACTGCCTACCAGCTCTACCTTTTTACATTGAGTTTAACTCATATCAGAGCCAAAATAAAGCCTTGTGTTGACAAATGAATTTGATTCTGTCCACAGAAATGCTAAAAGGCTTTTAATTTAAAGCGGTAACAGTATTGAGGTAAAAACAAATATTTATATCATGTCTGTGAGATATTCCACAGAAACACAGCTGAGCCGTGCTCCTCAAGCAGGCAGTGTAGCTGCTGTAACCTATTAACATGGGTGCCAAAATAAAAAGTAGGCAGTGTGGCCTGGGTGTAAAGTCTAACGTGTTATGTTCATTGTAAATCACATTACTTCAGGGTGCTGTGACACCCTGAAGTAATGTGACTAGTCTCCTTGAAGACCACCTGATATTTTTTGCGAAGCGCTCCCTATTTTTTTCACCTTGCTGTATATGTTTCTTTAAAAAAAAACCCCCCCCAAAAAAAACTATGAATAAACACTTTTGTACTTGTAAAGAAAAACTGCTTTGTATTTAATTTGACTGTGGTTAGTGTTATTATCTGGAGTGTGCTGCACCCGTTTGTGCTCTTTTCTTTTTGTTTGCTTTCCTGCTAGCACTATTAGACTGCATTAGTTTAAGTTGAGTGTGTCTAATAAACTTTTCAAAATCACACACATCATTTTTTTTAGTTACATGACATCTAAAAAATTCTACTTTTAGTTCAATCTTGCTGACGCTTTTATTTTCTGTATTCAAATTGTCAGCATATACTGCCGTAATCTTGTGTTAGAACCATAGCCTACTAGTTTGCATTAAATCGTTAATTTTGGGTTCAATAACTCCAAATGACAACTGATTTCAACTTTTAGGAGTCAATATATTTTCACATTAGTGCTGAAATAATCTCCTTTACAGCACCTGTCACATTTATTTTCACCCAAACTGTCTTACAGTTATCTTGTTAACTCCTTCCTCTCATTCCATCTGTCAAACCTAACCTCCTCCCTCCCTTTACCCTCCTTCCATCCCTAATTTGTTTGCCCTATTATTCTTTCTTCCTCCCTGCTCCCTCAGTCTCTCTCCCTGCTTTCCAGGAGATGCATACAGCTTTATTTTCCAGGGAATGGTAACCACAGCTCCCCTGCCAGGCCATGCCAGTGCACTGAAGAAGATGAAAGAACAGGAGGGCAACCGTTTCATGTGTCACCTCCCTCCGTGACTCTCACACACACACACACACACACACACACACACACACACACACACACACACACACACACACACACACACACACACACACACACACACACACACACACACACACACACACACACACACACACACACACACACACACCATGATGCGTGCATACATATGCCAAACATAGACACGCTCTCTTGAAACACACAAGGACATACAGGAGGAGGTGGGGTGAATGACCTGAGCTGCAGGAAAGTAATGACAGTAACTGAGCGTTGAGGGGGAAAACATTTACAGTATGAAGTTTGGTATCAGCTGCTTTAGTGTTACAATCACCACCATCCATTTCTTTCTTTCAAGACCACATAAAATATTCCACCAACAAAGAACAAAAACACACAAATGGTGAAAAAAACCCCAAACAAATAGTGCAGAGATACTGCACTTCAAAGCTGTAGGAAACATTCGTCTGTTTTCATGTTTGTTTCTTCTGGTCCTTCACTGTACGCTCACCTATCTCACATCGGCAGGAAATTGAAGAAGCAAACAAAATAAATAAAATACAAAACAAAGTAATTAGTTTACCTCTGAAGATTTGAGCAAATGCTTTCCTGAAGATATGATTTCATTTTTGTCTGGGGAGCACTTTCCAGAGTTTATTAATTACTACTTAAAGAAGTTTCTAATGGAAGAAAATAGAAAAAAATAACACCCACAACACTATGGCTGCACTCAAAAATGTACACTGTAAGTTAGTTCTCCTGCGTGAAGCACTAGTCAGGAGAAAATAGATTGCTAAGGTCAGAGGGGCAAGTAAATAGAGGACAGACAGACAGCATGCACTCAAGTAAGAGACTGTCAGGTGTGAGTGTAAGTGAGTAACAGAACAAGTAAATCAGACGTCTGCCAGCCTGTTCAAATTTTGAAGAGGACAGTTTAGACGACATGACTGGGCTTGAGTAAATGCTTGCACTGCACTGAGAAGTAATGGAGGAGGTAAGGTGAAGTATGACAAAGACACAAAGGGGGGAAAACTCCCAAAAGCATTACCATTTTAGTGCTCTTTGGATGTGCTATATCATGTGTTATTTAACTATTCTGAACATTTAGGAAATACAGAAAAGAAGGTCCATGAAGGTAAATGTGTGAGTTAGAAAAAGTCAAATAAGACAGCAAAGCATGCAGCACCACACAGCCACAGCCAGTGATTTTACCCAGAGAAGTTAGCTCAGAGCCTGGGTTAGTAAGCTCCAGGGGTACGTGGGTGCTGGAGGTGGCTGGAAGATTGGCCTCCAGTGGCAGTGGGTTAGTAACCAGCGCAGATGCAGATGTGGCAGCAGCAGCAGCAGCAACAGTATCATCATCATCATCATCATCATCATAATCACCACCACCAAAATGGAGCTGCTCTTCTTCAGCCCTCCCCTGTTCCTCATCCTCACCCCTTTCACCATCAACAGCATCATCCTCATGATGACCTCGCACTCCATCCAACACATCTGTGGGTGCGGAGTGGGACAGCAGAGGGGAAGGGAGTATGAAAGAGGGTGAGTCAGGGTGGCAAGGAAGGAAAGTGAGGATGTAAGGACAGAGAGGAGAGGTTAAATGACAGGTGTTACAGGAATAAAAGGACAAAATGAAGACACAAAAAGGAGTGAAGAAAGAAAAGTCTTGGTTAGTTTGTGTTAACAGTAATCTGTAGTAAGAGTACACGCTAAGTGACCCAACACCATAATCCTTATCTTAAACATTTCTTCTCCCCTTAAGCATTCCAGCACTCCTGACAGGATGATTACTTCCGTTTGCAAATAAAGGTCACCCTAGGGACCCTGACGCAACAAGTTGATGGTCGGCTGTTGCTCAATGTTGGGTGAGTGTTTGTCGCCCTAGTTTTTGCTGTCAGTCCCGCACTGTTATCACTAGTTGGTCCTTGAGTGCTTCTTTTCGGCCAATTCAGCATATTGTATCTGTGTCACAGACGATCGTCCTCCTGCCTTCGGTGTCGGAGATCGCAAGGACTTATTGGAAGATCAACTCAGGAGAAGAGAAACAGAAGTGAGGAAAGCTAACAAATGACTAAAGTCATAAGGCCCTGAGATTGAAACAAACATGTTACATTAGATAAGCATATTTTTTTTAGCCACTAAGCTCTTTTGCAGAAATGGTGTGGCATTGTTTGTGTTATTGTTCACTAGTGCATGGTAAATATGATTTTCAGCATTGGGTAGTGCTGTTAATGTGCTAACTGGCTAACTAGCGTCCTGAATCTGTCCTGTCCGTATTTCAGTTTCCCTTTAATATTTAGTGCACTCGTTAGAACAAGGGGACTCAAACCTGGTGCTTCTGTGCAGCACTGCTGGATTTAAGTGCGTGCATAAATCTAATATCTAACCAGATTCATGGTATGAAAAGGCCACCTGAGTGACAATGAGGGACCTTGATTGATTGGTGGGTGTCTGTCAATGGGTTCATGTGCATCAGTGCACTAATATCTGACACACAACGTGAAACTGAGACCTCGGTTTAATTCCCCTCATTCAAAGATCTGTTGCCTGCCTTTCTTGTTCCAGATAAAAGAGGTAGGGCAAACAAAAACCACAAAAACATGAAAGCACATATTCCATTAAGTCTCCTGAGGGGCTCAGTAGAAACAACAGCGTCTCCACATTAGGAACAAAAGAAAAACTGTGTTAGAAGAAACTCAAATGGAGACCTGAGCAGCTCTAGCTGCATGGATAACCCACCATGGATTAAAACAAAACAATCAGTAAACAGCGTCTGACATTGCAAGCTCCCTCCTCTGCTATTTACTACTTGGTGGGTAGAGAGACCGAGAACAAAGAGAGAATGAGAGAGAATCAAAATAACAGCATTTCCTGTTTTTTTTTTTTTTTTTTCTAATTTGCTAGCTGCGATGCGGAGCGTGCTTGCAAGCGCCGTTCCTGCGTGGCTGGCTGGGGCCTAATTAATGGGAGGCCATGGTGATGGAGTTTGGAAAGTTTCTTTGCGGGCAGACACTTGGAGGGGGCAGCCCGAGCTGCATTAAAGGACCGTGAATGGTGTTGAGGGGAGAGAGGGAGAGGGAGAGAGGGAGAGTGTGGGGGCTAGGATTAGCCGTTCTGCTCGGCAGGCCTTGTGTATCACAGCCAACAGCATTTCTCTCTTCTCCTCACCTCCTCCTCCTCCTCTCTTGTTCTGTTCTTTCCTCCAACTCCATTTTTAATGAGATCAACAATTAGTCCAATTCAGAAAAGCTGAAAGAGCAAATAAATCAAGTGCTACCCTCCCTCTGCCGCGCTGTCTTTCTTCTGTTGTTTCACCTAACAAGTCGCTGATCTCACTTCTGGTTGTTTAGGGTTTATAAGTTTTTGATTTGTTTGCTCGATCCAGGAACCTACCACCACTCTCATGCCTCTATTTCTTCTGATCTTCCTACTTACACTTCTTCCTCTTTATTTGTAATCTTTTTACCAGAGCTGTAAATTAGTTGATTCATCAATTAGCAGAGTATTTTGATCATCAATTAATCCCTTGAGTAATTTTTCAAGAGAACATTCTCTGGTTCCAGCTTTTCTATGTTGAGCCCAGTCACCAGAGGAAAACTTTGGCATTGTGCATTTTTGCAAACCATGAATGTGTTACATTTGTACATTTTATATCCATCATATCAATGTTTCTTAGGTTACATAGCTCTGATTATATGTAACTAACCTTGTCATCAGGAGGCAGAGGGGATGGTAGATGGCGTGACACCTTGGCAAAACGTCTGCCATTGATATTTGAGACCGAAAAACAACACTACTCATTTTTTAAAGGGAGACATTTGCAGCTTTTCCAGCCGGGACTGTGCCACCGAGAACAGGTGTTTTAAGTCAAAATATGATCTTATTTTGGTGGTTTTTGTGCATAAATAAAACAAATTTTAAACATAGTGCTGTTAAAACGTAAAGAAAAGTCAAGTTTTTACATTTCTCATACATAATAACATTTCTGTGGTTTACAGAAACATATACTGTCATATTGTACTGTTTGGGTTATTTACAGAAGTAAGACATTACCTTTCACTTTTTTCTGGCATTTTATAAACTTGATTAATTGAGAAAATTAATAATTGATGCTTGAGTCACTCTTCCATCCTCTCTATGTCTCGTCTCTTAACCAACAATACGCCATAGCTCAACGTTTGGCAGTCTCTCCCTTTCTTCAAGTGTCTTCGCTCTTTCTCCTTGATCGCAGTCACACTACTCATACTGTTCTCTCAACTTCTCACAATCTTTGTCACCCTCTATACTTTCACCTTTCATTTGCATGCAGTGCACCTGATCTACCTGTATAGAACAACCAAAAAGACGGGAGTAATGTGGAGGAATCTGAAACAAATGACTAGAGAGTCCTAATAATGGTCATTATCATAATAACCCCAATTTCAAGGAAATGGAAAGCAGTGGGAAATGTGCACAGCAGCATTTGCTACCCCTGCAAGCCATTATTAGAAGTGTTTGTATTTCGAGCATAATTTGGCAGCACAATGTGTTGTGTTGATTAACAATTACTGGGCGAACAAGACGAGGGAGGAGTCGCAGGGTAAACCGCTGCTCTGAATATGAGGGTGGTGCATTTTAGACCCGTGGCCGTTGTCAAATGGCATTTTGTTTTTCTCTGAGGATTAAGCAGAACCCCTTTAGAGAGCATAATGGAAATGTGTGTATGAAGGAAGTGAGGGTATGTCAACAGCATGCTAGTGTGACTTTTCTTTTGTATTATCGTTAATGAGTTTTAGTGAGATTTATGAGTGTTAGCAAGTGTGTGTGTGTCAATATAAAGCCTTTTAATCAAAGTTTGGAAGTATGTGTGAATAAAAACATTGTGTGTCCATACAGGGTGTGCGTTTATGCTTGTTACTGCTAAGGGTGTGTGCTGACCTCCAGCAGGGCTAGCCTTGCTGCCCTTGCCCCTCTCAGTGCTGGATGCATCCAGCAGGCTCATGTCTGACATCTTGACTCCGGATCGAGCCTCAGCTATCAGCTGCCTGGCTCGCTCCCTCAGCTGTCTCCGCCGCTCTGCATCCCGCTCCTGCACACACAGACATAAAAAAACAAACAAAAAAACATGGACAAACAAATTTCAGTTTCTCTGGCAGGTACAGGTAAATGATTTGAGATCAAAAAAGATTAAAAAAAAAATCACTCATCTACAACACAGTATTTAATGATTATTAGGGATGTCCTGATCAAGCTTTTTAATTTCCTCTATCCCAACAGGAGTCCTTTTATGTTGGGCTTTCGCAGATACTTAGTCAGAGCTTAACTTTATGTGACTTAAAGAAGACGTTGTAGAATGACATGCAGAGAGAAATAAACTACTTATTTGGTGCCTTATTTGGGAGTGTGCATACCTTCTTTTTGCCCTGCAGTGAAGTATTTTTGGCCTGGATGTGCACAGACTTGGCCCTCTTTCAAATATTTATCTGACACATTCAAATAACAGCTGAAGCCCTCTAACTTTGCCAACCTTAATTTACACAAGCTATTTCACAAAAATACTGAAGGTCCTGATGAAAAAAATTATGATATGATGTAAAAGTTAAACAGAATGTATCTCCTGAACCTAACGTGACACAACTAGTTAGAGTGAAGACGCATCAGTCTGTTTGAGTTGTTGGGACTACTGAAGCCCTCACGGTTGTGCAGAGTGAAGCTTTTTTTACCTTATAAACAGTCCTTGGCAGAGTGCAGACACCGGCATGCAGACAGCACACAAATCAGACAATGGCCAAGTTTTATTTATTTAAGGAGAGCAGAGCTGAGGTAGACAAAATGCGTCTGAGTTCAGTATAGAGAGAATCTGATTTCAACAGGCTTTATTTCAGCCGATAATTTCATATTATCACATGGTGAGTGCTTTATGAATGCATATCTTAGATAGATAAGACACTATGCTCAGTCATTTACACACACAGAATGTAATAAAACCTTTACAAAATACATAATAAGATGTTTTGCCATCAAAATGGTGGTACACATCTTATTGCATTATGCTGTTAGGAGTGTATAGATAGGCAGACACACATACACTTGCATCTTCCTGGCACTAGACATACAGTATTGAGCCGTCACCATCAGAGTAATGGCAGAAATGCCATTTTCAGGCCAATCCAATCTGATCCTACTGATAGCACAGACCACCACACACACACACACATACATACACACACTTACAGAGCAAACAGGAAAACCTTCATGATGTCAACTGACAAACACTTAACTGGTGACGACCCGGCCAAGCACACACAAGCACCCACTGAATGCACAGGCTCTACATATGGTAATAAATACAAACACACAAAACAAATATGCATGATAGGATGCCATAATGTGATATAACAGTTAAAGTTAAAGTTAAAAACAATAAAAAGAAACATAATTAGTTTAAAGCTTCTGAAAAGCAGATGGGGCAAAGTTATGAGATTGTATTCAAGAAGTTTTCAGGCTGTTGTGATATTTTTAAGACTTGAGTTGTGGCAGCCAAAGTGTTACTCACTGCAGAAGTCATTTCTGAAAAAATACAACGCTGAAAAAATACTGTTTTGAATCCTGCCCTCTTGATTTAAGCCCCTGTGACAAAACCAACAGAAGTTAAGAGCCACACAAACTAACAAAACTAACACAAACTACATCGTGCACTCATCTTACACAGCTCAACCTAAGCACAAACACCTACACTCTAAAACTCCACCTTGCACCCCCCACCCTCCTCTCTCCCAAACATACACAACTACGTACATATGACCCAAGGGAGAGTGAAGCTGCATTTCTCTGTCACTGTTCTCCCTCCCTGTGGTTTCCTGTTAATCAGGCTTCTCCATATTGAGGCAGGGGTTTTAGGGCTGGCCTATTGAAGCCGCCCATTTATCCATTAACAAAACAAGCAGCGCCCGCTAATGAGCTACATCTCTCCATTTCCATGTCAATTGTTTGTTTGTAGCCATTGTTAGACTGGGACAATGGGGCTGTATTGTAAATGACAGCAACCCTAATGCACCCTGTGTGTGTGTGTGTGTGTGTGTGTGTGTGTGTGTGTGTGTGTGTGTGTGTGCCCAAGGGGATGCCCACAGGGAGAAGGGAACACACCTTAGAGAGAGACTGATAAAGAGAGAGACAGTGGGAGCGGGAATGGGAGAAAGAGAGACCGAAAGAGAGATAAAGAGTGAGGACGGGAGTAAACTGGTACTGCCTGTAGAAACGTATTGAGTGTAAAGCATGACAACACTTCTTTACAAACTATCTCATTCAGCACAGTTCCAGTAAACAATGCAGTTAATTATGATTAATTTCAATCAAAATGGGAAACTTTGCTTTTTATTTCGCACTTCTTCAAAAACCAACACAAAAGACATCCTAAAACAATTAAATGTCAATTGTTGAGAAAAAAGATTTTATCAACAGAGAAAGCTTTAAGGCACAATTTTAGGTGGCTGACAGAACTTTAGGGGCTAAATAAATTCATTACACACTTTGATTATTTTAGCTGTAGGACACTGGCATTAATATCCAATAACACAGGCTAAGGATTGCAAGATTTTAACCACAAATATACCAATGTAGTTGCTTTTTTATCATCAGAATAACAGTGGAAATTCAATTTATTTTACATTTATGAGACCTAAAATATGATGCAAATGGACAAGAGAGGACCTAAGATTGAACCCTGTGGAACACCATAAACAGATGCTCCTTATGATACTATTATTATTTAGACACAATTTTTATTTAAAAAAAAAAGTATTTTCAAAAATCTTAAATAAAACAGAAGCTTAGAAATAGGTTAGAAATTGGTACAAACAACAGGATGGGCATTGGTTTCTTCAGCCATTGCAGCTTTTAAAGTAGAGCGAAATTAGCCAAAGAACAGGGAGCAGTGCACGACAAGAAAAAAACATGTTTGAATGGACTGTAGATTAGAAAAAAGATTTGCCTTGCTTGGGAAAAAATTGTCTTGGGCATTCAAACTACAACTACATACTATAAAACTACAAGTAGCATACATCATCCCCAGCTCTATACACCCTAAGATAATGCATGATGCCCTAGATCCAAGTGTTGTACAGATGCCGCCCTTAAAGTAATTGCAAAAAAAGTACTATGTAATGATCTGTAGTGAGAAAGTGGACGATTTCATTTGGGAGATCGTGGATTTAGAGGTCAACTGCAAGACAACATCAAGATGAGTTAGGAGGAAGGTCAGTGGTAAAAAAAAAAAAAAAGGTGGTGAGGTTTTGGGAGTCATTTAGTTTCTCTAAATTGGTAGAACTCATTCTGCATTTTCTGTTCAAGTCCCTGACTGACTTTGGCTGACTAAAGTAGGGTACTAATCACTGAGTCAGATGCCTGACACAAAAATTTATTTTGTCTTTCCTTCTTTATATTTGCTGTGTTGTTTTCTTCCAGTATTTCTTTACTTCAGTCCTCACTTTCTACTTTATAGCTGTTTTCTATGCAGGTGTCTCCCTGCTTTTACAAATGCAATATGATAACCAGTAATGTCGCTGATGGCCTTCCGGCTATGGACTAGTTCTGATATCCAATCTGGCCTTTACAGATATGGATACAACTACCAATTTAGTGTGCCTGGGTGCATATATACGTATGTATATATACACACACATACAGCTCTGGCCCCAACACACTCCAAAACATCCCACTGCATTATTGTTGTCGCCATTTTGGGGACAGGAAATGGGAAATTGCCTATCCAGAGGCTAGGATTAACACTATAGAAAAATGCATCTGACTAACTCCTAGCTCGGTCAGCTACAGAGCCACTGATTAAAAAATATGAGAATGTGTTTGGAAGGAGAGACGAGGAGAGAGGAGAGGCTTTTTGTTGTGTATAGAGCGATGTGTGACATAATCTAGGATCCAGTCTTTCTGTGGTTAAGTACACTTGTGTGCATGTGTTATTTTCAATCTGTTAAAAGTAGAATATCTGTCCTTTGTAGATGTATCATAAAGGTATAACAGAGTCAACTTTAGGAACAGAAAGGAAAAGTTCAGATGCAACAAATGTTTGGGTTTTTATTATCAAACTAAAAAACACTTTGGAAGTGTTGGAAATTATGCAGAAAAAGTGCTCACAAGGGTGTTGCTTCCATACATCATCAAAGGTACGTTAAAACTCCATCTCTTTGTTGGACCTATTGAGATTTGATGTCTGTCATCCAACTGTTGCCAACACTGACATCCCAATTACAACTTCTTGTTCTGTAAGAACACAATATGTCAGAACTTTTTTTTTTGTTTACAGGTAGGACTTGTTGACGGGGTGGTGATAAAATGCCATCTAGTGGCTAAAACAAAAGTGATGATAACACTCACTATTTCTATCTTGGAAAGCGGCGATGGATATTTCATGTAACAGGGAATATAAACACACACAGCCTTTTAATTTGGCAGCACAGGAAACTAACAACTAGTGGATGTAAAAACCATAGGGACACAACTTTGAAAAAGAAGCAGACGCACAAACCCAACCAGCCGTTACATGATCAAAGCCGGGAGGAGAGAAAGCGTGTCAGCTGGTGGTCAGTGGGTAGCACTACTTTAAGAATGGAGACTCAAGAGGAGAAGAGACTTTTCCTTTCTAAATGGCGACAGCAAGAACAATTGTGTACTGTGTCTCCCATTGACTGCTGGGAACCTCCAGGGGAAGAGAGGCTAAACGGTTGAGTGCGAAGCTGAGACAGAGGGCTCCTCTGTGGGCTTGGCGTCGGGGTGAGGACCCCTCTCCGCTCTGGAAGCTCTTTTTGAGCAGGGGGAGCAGGTTGTCGCCTTGGTTGCTCTTTTCTGGGTGAGGAGAAAGAGGGAGGGAGGGCACGCACCACTGGTCATGTACAGAGACCTGGCGTGGGCACAGAGTGATGCCACACAAACACACACACGGATACACACACAATCACTATCTAAAAGGGTTTGCCAACCTCCCAGATAGCCAGCCAGTCTGGCAGCCAGTCATGCAGCTCCAGACATTTGTCATGACAGGCTAATTCACAGTCAAGAGGTGCTTTAGGTCTCTATCTTGTCCAGGCGCGCGCACACACACACACACACACACACACACACACACACACACACACACACACACACACACACACACAACCAATCACATAGCTGTGTAATCACACCCTCGAAAACATTGTTTCAAATGCCAGAATGATGATCCAGACATGATGCAGATGCAGGGAGAACGTCATTTAAAGCCATCCTACCACAACGACAAACACATAGTAAACAACTACACAACCCACTTTGTTATTTTCAATTGTGCTCTATAAATAAAATGCCTTATTATCCTCTTGATATTCCAAACTAAGGCTGGAGCCTATCCCAGCTGACATTGGGCTAGAGGCGGGGTACACCCTGGACAGGTCATCAGACTATCACAGGGCTGACACGTAGACACCTAACACACCTACAAGTAATTTAGAGTCACCAATTAACCTGCATGTCTTTGGACTTTAGGAGGAAGTTGTGGTACCCGGAGAAAACCCACGCTGAAACGGGGAGAACATGCAAACTCTGCACAGAGGGGTTCCCCGCCCCAGGTTCGAATCAGGTTTGGTAACAGGATTGATATTAAAGTAGGAGAGATGAACAAATAGCAAGATATTACTTGTGGCAGGAAGCTGTGGGGCTTATGGGAAATGTGGCCTTCAGTCTGAAACTGACTGCAGAAGCTTGACTAAAATATGGGTGTACTGTGATTATAGCACAAGGTATCATAATTAATTTAATATGAACATATTTAAAAATATTACATGCATCAAATTTAGAAATCTGTTACGTTCAGAACCCCTTATTGCTCAAATTTTGGAAAAAGAGAGAGAGCAAGAGCCAGAGTGAGAGAGTGAGAGAGGGGGTGGGGGTGGGGGGGGGGGGCAGCTTATCGGCTGGCTCCAGACAGAGTGCGCGGATCAATGGGCGTGCGAGGCCCACAGCGATCAATGCATTTGATAAAGAATTAAAGAAGAGCCACTGTACATGGCTATCAAAGAACCAGGACACGGCCTAATTATGATTCGACGGGTGCGTGCCCATGATAGGGGTCTGTGTGTGTGTGAGTGTGTGTGTGTTATATGTACATAAATATAAATCTGTGAGATGTCAGCGTGGAAGTGGTGTGAAAGTGCGGGCTGTGTACCTGTGTGTCAGTGTGTGTATGTGTGATGGTTTCAATATAAGTGTGTGTGTCTGAATGGTCGCATGTTTATTGTGCAGAGGTGTCATGTTGCTGTGGAGTGGGGTTGTGACCGAGTGTGTGTGCTTGTATTTGTTTGTGTCGTGCATGTGTGACTGGGATTATTCTGAATTCAAGTTTTAAAAAAGTGTCCTGAATAAAGAGGATATTAAATGATTAGGTACTTTTCATTAAGATGTTTCATTGTATTTTCTTGTATCATTGTTTGTGTTGTAAGGTGCTGTGTGTTATCCTGTTTAGTATCCTGGGTGTGAAGGTGCTATTAATGGCCATCGCATTGATCCGTGCTATGTACTTATTTTGACACTACGGCATATAAAAGACACAGCGACAAACACTTCAAAGAGAGTGTAATTTACACATGAAATAGTTTGTGTTTGTAAGAATAACACAAATATTGATATGCTGAATGTGTGTCACAAATTCACAGAACAAAGGTGTGTGTGTGCGATATGAAGCTGACATTTTTTGAGCAAATAAATTTGTGTGTGTTTGACTTCTGAGGTTCTGTGAAACAGCGGTATCACATTTGTTCTCAGCACTGTGTGTGTGTGTGTGTGTGTGTGTGTGTGCTGAACAAGGGCACCTGTACTGTAGGACAGGTAGAACAGGTAGAGTGAAACATGGGGACAACTCAACACACACAAAAGTCAGAGGAGCTCGTCGCCGCGACAGGTGAATAAGATGGGAAGGTTTTGCCCTTTAAACAGACAGGATAATTACTGGTGAGGGAGAGAAAGAGAGAGGAAGAGAGGTAGGAAGAAAGAGACGGAGAACATGAGCTGAACTTTGTGACGATGGGTGACAAAAAAAAACACAGTAACCTGTAACCAAACATGAGCCTTTACAAGTAAAAAAGGGGCAGTCAGTCTATTTGAAGGGCTTCACTATGAAATAAGTTTGCCCCCTTATACACGTACACGTTATATACGTATAGCATATTTACTACCAAAATACTATTATCATATTATAATATCATTACTAAAATGAATGTTATTGTAGCTATTGTCAAAGCTGTCTGCCATGCATCTCTCTCTCAATGAATCATTTTGTCAGATGGATAACTGTACATTTATTATGTTGACCTGTTCCTTACACACGACATCTATCACATGACTGTCTGCCCTGAAAGAGGGATCCCTCCTCAGTTGCTCTTCCTGAGATTGCCACCATTTTTTCCCCCGTTAAAGTTTTTTTTTTTTTAGTTTTTCCTAATCCGCTGTGAGGGTCCAAGGACAGAGGGATGTTACACGCTGTAAAGCCCTCTGAGGCAAAGTGTGATTTGTGATATTTGGTTTTATAAGTAAAATTGAAAATTTAAATTTGTGAAGTGCAGGTAGTCTTTGCCTCCAGTTGCCTGCCCTCCATCTGGACAGTGCACCAATGTATAACGTCATATGCAAAGAAGCTATTAAGAAGCCTGAATATCATGGCTATGACATGTATGCACACACACATTCATACACTTGTGAATACATTTAAATATCAAATCAATGTTGAACTCTATCTCACAAATGTGCACACTCAAGCCAAAACAAATTCTTAAAGCATTTAGTGAAGTAGTGGGATTACTGTAACTTCATATCCAATGAACATTAAGCATTCCTTGCCCGAGGACTACAGAGAGACAGAGAGAGACCGGGGCTACAGAGTGGACATGAAAAACATTTGACACTTCCACTTGGTCAAACGTGAACATGAGGCATGTGATAACTTGACAAAGAGAGAAGAGAAGAAGAAAGAAAGAGAGGTACATGAGGTATGCAAGTGTGTGTGTGTGTGTGTGTGTGTGTGTGTGTGTGTGTGTGTGTGTGTGTGTGTGTGTTACAGCTTTCCTCTCTGATGGCTTGATCAGCTCTTGTGATGCAATTGAGAGAGCTGTCTTTCTCTTGCTCGTTAACACACACACACACACACTCATACACACACGCACGCACACACACTCAATTTAGAGACTGCCTTTGATCTCAACTCCAGCCAATTCAGCCACGACACATACCCACACACTCCAACACAAGCACACACACACAGTCCAAAGAAACTGCCCACCAAACTATTTAGTTTCATTAGGAGCAGATTCTTCAAAAAGAAGAGAGAGAGCAGGAGAAAAGGAGGGGGGGCTGACGGAGGAGGAGGAAGAAGAGAAGAGGAAAAAAAGGGAGAGCTGGGAGAAGAAAGGGACGGCAGCCACATTAAAATGAGACCTGGAGAAAAAACTATTACTGCTGGGAGAAAGTTGAAAAGGAGAGAGGACAGGAGGAGGGGGAGGAGGAGGGGGGGGGGGGGGGTAAAGGACAAAGTGTGGACAAAAAAAGGAGTGTGCACAAGACCATATTTGCATTTTCAAAATAGACATTTTTTTCTATGCTGCAAAGGCAGCCCTTCACTGGTGGCCTTTTCAATTATGGATTAAACCTTTTTTTCTCCAAACACAAATATGCTGCAATTAGAATATTTGTATTCTGGAGGTGTAAGATTATCAAATGCATACAGGATTATGTTAGATTACAGACATTTTCTCAGTCTATTGATAGAGGAGTAAGTAGTACTCACTTACTAGCATTTACTGTAGACAAAATACTTTCTCAGTTGTGATTTGAGCTAATTTGAGCTAAAAGTGTGAGCTTCTGGATCATGAAAACTATGACATGTAGTACGCTGTCAACACTCACATTAGGGCCCTGACACAGTCGGTGAGTGTCTGTCGCCCTAGTTCTTGTCCAGCATTGTTGGCACTACTTGGTCCCTGTAGGCTGTTTTTCAGCAGATTCAGCATGTTGAATTAGCCGTTAGTAAGCAAAATCACTCAATCAAACTTGATGTTTTAGGTAAGATTATGTTTTTAGCCAGTGAGCTCTTTAGTACAAATGGTTCGTAACTGTTTGTGTTATTGTTTGCTAGCGTACGGTAAAATTATTTGCTCTTTTAACATGAGGTTGTGTTATTTTTGGCTAACTAGCTTCTTGAATCCGTCCTGGTGGTCGTCTGGTATTCCTTTTTAAATAATTAATTAATAATTTAATTGACTGCCGCAAACTTTTGGTATGGAGAGTTATTTCCTGTCACACAGGTGCAGAACGTACATGCTAGTTGGCTGTTGTTGGCCGTCAACTTCTTGGCAACAGGCGACATTAGATGACACAATGGTCAGCCTTCGTCACAACTGGTTATTTGATGTTCATTTGGTGGGTATCCGCCTTTAAGGCCAACAGCCAGGAAACAGCTAACTTGTTACCAATGTAACATATTTGTTATAATCACTTGGATGAAATACAGCACTGTCAGAATAACTTCTCATTTTCGGGAACCTTTAGGAATGCAGAGGTTCAGCCAGAGGGCTTTGTTTTGGTCACCAGTGACACAAATGAAAGAGAGAAAATGGAGGAGAGGAGAAAATGAGGACATGAATGCAGTCAAGTCAGGATCAGAGGACAGACAGCAGATGGGAGTGGATGACAACACCCACAGGTCACAACAGCAGAGACCCAGGAGTCCCCTCCACTTCTAAGGAGGAGCAGAGGGGGCGAAGGAGGAGGGGGGTGCTGGTCGGCAAAAATCAAACGGGACCCAATTATAGGAATCACAACGAGTCAGTGAGCAGGGGAACTCTCTTACCTGGAAAACACCAAGGCATTTGCGTGCACTTCGGAACGCATACCACACACTCACTCTCACACACACACACACACACGCTCAATAAAATGCAGAAGTGCACAGGTGCTATATAACTGCACACACATAATTTTGCAAAGAAACACACACAGGAGCACACCCTTGTGTGTCCACATGCACACAGACACACACTTCTCCCAAACCTAGTGTGGATCCTGATAATTAGCCTGGCCAGGCCGGTGTGAAATTACTGTTCTCATCTGCTAATGGATGAGAAGACCTGAAGCGAATAGACACAGACACACACACAGACATGCACACACACGCTTCTCCATTAAAATAATAACAGTGGGAAAGACTAAAAGGGCTCAAGAAAGACAAATAAAAATTGGGGCGTCTGCAGTAAGGATAAAACAAGAGAACAAAGTCCTTGGCCTAGATGTTTTTAGGAAAGCTCATTAATTACCCACTATCTGCTGTGTGAGTAGGGGAGTTGTGACATTATAACATTACAAGACACCTACAAGGAGGAGGTGATGGGCTCAAAACTATCAGTAGAAGTGCTGGTCCATCAAAGACCAGTGAGAGGAGGACAGACAGCAACACAGGATAGAGAGAACAGAAGAACAAGATGTGGCAGAGAAATACTTAAAGACAGAGAAAAAGACAAGCGAGTGAAAAAACAAAGAAAACAGCGTTTAAAAACAATAAATGAACACAAAGAGAGAGACAGAGAGAAAGTGACTGAGAAGACAGGGAGGGAGAGGAAGAGAGAAAACTGAACCTGTGACCTTAGATGAAAGAACCAGTCACTGTGGGCTACAATTAGGGATGGCAGGAGGGAGAGCATAGGTCAAGAGAACAGGGCTACACACACACACACACACACACACACACACACACACACACACACAAAACAAGTATCTAACATGTTGGTCTGCATCGAGCTACATTCAACAACAAATAGTGCAGACCCTGGACAGCTAATTATTTAACAACTCGATTGCCAGTCTTACAGCCGAATCATTGCAGTTGTAGGAAAATGTAGTTATGAAAGTTATGAAAGGATCATTCAGACTAGGCTACACAGGGGTGCTGAATGTCTGATTTTACATAGAATTACTTGGTTTCTCCCAATAAATCATGATATATTAACTATTTTGATGTAAATTTTTCATAATCAGAGCACTCATGTTAGAACATGGCGTTCACACCAGTGACCATACCTGACCCAAAAAATGACTCGTCTCAATTGGAATAGATGTTCTTATTCTGTTTAGAGAATTAGCGCTGCAGCTAACAGTTCTTATCAACAAATCTTTCAGTATTTTTTTGACTGATCGATTATTGCACTGTCACATAAAAATCAGAACTTCTACAGTTTTGAAAAAGACATGATTTTAGTTAACAGATCTCAAACTAACTGATGTGTCATTTGAATTCAACACCCCCAAAACAGCTAATGCAGCCCCCTCCTCTCATTCTGTCATTCTGTTGCCCCCACATTAGCCACTTCCCTGCAAGAATGAAGCCTGCTTTAATTGAATTAAATTATACCTTATGCATGCTAAACCGCAAAGCACCTACTTAGACGGATGGAGAGTTAAATGGGAAAGGCTTGGGCCTCTCCAGCTGATAACACGAGGACACACACACATACACACGCTAATCAAAACAAGACATCAAGTAATCTAATCTGAATCACTAACAATTATCAGCACATTGGCCTCAAGGCCAGTCGTATTCCTTTGATCAATGTTTTCTATTAAAAAAAGTGTAAACAATTCAATATCTTCCTCTCGCCCCTCCTCCGTTCCCTCCTTCCTTTATGCACAGGAGCAGTGTGTGTGTTCGTGTGTGTGTGTGTGTGTGTGTGAGGGGGTTATTAACCAATTGTCCTTGGAAATGAGTAAGGAAATCAGGAGGAGAGGGAGAGAGAAAGAGCGGCGGGTTGGCTACTTTAAGGAGCTAATCTAAGTGAAGTCAGCCATCTTGCTGCACAACAAGGGACAGAGGAGGACCTTTTTTTGTCGCTAAGGAAATATATCGGCACTGCCACAGCTTTGAAAAACTCTTTTAATTTGCTTTCTTTCTCTGAAGACTTTTAACGCCACCAGTCCTTGGAAGTTCCTCATTTATTTGCTCAGATTATGCCGAAATGGTTATTCCTGTGGCCTGCACGCAGACATCAACACACACATTTGCATGCCGACACACAGACAAACACTGACAACACGCTTATGTACATAAACACACACACAAACACACACTCTGTAAAAACCATCTAATTCAAGGGCATATATCTCTTTAAGGATTCAGGCAGCAAATGCAGGGGCACGCGGCTGCTGCCTTTTAGATATTTCATTACCAAAGGGTATTTATTTCATTTTACCCTCAAATCCGTTGTCGTCACAATTCTCACAAGACCATATTTTTTTTCTTGCCCCCCCATCTCCATTTTCCTTTCTTGGAAACATCTGGAAACGTCACTGAGGATTTGACAACAGTGCTTTCCCAGGGTAACTCCTGGTCCATCGGTGTGCCCCCCCGCCTCCCAGTATATTATGTTCAGTGGAGCGTGCTCGGTTCAGAGCTGGCAATTTCACTCACGTCTTCTCTAGTCTAGTTTGCTCCGGAACAGCGATTCCCACCCCCCTTTACCATGAATGTACTTTTGCTGACAGGTGTTTGTGTACAACATTTACTCAGTGTTCGGGGAAATTGAGGGGGCAGCAAATTTGGTCGGGATGTCATAAAAATTGTGCAGAGTCAAGATGACCAAGGAGAGAGTCTGAAAGAGAGAGAAATGTTTAAAGAGAGGAGAGGGAGCGAGGCAGTTCATCCATATTTTGGTTTTTCTTTCTGACATGTTCAGGTTGTGACGTTCAGCAGTCCATAAGAGAGTCTGAGCAGAAGTTAATAAGGAAAAGTCTTCTCCCCTTCTCAAAGCCTTTTCATAAAGTGTTCAACAAAGTGGACTGCCAGAGGATGAGACAGTTTGGACAGGCTTTTCCAGCATGTTGCAAGTGTAGTGAGCAGCGACTAGAGAACTGTGGAAGTGACATGAGGGGGTTTGAAGAGGCTGGTGGTCACTCTATTAGCTGTTCCGGCACACTGAGGCGATGCTATACAACACTCCAGTGCACGGAGCAAAGAGGCAAGGACAGACAACTCAAAGTCAGGACAGCCTGTACTTACTACACACAGAAGAGGTCAGACAAACCTGCCCCCTCCTCAGAAACCTGGTGACCCAGGCTGACCCAAACTGAGCCTCAGGTAGGAAAGAAATAGGGAGGTCAATTTTGTGGTCATTTAAGACGTGACAGACACTATCAGAGAGAAAAAAGACTCCATACACACACACACACGGAAACACCACTCTGACTCACATCGCAGACGTTCGTGGCCCTGTTTGGTGCAGTGACGGCTGTGCTGGGGACGTTCTTGTTGCCGGCCTTCATTGCAGCGTCTCTACGGGCCTGCTCCAGCAGGAGTCTGGCTCTCTCCTTCAGCTCCTCCTGACGAGACAGCACCTTCTGTGTGCAACAACAGAGCATGAGTGTGATGTCATCAAACTATACTAATGGCAGTACAGCTCAATTCTAATTAAACAGTGTCATAAATAAGGTGTCCTTTCCCTCAGTAAAACAAAGCCTGTAAGCACGCAAATTCTCCTTATATTCTTATTATCAGAATGTTTTCTGAAATTTGTCTTGTATCCCAGGACGTACACCGTTACACATAAATACAAAACACAACATTTAACCCAACAACAAAACCATATTACAGACACCACATATCACAGAGGTTTTTGACTGTACAAATATGAGAATAAACACATAATTTTTCCTTTTACAGTCCTCAACTTTTTACTCACCTTCTCAGCAGGCGGACTTGATACAGGGGCAGGTGTTGGCTCCTATGAAAGAGAAAACATGTTAGCTCCAAGTGTGTTGCTAAAAACCAAAACCACCTCTAGATATGCAGTTAGCATTACAGGTTTTAAATTATTTATCAACACAATGCAACAAATAATATTGTTTGGACTGGTGTCAGGTATCAGACACTTAGATTTAATGTTTTAAGACCTTTTTGAGACGATTTTTTAACCAAATATAAGACTTATTTTCGGACCAATCATCTTTTTCTTAAGGACAGTAGCGTATATATAGTCCTGAGTAAAGGTCTGTTTTATGTAGTTATATGGTTATTAAAGTTAACATTACATTACATTACATTTTGCAATAAGGTTAAGTGCAAGTATAGGGTTAAAAGAGGGTATTAGGTTCAGTGGTAGTTTTAAAGATTTATCAGAAATGTTGACCTTCACGCAAAGGAGTTTGACCCAATTTGACAAAAAGAAAAGAAAAAAATGGATATTTGAAATTAGGTAAAATATTTGTGGCAATCTGGACCTCGCAAATTCAAATTAACTATAAACTACTTAACTATAAAACTGAACTTAAGACATTTTAAGACTGGACCTGCACACACCCTATAATAGATGATTCTTAACAAATTAACTTGTGTAATCTACTCAAAAATGCCTAAACAATTGACATGCCGTGGAAATGAACACATTTTTTATCTAGAGTAGCAAGTTTTTATACAAACAGCTTCCACATTTCCAAACATAGAAGCAGGGTATATCCCCCATGATATGAAGGGCCTGCACTTTGGCACTTCATGGCCAACCTACGAGCCGGGCTCACAGTCCTGTCTGGGTCTAGTGGTGTGGAGAGCATGACGGCTTTGACAAGAAAGCAAAACACACCTAGCTTTTATCTGCCAGGTAATCCTGGCTGTATTGTAAGGGGGTGCAAAGAGGGCAAACAGTGCTTTTACATTTGGCTTAGACAGAGGAACATTACAACCAGGCTGTTTACAGCACTGAAACATGTTTATCCTTTCAACAAGTCAAATCTGGCCCGGGTGCAGGCGAGGATGCATCCCACTAACTTGATAACAGCAGATCAAAATGGGGTGTCATAGCTGTCATAACCCCCCTGCTGCCTCCCCCGCCTGCCCTGTGACCTTTTGACTTGTAAACAGGAAGCGGTAATCTGGGGTTATCCAACGCAGGCTGCAATGTATTCAACTTGTGTTTGTGTGTGTGACTGTATGTGCACACGCATTAAAGTGCGTGCCAGTGCGTGTGTGAGACAAGATGAGGTGTGCTCTGCGCAAAGCGTCGCCACGGCTGAGCAGTCACGGCACCAACTGCCATCAACTGAAGGGATGAGAAATATAATGAAAAATATAATGAAATGTCAAAGCAGGGGGTTCTCTTGGGTGCCTTCTATAGTCGCCACATGTTGAGGGCCCGGCCTCGATGTGTCTGGGTCTCGGCAACGAGACAGGCGACGACAACATCTAATGCAGAACGAGAGAATTTCGGTACGGTCATCTCTGCAGTGGCATCAACAAGGTCGGGATTTGAAGCTTAGCGAGTGCCAGGAGGGAATGAGTGTTCACCACATCCTCTGTCTTATGACTGATGTAGCAGTGAAAGTTTCAATCAAAGCCAGGGTGAAAGGATAAAAACCTGAACAATCCATTTAGGGGCCAGGCAGGTACCTGCATGTAAACGCTGTCAGAATCTTAATACCTGACTTAAGTAGCAAGACATGAATTAGTCTACATCATACAGACGGACCCAGAGGTTGTTTCAGGTGCAGGATTTATAATTAGCTGCGAGATAATTTAATGTATCTCTTACTGACCCTTGAAGGACACGTTTAACTATATTCAAAACACTGAAACCATTCCTGTTTCTACATCCTTGCAATTAATGGGGCTGCTTGGCTTCGTTTTTTATTGAAATAGAGTGATTAATCAAATAAAAGTAATAAACATAAACTATTCAGCATGTTAAAATACTGATGTCAGCTCTAACTAAATTAAAAAGCACTCTGACAGACAGGTACTGCTCTACTTTAGGAATATCCATTAAAAGAGTTTTGAAAATAGATTTATTGTATGCTGTTATTTGTCTGGGTGTTTACCTGTTTGGGAGGCGTGTCTGTGTGGTTGACTGGAGGTGAGCTGGTGTCTGAGGCGGGCTCAGACTCCGAGTGACGCAGGCTGGCCCTCTTCTTCTTGATGAGGTCAGCATCCCTGTTATAGGAGAAGCCCAGTTTCTGGTGGGGCGAGGAGGCCCCTCTCCTGGTGGGGGACCCCGGGTCTGTACTCCCCTCCCTTCTTTCCTCTCCCACCTCATCCTTCTGCTGTCTTTCCTTCTCCATCTCTCTCTCCACTCTCTGCGGTAACTCACTAAGGTCTAAAGTGTTGGCTTTAAGGAGATTTCCTCTATCCTCAGAGCTTGATGGTGTCATGTGGGTTGAGTCTGTTGCTGAGGCGGATAATGCTGTGCGGGGTGATGGGACAGGAGCCTGTAAAAGCCCTGCTGCTGGCACGCTAACCGCTCCTACTTCAGCCTTCCCACCTGGCTCCATCGCCTCTTCCTCGGTGGCTTTAGTGCCATTAGATTCAGTGTTAACACCACCAGCAGACTCAACAGGCTCAGAGTTAGCCTGACGGTGCTGCACGTCGTTGAGCTCAGCATAGAACTTGTCCTGGCCTATGGAGGCGTTTGTGTCGGTTTCAAAGTCTCCCACTTTGTAGGTGCTGCGACTACTGTTGGCCTCGATCTGCACCACGTTGAGTTCCTCACCGGAGAAGTGGGCCCGGATCTGGTACAGGTAGGTCATTACTGTTAGCTTGTCAGGAATGGCCAGCAGCACCATGTCCGATGGTTCCAGGAGACGGGAGATACCTAGGCTCGCGAAGCCATCATATGCCTGCCAAAAAGACATAAGCTTTCAGTTTCAGATTCATACAACAGAACTATTGTCATGTCGTCATGCCTACCTGCAAAATCAGAGGAAATAAATAGTTTACTGTTTGAAAAATGGATGAGATGGAAGGATGACAATGGTTGATGAGACAGTAGAAGTCTGGTTTTCAGACATTGGTTGTATTTGGTGCATTGCATGCATGATCCATGTGTGTATGTGCTCATGTGTGTTTGTGAGTGAGAGACACCTTTGGCATGACTGCTGACAGGTCATGTCAGGGATGGTTGTCCCCGATAAGAGACGCAGATACCCCAAGACAGAGCGCTTAATCCCAAAGTGTGTGTGCGTGTGAGTGTGTGTGTGTCCCCTTATCGCTCCCCTACATCAACCTGCCCACGCTCTCCGTCACGCGTGTAATTGGTCTGATTAGAGTCTGATGAGAAAATACAGGTTTGATTATCAAGCGACACACGAAACCCAATCCCCCATCACCAGATAGACTGAGACAGAGAGACAGAGAGAGAGAGAGAAGGGATGAAAACCATTATCGCAGCCAATGACAGGTAAATAAATAGATTAACAGCATGCACACACACAGACACTACCTCCACACACACACACACACACACACACACACACACACACACACACACACACACACAACCTCCCCATCCATCTCTCCCAGGTATCGCAGCTTGTATCTGGGCTGCTTGATAGTGTTGATCTAATTCCAACCTGTTGCAGCGCTCGTTTGTTTCACTGCCTCCGTAGATCTCCCCAGTCTATCAATCTCTCCCTCTTTCTCTCTGGCTTCCAAACCCTTCTCCGTTTTTTTCACCTTTACTTACCCCAAGGATTGTTTTGAAGAGCCTGCTTGCTCTTTTTCAGCCCTGTCCTTCTCTTTCTTCCCCCTGCACATTCTCTAACCTTTATTTATCTACAAGGGTTTTATGGAGCATGTATGATTTTTTTTTATGTTCTTGCTTTGCATTCATTCGATACCTTTTGGAAGCTATGTTGTAAAACCACTATCTGGTTGATGGCCCCTGAGCAATGAGCTACATCAACTATAATGCTCATTTTCAAGTTTCTACTAGAACAAACTCACATGCTTGAATGTTTAAAACACATTATTTCCCTCATACTGACTGTACTGTAACATCTGTAATCACCCTCTATCTGATACGCTCCGTGTTAGCACCTGTCTATTTAAGCCCACCTCCCAAAAAAGCCCAGTCTGCTCTGCTTGGTCATTGTTTCCAGGTCTTCCAAATCTGCACATGCAGTGTCTCTGCACCATCACTGCAGCCAAGCAATAACTGTAATGAACCATAACTGTCATTTTTTAACATGAAAATCACCAATAGCAGCGTTAAAACCAGAATCTTCATAACTGGACATTTTTCAGCAGGAATATGGTCTGAAATCAGGGAAGAATTACCACATTGGCAACAAAGATTACAGATTTCCCTGATGTTAGCATCTAGCTAAATTTAGCTATGTATGTAATATAAGCCCTCGCAGTTGTGTTCTTGGAGCAGATGACCATATAAGGAAAACGTCATGAGTATATGCCAGCTTGTCTCAAAAGTAGAAAAAAATATGTTGGAAACAGAGTTTTTAGAATAGTCTGAAGCTTGATTACTTTTACATAATTTACTCCATTATTTGAGACTTTGGCCTCATTTAATATGAACATCCAGCATTGTAACGTTATAAATATGACAGAAAATACTGGCTTTTACAACAGATATTTGCTAAAACATAGTAGTGTCTGCAACAACTAATTTTTTTGACAAAAATTCAACAATGATGCACAGCTTTGCATTTGATGGATAACCCCAGATACCAGGTGGGAACTACAAGGACTGTGATTGGTCAGCATGGGTTGCTAGTGTTTGCTTCTATAAGTTTCTGAATCAAACACAATATTAGTCGGTGGAGGACAGACTCAAGAGAGCTTTTTCAGTAACACACATTAACAGAAGGCCATTTCTACTGCAAACCCTCTTTGCTTGACAGTAGTCTCCTATTCACTAATAAGAAACAGAAGCTGCATGGATGAAATTCAAGTTACTTAAGTAAATGTGAGGACCATCTTTGTTCTACATTCAAAAGTAAATGAACAACTTTAAACTCAGTTAGTGTGGAAAGAATACTTCAAGCACGACACAGATCAAGTCTGATCAAGTACGATGTACAGTATCTGCCTAATTTTGTGGTGGTGCTATCAATGTTGAATTATTAATTAAAACCTGCACTGCAGAAATCTGCGGCGGGGCTGTCATTTGCCCCTTCTGTAAACCCTACATCAAGCTTTATGCAACACTACATCTCTCAGAGATGGCGCAGAGTCATGATCTTTTATAAGGGTAAGAAATCTCATCTTACCACTCACCACAGAGTCATCTATTGTTTGTAATGTGGAAAGTGAACAAGGAAGTGATTTTGGACACAGCTCAGAAACCCCTTTTTATTGTAGTAAATCTTCCTCCAACTGTATTTGTTTCTAACTGGTGACATGAGAATAGAAGGAGAGAAATGGAGAATAAAAAGGTGGTTTAAATAAGAGATGTTTCTCAATTTACAATCAATTATGATGTCTTTTGTTAGGAGGAGTCTTTTTCACTCTCGCCTCTTTTGTCCCTTTCTATTGATGGAAAGTATGTGTTTGTGCTTGCAGAGACAAGGCAGGAAGAAAGAACTGACGGCGGGAAAAAAGAAAAGGGAGAACAGAGAGGAGTTTGCCTTTACAGCGAGCCTGTTTAAGTTCCCCCTCCTCCTCTCCTTCCCTTGGCAGAAAGGGAGTGTGAAAGAAAAAAGAAAGAGAAAAGAAAGAAAAAGAATATGGGGAATAAGAGGGCCTGATTGGGTTTCTAACACGTATTCAGGGGAGCAAAGTGTGCTTACATTGTTCCCCTCTCGCCCAGGGTAGGCTGTGAAAGAGAGCGACAACTTTGCTGCTCAATAGGGACAGAATGAAAGAATGAAAGAGAAAAGAGCGAGAGTGGGAGAACGTGAGAGCTGTATGAGGAAGAAGAAGGGAGGGAGGCTCTCGAGCTGGGTTTTGTTTCAGGGTCGATGTTAGTCTTGACATGCGCTACAGTCTTTTTGACCTCAGTGTCATGATTTATTCTTTCTATATCTTCTCTTACAGCTTGACGAGCGCTGGTCATGTCACACTGAGACACTGATATTGAGGAAGGACCTGTTGTTTTCAGGTGAACTGTTTTCTGTGGTGGTAGCCTACAGTATGTGCTCACTGCAGTTAAAGGATAAGTCTGTATCCTTGTTACAGTCAGCAAATCCCAAGAAAACACCAAAATCAGCAATGGGTTGGTCTATCACACTTCCTTACCCTGACAGTGACACTAGTGTGGGACACTGACATGTCAGAATCCCACACAAGGCCGGGTACCCACTAGGTAAACAACAAAAAAACATTCTGTAGTAGGTAAAAATATATTTATATAAATTCACGGGTATATGTAAGAAAATCTACTAAAAACAGTCGGGCAAGGGTGAGAACGAAAATAAATCCCAGGTGGGCGAGCTGGACATGTGGACGCTCAACAGTGCCTGCCTGATCGGACAACTGTAGCACACAGCTAACTGACAAAACATCATTCTGGAGCTAAGGATGCAGCTGACTGAGAGCAACGAGGCAGTTTCTTTAGATAAGTGGACAGATCATTTCCCTAAAATTTTCATTTTGCATCACGTCAACAAGTGGAAACTGACTGAACGAGTGCTTTGCACATCTGAATGGTACGGTGCATTACGCAAAACAGTGTAACGGCAAAACAGTGTGTTTAAATACAGGTCAGGTTGCAGGATTTATTTAAATGAGTCAGGGTGTGTTCAAAATTTGACTTGGAGATAACACGTCCGTACTGAGCTCTGCAGGTGCGGGTTTGCAAAACTGGACGTGTGCAGGATTCTGCCCCATGCCTGCTGGCTCCAACTTAAATGTAAATCATTAAAAATCTGAATAATGGAGCTCTATGGCACTGAGTAATAAGATATGTCAGGCTTTAGCTTCACAGTGGGATCAATGCATTCTGGTCTTTTTCTCGTATTTGTTGACAATAAGAAAAATACAGAATACTAGCAGATTTTTAAAAACCTATTTTAACTTGCATCAGGTAAAACACAAAGAGTAATTAGGTCATTTTCCCACAATTTAACTTTTTATTTATTTATTTATTTTTACAGCCATAGACAAACAGGAACGGCTGGAGAGGGAGAAACAGAAACTGAACCCCGCTGCAGCAAAGGACTCAGCCGACAGGTGGCGCACACTCTACCAGGTGAGCTACAGGTCGCCTCAGAAAATGTAACTCATTCACTTTTTCACATTTTATTCCATTTAAAACATTATCTGAAAAAACATAACCTGATGTACGATCTCTGAAAAGACTAGAGTGTGCATCGTACAGCTGGGCAGAAATATAGAATTATGGTTAGAGTTTTCATGTCATATCATACTTTTGCTACTTCTTTGCAGTTTTGTTAGATGAATTATTGATTCCAAGCTAATCTCACTGTTATGTGGTTTGTTTTTCTTGTAGGAGCCCTTTTGTAAAGCACAGCACAGCTTATTGCAATCCGTTTAGTTTATTTGTGATTTCATGTTTTGTGATATACATCATAAAATTTTAAGATAAGATAGGAAACTTTATTATCATCACACTGCTGTGTAACACAACATAATTACGATGGTACTCCCTGATGATAAAAACAATATAAACATATAAAAGTAAGTCAAAACAGGGGCAGTACATACAGGAGTGTGGATATGGACATACTGCATTATGGAGTAATTGTATAAAACAAATTACTGTAAATGGTGCTTTCAGTTTTATCAGCCAGCCCTACTGCTGCTCAGCTGACAACATCTGCAGTCTGTCAATAGAATTGATCTTCTGTATTTGTCAGTACTGACTGATCAGAGCAACATTTAATCCAACACAAATATCATGTATTTTGTGCAAATATCTAGTTTCCTCACTTTCAATCATCCAAGCTGACAAAGCTTTTATTTTGGACTAAATGTTACCATCGCCGGCCCCGGGCCGCTGCTCCCTGCTCCCCCCTCCACTCCCTCTCAGTGACTGACAGCTATCTATCGCTGTCAATCATCAACGCCCCCTCCCCTCAGCCCAACCCCTCACGGTTGTGCTCAGGGAGCTTTAGCCTGGTGCTTGGCGCTACACTATCAGATGGCATGACAAATGACTTCTCCTTGGCCTCATTACACACACGCACACACACACACACACACACACACACACACACACACACAAACACACTAACACACACAGCACACTGACAAAACAGACAAGACACACAGGCAATCTCAACATGCAAACTCCTCAAACAACAAATGTGGACACGCACACAATCATTCCCACACAAGCATACATACACATAACCATCGATAATGGATCATTTCAAAGGCTGTAAGTGTTCTGAATATTCACTTCTCCTTTTTTTCCCTACCCACCCCCAATATTGATTGTCCTTATCTGTCATAATTCAGCACAGTCTGAGCTCATTGCAATCACTCTCCACAGATAGACTGTGAAAGGAGGAGGGGGGCATGTCTATCAACTAGCCATGAAAAGCAGAGATACTTGTCATTTCTATAACATTTCCATTTCTGCCATCCATTCAATGAATTCTATACATTCTAATAACTCCTTATAAAGCAACTCTATTGTGGATGGTATGAAGTCTCTTTTCATGACCCTCTCTCATTCTGTTCTTCTTACATTAATTTCTTTGTCTCTTTTCTTTTCCCTTGCTTGCTCTTTGGGTTCTTTAACCTGCCACACTGTGCTGAGCCTGGTGTGAGGGGGTTTCTCTTTTCTTGCAAGCAATATATTCTCTTGTTCAACAACACAACACTGTACGATGTATTGCTCCTCTTTCGTTTCTGAACCCACTGGGCTTTCACAATCACAGCCACCTACAGCACAGAGTGTAATTCATGTACAATTACTGTATGTGGCACTGCTGGAACGATACCAACAACATCTATAGTGTAAAAGCCCACTGACATCGCATCTCACATGCAGAGAAAATCAGTTTACATGCAGATTTTATTGTCACTGTATGTGAAAAACTAATCTAAAAACCAACAGACAGTGGCACACACCGTCAACAACAACGTCTGGCTCATTTTAACCTGGGAGAAAACAACGCTTGTCAACCACAAAACTATCAATACATCAGAAAGAATCAGCTGCTTCACTGGTTGCTAACTTTATCAACCAATAAAGGACATTTTCAACCTGCTGGACAGATCAAGCCCTGCACAATGCAACTTGTCCATATATAATGAGAACATACATTTATTAGCTGATACCTTGTTTCACATACTCCCAATAATGCCTATATATGTGTATAATCAGATTCTTGAGGGCTACACGAGCACTATGGCAGCAGGAGGCTGATACCCACCTACAGTATGTCACCTCTGTGCACTGCAAAGGAATAGCTTGCTTGGCCAAATGTACATCAGCAGCTGGTGTAGATCTTTACAGAGGAGCTGGTCGCAGAGCGCTGGGTACAGTGCTGCAGCTATTCACCAGCTATCACCTTCTACGGCATATTCCCATATTACTTATATCTAACCAATTTCTTCAGGGCTACTTGAGCACCTGGAGGGGGGTGAGGGGCAGTTAGCAGATATGGGATTGGGTCTCTCCCTCTCCCTCCACTGTGGTTATTGTCAACAGGGTAGCATTCATGCCTAACAGGGCCACCAGAGGTTATCGCTGAGCCAGAGTGTGTATGAGAAGAGGAAATCAAGCTGCAGGAACCCGACGCATATCGTTCTGTGTAGCCCTCGGGGCCAAAGAAGGGACAGGGCGTCTGTGTGTATATATATGTGTGAGAGTGTGTAGTAACACGGTGAAACTGAAAAACAGCAGTGTGCATTTGTGTGTTTGGAAAAAGTAAATGTGCACGTGAAGAGCCAGAGGGACAGAGGGGAAAATGGTGATGTGTGCTTGTGTGTACCTCAAACTGTGAATGTGCAGATGTGATGACATAGGTCAAGGTGTGAATGGGTTATTCAGTTGAGCTTTAGAAGTGAGTCCATATGGGGGTTTTAATTTGTTGGGAGAAGAGAGGATTGAAACCAAAGAGTAAAAGTACCAACAGTCTAAACAAGACAAACATGCTCTTACTGTATTTGGGCTGTACTGAACAGTTCAAAGCTTCACTCATAACACTGATGTTGTAATTTTAAATCAACCTTTGAATTCTGCTGAGCTTTTTTCCCTGCATGTCTAGTCGTTCTGTTTTAACCCGGTATTTCTCCACAGTTGCAGATAAAGATCAGGCTACACTATCATTATTACTATTCTCATTATTATTATTATTGTACTATTTGAAGGATTTAAAGGTTCTGTATGCAACATACGGAGCATTAATATACACCGCAGAAGTTTTGCTACATCTGTGTGTGTTGTAATCTGAGCCTCTCTTTGGTTTGTTGCAGTCCGGCCATGTGTGCATGTTCGTGCATGTGCATATCCCACTGGCTAGTTTATTACAGCAGCTTTGCACTGCACTCATACTGTAGTTACCTCTGATATTAGAATGGCATTGTCGCGGAAGCATAGCAACCACCCTCCGGTTCTCCCTAATCAACACTGTTCGCTTTGTTAGCATTGATGTCGTTGTTTAGCGCTGTTTATGGAGTTAGTATCATTAGCTACTAGACACTAGCTCACACACATCCTTGTTGAGAACCTTGTGGAGTCAACTTGTACGCTCTGTTTGCATGACGCCTCTTTAGAATTGTGTCTAGATCGCAAATATCACGTTAGTGTAGCCCTTGCATGACGACAGCATTTCAAACCATGAATTTCAGAGCAGTATTTCTAACAACAACAGAGCAGCCAAACTTTCGGTGCAGTTTTTCTTCGATATGTGTGAGTATTACTGATCTATTTTTTCCCCATCAACACTGATGCATATGATTGTGTTGTAAAAGAGTAGTGTGAGTGTGTGAGAGAGACCGTGCCTACGCTCAGGGTAGTCAGGTGTTGGCGATCAGAGCAGACAGAAAGGTTAGCAATGAAGTTATCGAATGGCAGAAAATGAACCGTGATGGTTACAATTTTGTACTGATGAAGAAATGTACTTGAAGTGTGAATAAACACTTTAGTTCGCAGTTACGCCTGTGAGACGTGAGCCTACAAGGACCGGCGCAGACAGCTACATAGATTAAAATGAGAGTGCATCTGATGTGTGAGACATCTGAGTGAAAAATGCATCAGTCAAAACAGCATTACCTATGTTTATTTATCAAAGACAGTTAATGAATCACTTTATTATACTTGAAGATTACTTTATTCAAATATTGTTGTTTTAGGGTGATGATGTCATTAAATATGATGATAGACATTGCTTCATTGCAGCCCTATGTTACATACACACAAACATCCACACACATATAGCAGAGGCAGTGCAGAAAGCTCCCAGCGGGCAGCTGAGCTAAGATACCATCTCACCTCTGCCAGGTGACTAAGTTATGGCCACGTAGACACATCACAGCAGGGGGAACCCTGTCATTATAACATTCTGTCCGTAGTGCATATGTGTGATTGTGAGTGCATGCATTTGTCTGCCTTCATGTGTGTCCCCACCCTCCCCCAAAAAACCAAGAAACACACACATACACACTATATCCAGGGATTAATGGTAGATCTCTAAATAAGGCCAAATGGAGATGTGGATGGGAGGGAGCTAAGTGGTGTGAAGGGCCCAGCGGTGGCTGCCTCTTACCTTTTTGTTGTTTTCTTTAATATCCTGAGGATTGAGCGACTTGTAGTCTCTGGAAGAACAGTGGGGAGGGTTGGAGAGGAGGCAGGCAGAGGGGAAAAAAAGAAAGAGAGAGAGAGAGAGAGAATGGGAGACAGAGAGAGATAGGGGAGAAAGAGGTGCGTTTAAATATGCGTCACATGTAATGGCATTAGAACTGTAACATGCAATTTCATAGCAGTGCAATCAACAGAACTAATAGAGTGGAAAATATGTAAAAATAACACACCGGGGTGCAAAGTCACACAAGCATAAACACACACACGTGTACACAGAGCAGGGAGTTTAGATAAATTATCGTCATGTCTGCTCTCTTGATGGGGCTGCAGGTTTTCCATATGTCGGACTTCTGAGTTTTAAACACACATTAAACACTAAACATTTAAGGAATCTGACACACACAGCCTGTAAAATATTAAATGTTCAAAGAATTATATCCCGGCACACACAAGAACGAGATAAGTGATGGTGGCAAACATGCAACTCTGTATTCAAATATGTAAATGACAGATTGGGTCGTGCATGCATAAGTATGTACACATCTGTCCTCTTAATCAAACAGACAGGAATGATGGATACAAGGACGTTGCATGATGACAGGTAACTGTGCAAATATGATACAAAGCATAGGTGTAAATTTCGGGCGGAGACAGGTATCCCTTAATATCTAGAACATATGCATTTGTCTCCTCTAATAAAAACATAAAAGAAGCAGACATTAACAACATAATTTTTTAGCAGAAAGTAAAAATTCGGTGCATTAAATTCACCAGGATGCAGGAAATTAAGTGTTTGATGCTAAGAATTTTCTGGAGGAACCTCAAACTCCCCATTTCACATGTCCCTATAGTGTTGAAATGAAACCTACACCCTTGATAAGTTACTAAAAGAGGCAAATGAGTCTTTATCTAATGTGAACACAACACTTCCACCTCACCTTCCAAAATCTAAACACTCTGGCCCTGTTACTGTGAGAGAAGTGTGTGTGCTTGTGTGTTTCATACATGATATCAGGTCTGAAGTGGTGCAGCAAGGCGCAGAAGGCCAGCCCATTCCTCCACGAGGTGGTGAAGTTGGTGATCTTCACCCCGCGGTAGTTCTTGGTGACCTCGCGACACCAGACCAGCAGAGACTGGCTAGCGTTGGGCTTTCCTCCCAAAACTGGACTTGGGACGGGGCTGGGCTGCAAGCAGAGAGGAGGAAGAGGAGGAGGAGGAACATAGAAAAAGGAGGGTGTAGAAGGCAGAAAACAAAAAGGGTTTTAATTCAAATTATGTCTGTTTTTTGGGTCACACGAGGACAAAAAGAATTAATACTGATTGATAAAAATCAATAATGCACATTGGAAACACACAACATAAAACATAAATGACTTTAATGTGTTTTTCAACTGTTATATGAGAATATTAAACCCGGTCTTCAAACCCTGTACAAAAGATCGTCCACACGCACTGCTGTCACTTCCTCCACAAGTGAGCTCCTTTCATTATTTTTTTGCAATAAAATGTTAACTTAGCAAACCTCCACCCATCCAATTAGCCTCCTATACTAACATACAATGAGCCCACACATGCACGTACGCGCACACACTCAGACACACACCATAGTTAAGGGTCATGCACAAAGCAGCGTATGACCGTGGATAATGTAAACATCTTATTAATTAGCTCCGCCTTTGAAGTCTTATCTGGGTCGAAAGCTTTCACCATTAGGAGCCTTTTCTCTCCCAGACTCCAAATCCCACAAATCCTTGGTGGCGTGGAGACACTGGTCTTCCTCTGATGGGCCAGCAGAACCAATGCTATTCTGATTATTCAGCTGGCTATTCACTAATCTGGTTATGGAGCGACAGATATGGGCTAATTCTCTCAGATCTTTATGGAGAGAAATGGCAAAAATGTCAGTGAGACTTGATTAAATTCATTAGAGGCCAGTGATCAAAAAGACGACCAAATGTGTTCAAATATTACTATTATATGCAGGACAATGACATTAACATGTGACTAATAGAGACAGATTTCCTTAATTGCATGACACGGTATGTTTTAAGAGGGTGTCTAAGTTTCATCATGCTTAAGTTGACTTTTAAAGGCTTTTAAATATACAGGGTAATTCTCTTAAACTGCATTGCAGACACTAAACCATATTACAGACTTATCAAGGATTTCTGTTTAGTTATTATGACTGAACACCTCCAGACAACAGGTGCTGCAGTGACACTACTCTGTAATGTCTACTCTCTTTTAACTGTGTACCGTCTTGTACAATATTGACTTGGATGACAACGGCAATATGTCATGATGATGCCGCTCTCGCAGCCAGGTGATGTTTAATCTCAAAGCACGAGATGATTACGGAAGTCAAACCTTTACTTAACCTTTAGTAGTGAAAGTGAATGAAGATGTGTTGGTTTACACAGCCTGATATTGACCACCATAACGAGTTAACCCAGTTTCAAAGACACACAGTGAAGGCCTGGTGAAAACACAGCTCACTACAATGTGACTGTCTCAGCCCTGTATCAAGGCTTGTGGTGGCCGACCAACCCCCTCTGTTGGTGGCTTTGTGCTACTGCAAGAACAGAAGAACTAATGGGGAGAAGACTTGGGGAAATGTATGAGGTGATGGTGTCTTTAAGCCTTTTGCAGAACCCATGACATCCTGCAGAACTCAGAGACATAGAGAAGAAATTAGACTTTGTTTCTTTTGGAAATCAAAAAGTTATGGAGCAGATTGGACTGATGACATCACTCCAAAGAGAAAAATGTGCTTAAGCTTAATGCTGAGACCTATGCTTTGACCAAACTTCAACCTACTTTTAAGACTGTCTGAACCAAAACTCAACAGACTATATATGCTTTTAAGCCTGTAACAAGATTACGCATGTCACCCCTTAGATATGTGGTTGTCCTTGCTGTTAAACAGACTTTAAGACACAAACAAAAAAAATTCTTTTGTAATGTCAACAGCCATAAATAAAGTACTGAAGCAATATTAGTCCATGAGCTGTAGTCCATGAGAACCTGGATGTCTCTTAGTCTTCTATTGTTGTAGTTTAACCTGTGACCGCGAGCCTGGAGCCTGCTGAGACGCCACAAGGTCCAAATCTGATGAAAGAGACTGGAGGCCATCTTTAATAGCAACTCCTAACCTTTGTACCGGTGTGTGTGTATGTGTATGTGTATGTGTGTCTGTGTATGTGTGAGTCATGCAGGCCCCTACGGCAGTCTTAGTACAGGGAGACGGTAGCGGGAGCCTGAGGGGCGGACACTTGACATTTCCGGCTCATCTTTAAAAGTGGGCCTTAACCTTTCCCCACAGCTTCTCCAGACACGTTTTAGGCGGCCTCGACAATGCCTGCGTGCCACTCAAACAAACGCAAGGAAAAAAAAGAAGAAGAGAAAGAAAAGAGATAAAAAGTCAGAAAGTCAATACCGATTACCGAACACGGTCGCACTTACTGTACGTGGATAAGGAGAGGAATATTTGTTGAACTCATCAACTAATTTTGTCACTGACTAATCTTACGTAATGTGTGTATTTAAACTAAGATACCTTAAAATGATTAACATTTATTTACATGTTCTGTAAATGAGTGTGAGTTAAACTTGTTCCTCCAGTTGTCCTCTGCTTATGCCACTGTTTTTGTGTGTGTCAGTGACAGTGAGTGTGTTTGTAGAGTTTCAGAGTGGAGCGGTCTTCCTCCAGGCCTTCCCTTTCTGCTTCTTCAAGTGACGGTTGAAAGTAGCCGTCTAATTTGAGCGCTCTAATTACCTGGGATTAGAGACCAGGTGCTATTAAAGCAATTAGACACACAGCACACTCCAGTGCCGAAGACCCTGCACCCTAGCCAGCGGAAAACACACACGCAAATACACACCTGCGTAACACAGCCACTGGAAAAAACACATGCATTAGCTAGTGGGGTACACAGACTTTAAGGCTCACTCTCTCATACACACCCACCTATTGACACACAGGTGTCTTAGCCAACAGAAAACAAACACACACACATATTAATATGCACCACAATTTGCACTTTGAAAGGGTAAAAAAAGAAGAAGAAGAAGAAAAAAAACCCCTACACCACTAACTTCGATTAATAACATATTGAAGAGAAGTCGAGGATAGTGTGTTATTTACTTCGGGTGCTTTAAAACCTCTGTTAGCTGATGTGTCATTTCAAAAATGATTCTTTTCTTCCTTCCTGACAAACCAGTTTTTAGAAGCGACAGCGGCGTGTGACAAGCAGTGACCCCACGTTCATCACAACCCAAACTGATGTAATTTTCTCAATCGGCAGCCCAGACTGTTCCATTACGCTCCTTCCAGATAAAGGTTTACAAATGCATCTGCGCACTCAAGCTTTCATATCCATCAAATATTGAACAAACACCATATCTTCTTTTACAGGAACCGGCTGCATTTCCTTAAGACACAAACACGGGAGGAGTGAAATTTTCATGAGGAACAGAAATGCACCCTGACTTATCAAACAGTTTGCTGTCTTGCCTAAAGGCAGGTGTGTACATGTATGTGTGTGTGCGTGTGTATGTGTGTGTTTGTCTTTTATCTGTCTGTGTGAATGTCACTGGATGTGTGTGTGCAACACTGACACAGCCATGTAGCTAGCTCGGCTCGAGGGTAGGATTAGCGGAGAGCATTGCCTCGGCCCACAAACATTCCATATTAAAAAATGAAAAGGCAACCTTCATTACTATCAGTGGCACATAACCTCCCCTCTTCCTCCTCCTCTGCTACTATTATACACAGCCCTAACAGCCTGGGCGAAAAATACAAGCCACTGACAAGAGATTCCATTATTCCTGATGCCTCAGTGTCAACAACATACATCCGACGGGGCAAAGAAAGAAAAAAAAATGGAAGAAGGGAAAAGGATGTGAGAGAGAAAGAAGGGGGGTTAAGCTCACTACAATGCCTGAATGACAAGATAGGAGGAAACCTGCAAATGGAAGCACCCAGGTTCCTGTTGGTGCTGGTGTCAGGAGGATTTTTGGTGTCAGCAATGTGATTTTGGGAGGGTGGGATGGGATTCGAGATCTGGAATCATGGGTAAAAGCGGATGAACCATGATATGGAAAATTAGAAAATTGTCACAGGTCGATCTTAGGTCTTAAGCAAAAGAACAATTCTGTAGCGAGGTTGGAAAATGTTGCTTTTGGGGCAATATGCCAATATCAACTGTACTGTATGAGGGCAGAAATAATCTGAAATACCTTTTAACTGTGACTTACCGAGAGCTGAACAACACAATACTAAACAAAATCCCTTTTCACCAACATTATACATGAGGAAGATTTGAAGATCGGCTCACAACAGTCTAAGATGCTTTCACACGTTTGCAATATACTACACATATTGTACGTGTATATTTCATTTTAACCCCAAAGTTAACAAAAAATAATGACACTAAATTGATAGCTGCAGGGATTTTTTTAAAAAACTGTTTTTCAAATCATAGTCAGAAATAGAACTGCAATGATTAATCCATTACTTGTCAACTATTAAATCATTATTATATGATAATCGATTAATTAGATAGAGTCATTTTTTCAGAAGAAAAGGTAAAATTTCTCTGAATCCAGCTACTTATATGTGAATATTTTCGGGATTCTTTACTCATCTGTGACAGTAAACTGAATATCTTTGAACAAAACAATTTGGAGAACGTCACCGATTAACTTTTTTTTTTTTTTTTTTTTTTACCATTTCACAGATCAAATAATTAGCAGATAAATCGACAGTGAAAATAATCATCAGTTAGAGCCTTAGTCAGAAACTAAACTTGAATTAGAAAGAAGAAGAAAGCAGTGTGTCTAATTGCAAACTTGGGGGTAAAGATACAAAAGACAGTGTACTTCTGGGTCACCCTGTTGGCCAAAATGAAGATGAACAGACGTAAACAGTCACGTCGCATTACCCACAATTAAACGTCTGCAGAGTATGGAGACCATTAAAACTGGCCTTTCAAAGTCATAAAAAAGATACAAGTGAAACGCTTTAAGTGGCAGCTTTGTCTCTCCCTCTGGGGCAAAACGCTTCAATGGAAACTTAACTGGCCTCAACCCAATGACATAAACCCACGACTCTGTGGAGAGAAAAGAGCTTCCGTGTCTCTCCAATCTCACTTTCATGGCTTCAAAGCAGTGTCAGAGAGTGTCAGATTTGAGGAGGTGTTGAATCTCATACTCTTAAAAACTTGTAATCCGCTCAAGGAGCCTACGGCAAAAAAAAAAAAAAAAAAGTCCATAGACACACGCACACATTGCAAAGCACACAAACACACAGACACACTTGAAATGACAACAGGGTCTACAGTAGAAAGGCACATACTGTATATGCATACACACTCAAATTCTGATGTACTGATACTGAACAGCAGGCACATACTGAAGTGAAAGCATACAGTAAAGGAAGAAACATATATACTGTTTTTATATACCGTTTAGAAAAGGCAGGCAAACACACGGCTCTTATCCAAGATGTACACACACACTTGAAAAACATTAATACCTGTTCACATTTAAGAGGATAAAGGGTAGTGCACTTAAGTGGCCTGTCCATCCTGCTATTAAAAGCTCTCATCTGATTGGCTGGGCTCCAACTACCAACACTCTCAATTACTTAATTGCACCTTCAATCAAAACAAGCAATTTGTTTAATCTGGGCGTCTTCACATTAGAAAAAGACAGAGGGAAAAAGACGAATGATCACCTTGCATCATCTTACCCATGAAATTATGCTTCGGATTTCAAACGTTGCCTGCATGAGAGCAGAGGGGAGGGCGCAAAGTCCAATCAAAAGTTCAATTATGTAAATGGAGATGTGGAGTGGATGGAACAATAGGAAAAGAGGGGGGGAGACAAAAGGCAGGAACAGGAGAGGAGAACGAATGTAGCGTGAAAAATAATACACATTAACATACAAAGGATATATCGCATTACTGTTGTAATCACACCGAGGAGGGGCTCTTTCCAAAGAGAGCCGTGAGAGAAAGTGTGTGTATGTGTGACTGCGCATGTAGACACTGTTTAGTGAAGTCAGGCATCATTTTGTGTGTGTGAACAGGTGTAGAGAGAACGATAACTCTTTACACCTGAGAGCTCGCAGGGAGGTTGAACATCTGACAGACTGAACCTGCTACTTTTGAGCAAGGCACTCACGCTGCTCTGCTACCGAGCCAAACGATATGGGACTGTTTGTTCCACAGTTTATTAACAAATCTGTATGCCATGGCTTTGTGTAATGTCACAAAGTAGGAAAATATGTAAATACTGATGAAAAAATTCATCATGATGGCGATGGGGGGGGGGTTACTAGTGATTCACTCAGAAGCAGATATGCTTCCCATCTAGCAGTGAACCTGCAGGCCAAGACAGAGGGGCCTTTCGGCAGTTGGCTACTGAGATGTAAAATGCAAAAATCAGGAAAAGCGGTTTCCTTTTCCAGGACCATTTTGCTTCCAAGGCCTATTCTGCTCCAAAGGCATAACCATGCAAAGCAGCAGCAGCAAAAAAAAAAAAAAAAAAAAAGCAGAATAGGAGAGGACAGACAAGGCTTTGAAATTGAAATAAAAACCATTGAGTGAAAAAAAAAACATCATGAAATAACACAGTTTGGAGGAGGAAGCAGACAAAGGAGTGACTGTGCCAGCTTGCAGTGTGCCCACCCGCCCGCTTGCACGCCTAACGTGTAACACAGGGGCATAATGCGGTGTAAGCGCTGGCTTTAGCTTGTCATGGAAACGGCAGTAGCATTACCCACACTCACGCCTCTGCAAATTAGCTTTGGCTGGGGGAAAAAAAAGACACGCAGGGTGGGTAGGTTTGGGATTGAGTGTGTGTGTCAGTGTGTGCGGTAAAAGGATGGGGGTTGATGGTATGGAAGCTAAGATCCAGTCAGGGACAAAACAAGACAACATCACCAATGGTGAAAATGTTCCTGCCTTCCCATCCTGGGTCCATCTCCACGTTTTCCCTCCTTTGGGTTACACAGATCCAACAGGAGAGATTACAAACTCCTTCTGGGCCAATCCCTTCTCCTCCTCATCCTCTACTCACAACATGAGGTCTCAACCACCGTTTTCAATAACTCAGAGTCAACAGTTCAGAGTGAGAGTTTAAAGCCTGTTTTGTCCACCGGCCTCTTCCTGTACCCTCTTTTTCTATGGCAACACCATCAGTCTGACTCTGCTGTTGTGTCACACTCTATCTAACTTTCACGATACGCAGAACTAACTGTAGTTTTTATGCATTTACTTGGCTCGAATCTGCATCCAAAACAGTGACTGTAAGGTCAGCTGTCATGGTGTTGTCATGAGATCCAAAAGTATTTCAGAATCCGAACTTGCTGCCACGTTTGACGTCCATGTTGGCAGCTTCAATCCAAAGTAAACCTGATATGACTTGAATACAGACTTTTAAGTGATTGTTAAGAGCTAGACAAAAAAAAAAAAAAAAAAAATCAGCCAATACAGATTGGTTGTGTGGATTTTGATAAAGACGTATGTATCAACCGATAAATACCAAGAGACTGCTGCACAGGAATGCCACAAAATATGTTTGGGGTCACTCAGCAGAGATTATCAGATGTTTTTAACTTTTAAATATTGATCTACATTTCGGCTTTAAATCCAGTATTTGTGAGCTGCTACGTTACAAGTTACACATAAAGCATGACGCAGTCTAACAAAATTCACAGTACCGAGGTCTCATCACAGAAACTTAGGGGTTTCCATAGTTAGGAATTGAGTTTAAAGTTATAGTTAGGATTCCTTAAGTTAAGATAAGATAAGAGGTCTGAGATAGGACAGGACACAGGTATGAGTTTAGAATTGCTCCTGTTAGATAGTACCGACAATAGCGATTAATTGACGATGGATTAACTGGTCATCAAGAATTTGAATGAACATATGAACTTTAACTGATCAAATAAAGATCCGATTCTGAAATATAAACAACGAATAGTTTCCTAGCACACATTTTTCATTTAATTTAATTTTTCTGTCATGAGGCTCCAGGTCATTGCTAGACTGCCTTGACTGACAGGTGATGGTTACTAGCGAATGTGTTGCATGTTTTGATTTTACAATTTATTGGTCGAGCAATTTAACTTAAAGACTCCAGAAAAAGAATCTGAAGGCCACCCATCTCTTCCTCTACCTCCTCATCTTCCTCCTACAAATAAATGAAGCTTTGAGAGAAGGAAGAGAAGGAGGAAGAGACAGGAGGGGGGTGGCTCTTATAAATCTATAACGTATTAATCTCCTTTAACTGCCATCTTCAACAAACAAATTAGTGGTGCAATGGATTCAGAGATCAGCTGTGCTGATAACGCTGCCATTTATCAATTAATCTAAGCCTGGGCAGGGAAAACTCATTAAGGAGGCCACTTTAGGAATTATGTTCCGCAGGTAAAGAGGCTGACTGAGTGTGTGTGTGTGTATGTGCGAGGTGTGTGTGTGTAGGGGGGTCTTGACACAGCAGTTGTGCAGCCCCCCCGCCCCACTATAGACTGCCATTGTCCAGCGCAGTGTGGGCTCCAAAGTGATGAGAGGGGTGATAGCACAGCCAATTAAAATGAACATAATTACAAAGTCACCCCTTTGACTCCTGATCAGAATACACATGCATCAACACACACACACACAGTGGAGGAGGAAGGGTGTGGTGGAGGAAAATGCTACAGACAGGCAGAGAAAGAGAGGGAGGAGTATGACAAGAGCATCTAGAAAGAGAGGGAGTAGGAATCGATAAAGAAAGTTAAGACACAAAGAGAGGGAAAAGATCACGTGCATAACTGTGAGGCTATAGTTTATGGTGTATCACTGAAACCTTAAAGTGGCAAAGATTTAAGTCCTGGTTGATTTGGCGACACCTATGGTATAGGTCATAGACAGAAGTTATCCAATAATTGGCCTTTTTTCCCATCACCCCGTGAGCAATAGTCATCTGATTTTTGGCTGCACATGGCCTGAGTCTGCTTACAGCAGGGCACAGTGAAAGAAGTTGGTTACCTCGCCAAGTTAAAGGTGTGCAGCTTGTCGCCTGCAGCTCTTTATCTAACAGCTCACGGTGGCTGCTCCTGACTTTTCTATTTCTCTCTGCAATAACTCCAACCAATCCGCTATCACAAAAGTGCCCAAAATGACTGGTCTTGTTTTGTAAACACATTTTTGATGAACGATAGCAGTTAGTGCTGTGCTCACTGAAAGTCAACTTGTGTTTCGCCAGTTAAATGTTTTTAATATCAGTAAATATCCTCATTCTCTTTTTCGTGGCTGATGGGTTGACCGCTTTTAATACACTGTCTCATGCACCAACAAATCCTAATATGCACATCATCTAGTTCTACTCCATTTCAACACCATTTGCCTGGAGCTATTTCTCTATTTTGACATGTAGTCTTTAGTATGCTAACATGCTAACATTAGCTTGCAGTTGGCTAAAGCTGACAGGGATGTAGCCACCAGATTTTGTCATGCGCTGAAGTGAATCATTTTGACTACTGATGGTAAAAGATCAAAAGGACCATCAAAGACATTAGGATTTATTCTCTTAAATGTTTGTTAATGTGTGTGGGACAAACAAATAACCAAACAATGGACACACACTACCATCTCACTGGCATAGCTAACAAACCACCAAAAACTGCTTCGGGCAAACCAACCTATACGAAGATATTTTTGAGGGTGCACGCCTGCTGTCTGTACATTCTGATAACCAAGACAGGACCGCATGATCAAATCTCGTTGAGCTGCTACGAGAGTGCTCAATTAAAAGCACTCACTGAGTGGGAATGATCCCACTCAGTGATCTACGCGTTAAGCACTGAAAATGCCACTTAGTATTTCCTATAGCGTATAAGAGCACACACCTGCATACCATAACAGTCCAAAAGAGGGGGTGCTGGAGGGCTTTATAAAGAGGCAATTAAAGCCTTATCATTTCTACACTCGCTCTCCTTTCCTCAAACACAGAGTGCGCGCACACGCACTCACACACACACTTAAAAGCACGCACACAATTTGGAAGACAAATCACTAAGACTAATTCATAAGGTACTTCTAAGGTCCTTTTTAAATTATAGAGAACGGTTGGTTTAATTCAATTAAAATGTAGCAGGGGCCACTTAAGGATGACGGGAGTAAGGTATGGCATGACTAAGTGAGCGCGGTTTTCAAGAATGTGCGGGGGGTCTTAGTCGTTCTTCAGGTCGAAGGAGTTTTCAAGTGCATGGACTTCTATCTCCTCACCCGAAGCCCCCTTAAACCTCACCCGAAAACCCTGGATCCTTCTGGGTTTAAGCCCACACACACCTGGAGGACTGCAGCAGATTAAGACCAGATTAAGATAAAGTTACCCCTTCTTCGGCCGCCATGTCATTCAAACCCCTGGCCTCTATGGCCACTGGATAGAGGGACACACAAGACAAAAAGGTTTGGTTCATTCACATATACACACACACAGGCATGCACACACAAAGGACTTTCTGGTCATCCTCATAAGCCCTATTAGTCTGCTATAGAGCCTCTCATAGCAGACATCAATCACGGAGGGATTAGTCAATTCCCTCTCTAAATGAGTGGCGAGGGAAACCTCCCTTCAACTCTAAAGCAGGTCTCTCTCTTTTAGAGATTACACAGCGATTTGTTTTCATTTTGTTCCATCTTCATCGTTTTCTGTTTGACTTGCTTTTCATTTCTCTCTCTCTTGCTCTGCGTCTCCCTCGTTCTCTCCTGCTTGCAGCTTGTGAGGTAATCCTTGGCAGATAAAACTAAGGAGGACTTACCAAAGGCAGATTACAAGCGGCGCTTTGCGGAAGGCCCTTTTACACCAGTCGGCGCGGGTATTGAGGAGAGTGAGCTCTTCGCAGTGCTTAACTTGTGAACTCAACATGCACCCAACAGAGGAAGAGGTGGAAAAATGATAGCCGCATTACAGTAACTGGATCAAAATATATCCCTCACAACAACACACACAAGATTGCACATTAGTGCGTACAACACACATGCTCCTTCTTTCGTGGCAGCCGTGTATAAAATTGAATTCAGAATAGTCCCTGAATAAATACTAACATCAGATTTTTATTTATTCTGTTAAAATTATCAAACATATTGATGTTATGTCTTGTAAGACTTCAGGATCAACACTGTGTGTCACACCAGAATTCCTGCATTAACTTTGAGCACCTTCCATGTCTTTCAAACATAACTTTAACTCTTCATGTCCACTAAACAAGCAAACTGAAAACTGACCCTTACACAACTTGACTCAGAACATTACCTTATCTAAACTCCCCAACTTTTTAGAAGGGATCCAAACAGGTGGGTTTGTTCAGGAGTCAGTAATGTCTTATACCTCTCTACCCAACTTGATGACAGCGATGCCCTGCAGCAACAACAGGAAGCCCAAAGATCAGACCTAAACTGCCCAACAGGAGAAACTGGGTCTCCTCTCTCCCACAAGATCCAATGACAGACCACTCAGAGACTGCAAATAAGAGTTGGGGAGGGGTCCACACTGGGAAAAGGCAGACACTGAGAGTCACTGACTTAGCTTTGCTCCTCTCAAGGATTATTCTCCTAATATTACACAGCTTATGGAAAGGCCAACGTGGCCAAGGGGAGCCACTGAGTCTTCAATACCTTGGTCTCTGAAATGGACCGCTATGTTTTCCCTTTTAATATTGATTCCAGGTACTGCTCTCCTGTGATCCTTTACTTTAACCCAACAATATACAGTGGCTACACAAACCATTAACCTGGATTGAGCAAGAAGTTCAGTGTTTCACAGCTCCACTGAACTATGAAGAAAAAGCAAAGACAATCAAGTACATTTGGTAACTTGATTTATGACAAGGGCACCCTTTGTACGCTATTCTATATTGCTCTATTATACGTTTGGACTTACTTAATATTCACATAATAGTAATTACAGCTGGAGAATATGGCTTCTAAACAATATCATATTATTTTTGGATGTATTGAAATGTACAATATATATCTTAATATTTTACAATGTCCTCCAAACTACTACAGAGTGCAACAATACTTCACAACTACATAAACTGCTATTAAAATAAAGCTAAGTATGCTATCATAAAGTAGTTTTATAACAAAATAATTCAAACTAAACTATTCTGAAGCATCTGGCTGGTCTCGAGCCAGAAGTTTTTGCTGCTTGAAACTTTAGGGTCGACAGTTAGATGTTAGCAGTTAGCAGAAAGTTAAACCATTACAGCGAAGCAGTTAAACATGAGAATTTATTGACTGTGAGTGGGAAAAAAACTAACAGCTCTCCAGTTTATATATTCATAATATTTAAAAGTCACACTGGTGCTCCTAGGTGGCAAAATGTGACTTAATAGTCACAGTCTGCAGCTCTAAAGATACAAAAACACACAGGGCATCTGCTCATACACTATCGCTGAGGAGAGAGTGGACCTGGTGAGTAGGGGCACGTGTGTGTAACGTATCATGTTTGTGAGTCTTTTTTTATTCTTTTTGCGTCTTCGAGGGGGAGAAAGCCATAGGAAAGAACAAAAAAACACAACACAAAACCAAGTCTCATGCAAGTGGCTTAAAAAAAAAAATTAATTCAATCTATTAATTTATAGGAATTTCCCGATATAGTCATTTTATACATCATATGTGGAACAAGGTGCGAAAACATTTAGTATAGTTGATATATAGCACCCACTCCTGATGGAAATCGATAGAACTAAGCGTAATGAGTCAAAAAAAAGAAAAAAAAGAAGCTAAATTCACACCCCTTCCTTTATAAAAACATAATCACAGGCAACAAATACTAATGCTCACATTAATAAAGGCCACAGTGTGTTGACAAACGTGATTAGAAATACAGGAGATTACAAAGTTGCATATAAAATGTATTTAATCACTGTTTAAAAACATTAGGCTGTGGGACATTCGTTATGTCCTACATCTGAGACTCTTTGTTAAAGGTATGTCAAAGTTATCAGAGAAGATGGAATAACTTTGGAAAGGATATAATTGATAACAAGACGAGAGACCTTGGACCGGGCAAAGATCAGAAGACCAGAGATGACTGTCCTTGTCTCTTGGGTTCCCCTCTGTCCTCCAAAAACATCCCTCAGTCGTCACGCCAACCTCAGTAACACTTCACTGTGCGGATGTGGTCCTCTCCTGCCGCGAACCCCGGTGAAAGCTAATTAAGAAATATCGCAGCCTTCTGCGAACTCAATTAAATAATGTTAATTTATTCTAATTTCAATTTGGAGGTAGTCTGAACTGAAGGAGGGGCTGTGAAAACAAAGTCTGGGAGAGGAAGGAGAGCTCTGGCCTCTGCCTCCCCCCCGGCACAGGAGCTCTCACAACCTGCAAAACTCTATTTAATTTGAACCCTTTCATTAACATAAGTAATCACACAAGCCCTTCAACTGAAGGGGAGAAAGAAAACATACGTCTAGTGTTGGTTCACTTTCTCATCTCTGGGAAGGATGAGTGTGTAAAAAGGAACGGGAAAAAGAGGGAAAAGTGGTTAAGACATCATGTAGGATTCTGGCAGATTTTACCTGGGTGATTTTGTAAATTCTAAATATCTTCTGCCATTGTGCAATAACCACTATTTTCCAAAGTAATCAACAGTTCTTGGATCCACGTTTCCTCAAAGCAACTAAGTGCCAGCAACTTCAACTTGAAGACGGCTTGCTCTTTCTTTGAGTAAATATTAAGATAATATAGAAGTTCTTTGTTCAAACTTTTGCCCTCAGACATATGCCAGCTTCCAACTTTTCTTTATATGAAAATAAGGCAAATAATTCATGAAGCGGAAACTTGATAAAAATCCAAAGATCAGCGCATCTAAGTGTAGAGCGGTCTGACTAAGGAATAGAGATGGAGATGAAACAAAAGGAGGAGCAGGGGATCACTGAATTACTGGGAGGGGTGAAATCAGCCCCAGGGAAAAGAGATGGACTGAATCAGACCAGACAGAGCTCACAACCCGCCCAACAGGAACTCCCTCTGTTCATTTACATTAATCCCACAGACGTTTCCATCCTTCCAGCTCCTTCACAGATGCTAAACTTAAACTTGACGTCTTTGAGAATCTATATCTCCCAGACAGGACAATGGACAGACACAGTGGCATGAGAGACATGAAGCGTCTAATAAGACCCACTCTTACCAGTGAGGAAACATATTTAAGATACTATCAACAACAACTGAAAGTAGATAACATACGGTATGTGCATTCAAAGATAAAAGTGCAATGTGTGAATGCACAACGGTAACAACAGTTTAAGAAGCCCACTTGCGAGTCAAGGTAAAGACATGCCACCATCAGTGAGTGACCCAGAGAGTAAAAGGAATATTTCACCAGCAAATGACCATTTGCACACCAGTTACTCACTGCTTGCCTTATCTTCATGAAGAAAAGTCTCTTTTTCTCACATGCCTCCATGATGAGCAGAGAATCCCAAAAAAGTTAAGTAAACGGGGACCATGTTTAACAACAGCAAAACTATATCAAAACATATGTTTACAGACTCACACTTGTATAGTAGTATAATCCAAGTCTCATTTATCCACTCCTATGCCCAGGACTTGTCAAACATGCATTTTAGCTAAAAAAAAGATATGATTTAAAACACGTCAGTACACATCAGTCTCATGCATGGCCAAGTAGTGTGACTGGGCACGTGCATGCATTTGAACTATGCTTAAGTGGTGCTCAAATGCACACACAGGGCCAGGCATGCTCAGGGGACGCTACTAGTAGATGGAAGTATTTTATATTGCACCGTTTTAGTTAACATGCATGTGATTGGGAAAACTGAGCACATGACTAGATAGATAAAACTTGGATTTTTGGAGTTTTATTGTTGTTAAATGTGGTCCCCACGGACTTCAATTCAAGATGAAATTAATATACAAATGGTCATTTTGCCTGTAAAGCATTCTTCTAACCTTCACTTTCTGTGGGTCCAACGTAAAATGCTGCAGTTATACTGGGGAACCCTGATCCCAGTATTGTGAGTGTGTATTACGTACAAAGATTAAAGAGGCTTATTCAAAGTCTCGTTTCAGGAAGACACTGCTGTCTGAAACATTGGGAGATGAGTTCACACTGGGACTGACCTCATATTGTCAGATGGAAGCCAACACGACAAGAGACAGGTTCACAAGTAGCAGAGACTGAATTAATTGTATGTGAAGTCTGTTAGGCATCATGAAGAAGAAAACCTCCATGGCAGGGCTCGACTGAGCATTTTACTTGCATTTGCCCCAAAAAATAGATCCATGTGATCCAGAACAATCATTTAGGAGCACAGTGTGCAAGTAGCAGTGTGCTGCTAATCATTCAAAAACTACAAGCCCCAGAATTGCACAAGCCACAATGCACCAATCACAGAAGAATCTTCTGTAATGATGCAACCAGTGTCATCTAGTAAAAGTTAAATTACATAGAAAAAAGCATCAATACAATAGGCTAAATTTTACAAGAGTGGATATTACTAAAATCAAGCCCATTTATTTTTATTTTGAGTGAAAAGGAAACAAGGAGAAAGAAGCATCCTGTGAGGGGGCTTCATAAGGTTCGACTAAATAACGAAGCTTTGCATTTCATATTAACTGAGGCAGCTAAAGTTAACATTAGCATGGCGGCTATAAAGACAGGGCAGCTGAAAGTGTAAGTGATGTCACTTCAATGTCCACTGGAACCGGCAGAGGGAGAACATATAGATTCTATGTTTAGTGTAGAGAGAGCAACAGCGTCAGAGAGATGATACCATGAAGCAACTGATCCTGTCTTTCTGCTGGGTCTTTCTATCTTTCTGGATATAGACAAAAAATAAAAATACAAATCTGGCAACAGACTGTGTTTGAGACTGTTTTTCTTGCTCTGACCACAGTACTGCTGCACAGCTGCAGTATAAATATGCATTTAATACATTTCTATTAATAAACTCTGTATTACATTATTTATTTATTTTTTACTGTGCTCCCAATTTATTTCATTTACGAACACATGTACTCCTTGGGGGGAAAAAGTTGAGATGCTGCAGGTTGTACACCTCCATTTACATCTCTAAACCATGCATGCTAAATGCAAATTTGCTCAGCATTGGTCTCACAGGTCCCCCTGGATTCTCTCAAGATGAAACATCCCAACAACCGGTAACCCACATGTTTCAATAAATGCATTTGAGTTGTTCAGTATTTGCTGTCTTATCCTGTCCATTAATTTGATAGTGCTGAACGTGTCTTCCACTGGCAGAAATCCAGAGCTTTGAGCTCTTGTTAGAGCTTAATGTAAATCCAATCCATATGTGTAATACCTGTGTACGGAGTAAGTGGGTGCACACCATATGTCCTGTAGATGTCCCGATTCTTCACAGGCTGGCATTGAAGTGGGTGGTTTTAATGCAATGACAAGGAGGATAAAACTACATCGACAAGACAAAGTTTAATGCTAAATCTCCTGAGTGAATTCGTACGTGACAAGGACAAGAGAGTTTAGCTAAGCCAAAATATAACAGTATTCATTTTTAGTATATGATACATAGGTATTATAGTAGCTCACATCATAATATCTACATGATCCATATCCCTTTCCCTTATTCTTCTTCTCCACTGCTGTGCTCTCATCTTGAGAGATAACTACGCATCTTTCTTGCTTTGGCTATTTTTTAATCCAAGTTCTATCTTTTGAACATCAGTACACAATCACAGGAACATTATTCGAGCACTAAGGCTCTGACCCTTACACTTTTAACTGTTTGTCCGGTGTAACTATGGTGATCAAGCAGTAAAAGCTTTTGTTACCTGTGCACTGAATAAATGTGTAAAATGTAAATGTGATCCAAGACATGCTAATCTCTTCTCGGTTAGCGAAGACGAGATTTCATTCAACAAAACGGGTGTGAGACATTTCATACCCTTCAGGGCAGGTTGTAAATGTATAACCAAGTATGGCTGCTTTCAATATATCACTTTCTATTCACATTCTGAGATTAGACTGCATGTGTGTGTTTATCTTGGTCCTACATACCAATTGCCCACATAAATAGTCAGTAGAAATAAATATAAATGGAGAATACACACCTTGAAACCTCTAATATGAGAGAGGTAGAGGTTAGTTGTGTTTTGGGGGAAGGTTATACCTGCCCCAGTGCATACTCACTGAACTGAGCCTTAGGCATGCTAGAAACTATAAGAACAGAAACGAACATGCATGCGAGCACAAGCACACATCTATACTCTGGACACGTCCATAGTGTGATGATGTGTTGGCTTCGTCTTGGCCTCTCATAGTGGGAATGTCTCCTCTTAATCCTCTCTGACTTCATACATTCAAAGGTCATCTCACAGCCTACACATGGCTGAGGCGTGTGTGTGCGTGTGTCGTAGTGCTTGGTGTGAATAAGAACGAGAAACCTATTCACACTCGCTGTATATGTCAACAAACCCTGTAGGCCTATCCTTGTTTACTGTGAACATCCTATCTCTCCTTCTACTATTCCCTGGCCATCTTCCTCCTCTTCCCCCCACTGTTCTCCTCTCCTCTACCCTTCACTATCTTCCACCTATTCTCCTTCACTGCACCCCCCCTCCTCCTCTTCAATCCTCACCCACAATTCATTCTTTGCGTCCCTCCCTCCTTCCCTCCACCCCCAAGCTCCAGAGGCAGGGGCATCTCTTGGCGAAGTGTGGCCCACCACAGGCCACTGGCTTTGGGTAATTAAAGTGGTTTAGGCCCCCTCACCCACGGTCACAGGCAACTGCAGCTGGGTGATAAAGGCACTGTGCCATAATTACATGGACGGCCAGCATCACCGCCCAGCTACACTAAAACAGTCAGCTAGCCAGCTGCATGGGGAGGAGGGACCTGTGTGTGTGTGTATAAGTAACTGTATAGAGTGTGTTTGCATGTGTGTGTGAGCATGTGTGTGTGTGTGTGTGTGTGTGTGTGCAGGGGGTCAACACCCCCTTGTGATCGCTCTGCTGTAGTTAAGCCCCCTGTGTTTAAGCCCCACATAGGCTCATTGAGCCCCTACACACACACACTCATTTTTAACCCCCACCCGTCCCCACACCCCCAGCCAATCATTCCCCACCAGTGGTCTGACTCCTGCCGTGAGTGTGTGTGACCATCAGCCATTTAATTAGACCCAGCCATGATTTACCTAATTTAAATAAATAAATAAACATACGAAAACACCCCAATAAACAAATACCTATATTCAAATGAGGAGCTGGGGAGTTTCATGAGCATAAAGAATGGGGCAGAAGATGGGATTGTGCAGGCGGAAAAAAAGCTAATGTAAGGACCACTGGATGTGGACACACAAACGCAATCACACACACACATACACACACTTAAAAAAAAAAAAATGCTTCAAGTCACTCGCTTATAATAACACATGCTACAAAGAAGGAGTCAGAATGAAGAATAGTAAGTTGAGTTAACTAGAGGTGTGGAATTCTGGGATTTTAGGGTTCAGTTTATATTAAAATGCACTGTCTCTTTTACAGTTTAAATAATGTTACATTACATTTACTTTAGTTATGAAACTAATCGAAACTTTGGTCATCTGACAAACATTCCTGATGAGTTAATAAAACTTAAATAAATAAATCATCCATTGTATTATATGTCTATGTGATAGTGAATTCATTAAGAAGCAGTGGTCAAATTAAACTGTAGATTTCAAACAGGGTTCACAGATACTGTTTTTTTCCCTTCCTGTCAAGTGGGTATAGAAATCTACTGCCAGAAGTCAATTTTTATTGAAATTAACTGTGATATTTAACCTTTATTTAAGTAAATTAATCAGAACAAGGACATGGTGTTACACAGATGCGAAGCTACATTCTTGCATATCGAAAATGGTATGACAATCCCCCCTCCTCCTCCCCAGGAATGGACTTGTTCCTGCTCACAGGCCTCCTCTCATGCCACGCAACGAAAACTCTTGTTTCCAGGATGATTAAAACGTTCACTTGCACTTCAGCTCACATAGATAGAGAAATAAACTCTTTTCCTGCCACCATTTTCTCAGGAGAGCTCATCAAACTGTGCATGTGCAACTCTTAACAAAGTTGAGAAGGAAGCAGGATTTCTCACTCCTTACCTACTTCCATCATTAACACCAGAACACCAGAAAAATTATGTGTTCAAATATTATTTTGGATAAGTGAGTTGCTACATTTACTAGCCTGAGCAATCAGGCAATCCTTATTGTTAAGCCCTGGAAAGAGATACCTTTTAGCTGCACTGGATCCCCTATAGTCTAAATACTGCTAAGAAGCAGTACATTACTTTTACATCATTATATCTGATGTGTCCATTCCATGATTTTTACATTTAAGGCATTAAACTCTGACCATACTGCTAAAAATGACTCCTCTATGTAGGACTGGGTATCAAACCTGAATAATTCTCTGGCGCCAGCCTACATGTGTCTGTAGTGTCAAGTATAGATAAATGGTCAACTGCCAAAAATAGCATTGTATCTGTACCTATTTTTCACCACTGTTTCTTTCATACATCATAATTTTGCCAATTCTATTTATTGTATTTCATTAGGCTTTAGGCACAGTTCTGTACAGTTGCTTTTGTTTAAGAAACATTTTCCTTTTGTTTTAATAAGAGGTTGTTTTTAATACTTGCTCAGGGAAAATAAGTTCTTCCAACATTCCACCTCACTACGCATTAAGCTCCAGGCTGCATCACACTGCTGAGGCCGCTTGACTGTAATTTATTCAAGCATTTATCAAATTTGCTGTGTTGTTTTTACACACGTCTGTGTGCATGTCATGGGAATAAATGAAGTTTATTATATTCAAGTGAAGCCTGTTTACCTTCGGGGAAGAGGAGGCCAGCTCTCTCCCCATCACTGCTGCGACTGGGCTGGGCCCGACTGGCTGCACTCTCTCCCTGTCTGGGCCAGAGCTGGGTTTGGGAGCTGGCGCACTGGGGCCGAGGCCAGGGCTGGAACGTGGGGGCGAGGGAGCCCTCCTCTTCTGGCCGCTGCCCATATCCAGGGAGGGGCTGCCAGCGGGGAGCCGCACAGGGCTCGATGTCCTTGGCTCGTAGAAGGGGTTGGATCTGAGAAAGGAGGGAGAGGAGAGGTGACAGGCGAGAGTGAGATGAGACAAGAAGATGTCATGCTAGGAAGTGCATGGACCTTTCACAGACTGCAATGCTTCTGTTAACTGAAGGTGTAGTAATGTGCAAAGATAGGAGTGAGAAATCATCAAAGGGACAGTTCACCCTAAAATCAAAAATACCTATATTTTCTTCTACCTGTAGTGCTATTTATCAACTCAACAGCAACGTCTCTTTCCATAAATCATGACCCAGTTTCTGAAGATAATCCACAGACCTTGTTGTAAGTAGTTTCATGAAGGAACCATTTTCTGTCTACTGCACTACACCCACCAACAGCATCTCCGCAATGAAGGAAGCGTGCATCTACTGCTAGCACCAATGAGCTAGCTAATATCACAGCTCAGCCGAGGTGGATGCCATTAAGGTTTACAACTCTTGCTGTCAGAAACAAGAGCCTCTTGTTTATTAGTAAGTATACACTTCCTTCTAGGTGGTGAAACAGTTAACAGGCGTAATTCATGCCAAAAAAATCATCCCTTTAAGATTTACATGACCTTTTACCTCAAAGACCAACTGTGTTTGTTAACCAGTCACTAAAACCGTCAACATCCCAATAAATAAAAGCTGCCATGACAAATAATACAAAACAAATTATATAAGAAAAAGTGCAATAAAACAAAGCATGAGGATAAGGCATTCTTTTATATGGTTATGGATATTATAGCAATGAGATTCAGTGACACTAAACAGAAAGACTAGAGCACACAAGAAATAATACAGATCCTCATTTGCCGAATTATAGTGATTATTTAAACCCATCTTTGGCTCTGACTGCCCTGTGCTTAGTTAATCATAAGGAAATTGCAACATGGAAATGAGAGTTTAGTGCAACACAATGAACAACACACACACAAGTGGTAAGGTAATAGAAGATGCAGGTGCACTGAGGTCAGGTCTGCGTGACCTCATATCCTTACTGCCCATGGTGGACTACTGACAGACAGACAGGCAGGAGAACGAAGGCACACACATACACACACAGGCACTCTCACACACACATACCAGAGTGTTATCAATATACAGGCATGCTTGTGGCACTGAAAGCAGGGGCACGGCCTTGAGACATTCACTCAACATGCAACAAGCAATCCTAAACAAACAAGAGAATTGGATGGAGAGGGTGGTGGTGAGAGCGAGAGTGAGGAAGAAAAAAAGCTGATTGACTAGGTATCTGTCTGAAAGAGAAGGTTAGAGCTACTCAGTGTCTATCTGACCGCAGAGCGATACGGGGGGGGGGGGGGGGGGGGGGGGGGGTGTGAAGAAAAGAAAAGCAGGCAGGCCTATAGAGCAGCTTTAACAGACCAGCGCTGGCTAAAAGACATGTGAAAGAGCTCCAGTCAAAACACTGCGCTGCCCTCTTGAACTTTCTATTCTACAGAGAACTGCTCCTGGTGTAAGAGACAGAGTAAAAGAAACATGCCAGTCAATAACCTGTCTGTCTTTAGAAAGCCGAGGGGACTAAAACATATGGCTATCTATGTGACAGCCTCGCTCAACAGCTAAAAGTTTACATTTACAATTTAGGCATGGCCACTTGTCCGCAGAGGTCATCTGTGCAGAGGGATCCCCGCAGACATAAGCTTCGTTCCAGGTCTGAATCACCGATTAGATATATTGTAAACATATTGTATTCTATTCGACTTTAAACGTTCTTGCTTGGGAAGTAGCGAGGATTCCATCACAGGATTTGGCTAAAGGGATGGAAAAACTGGAAAGGGAAGGAGGGGAGGATTACAGAGGAGGTGAAATAAAAATGAGCAGAGTCAAAGAGGAAGTTAAGGAGGATGGCAAGGAGGGAAAGTATGGGGCGACAAGTTGATAGGAGGAAGAGGGAGGGAGGGAGGGAGGGAGGGAGGGAGGGAGGGAGGGAAGGAACGACAGAGTAGGGAAAGGAGGGAGACAAGGTTAAAGAATGCAGTGAAACAACAGGGCCCTTGTTCCCGTTGAAAGAGCTGCCTCGTCATTCGGCCCTGGTGGGGGGGCTTCAAGTGCGCCTCTATAAGGAGGAGTCTTACACGACTTGGCCTGCCAACAGTAACCAAGCTGGGCTGCCTGGATCCTTCCAGACTGCTTCTACTATGGGCTACTCACAGACACGCAAACCATGTCACTAGCCCTACAGGTTTAGCAAAGGGCTTCTCTACTCTGACATACACAAGCTGTTAAATGCACTACATACAAACAGAAAAGGGCTCCTTATATTGTGCCAATGCAAGTGAATGTGTAACTAATGCAAGTGATATCATGTAATGTCAAGGGATAGCAAATATCAGAAGATGGGGATTAAAATAAAGTCTTACTCATCAAGTTCCTCTTCCTCGTTGCGAGTGGTGTCAGCATACAAATACTTGCTCATGTCGACAGGCCGCACCCCCTTCCTCTGCCTGGGCTTGGGGGGTTCAGGGTCTGACTGGAGGTCCGCGTCCGTGTCGGGCTCTTCGAAGGGGTTCCCTGGGACCAATTCTGTCTCAGGTTCATCCGGCTCATTGAACGGATTCGAGGCGTCGTGGTCATAGAAGGAATCGTCATCCACCCGCTGCCTTGAGACCGGCTGGGCAGGGGGCTCTGTTCGACAGAGAGGAGAGACTGTGTGTACAACACATACTATACAAGACTGTAAAACATGGTATCTTCTTTATTAGAGAAGAGCTCCGGTAGCTTGTCACCCAACTGGGTTTGAGAGCAGAGGAGAGTCAAGATAAGTGACTGTAGTCCTGGTAACGAGCTAAGCATTATGGACTTTCCTGCCTATATGTCTTCTCATTTTGTGTTTTTAAATACCTTATAAAGAAATAGCTGAACCACAAGTACAGTACAATTTTGATTAACAATTCAAACATGTTTCTTGTGTGCTCAAATCCACAGGAACACACTGCTCCTAAATAAAAAAGGCAACCATACCATTCCCATAATTAAATGAAACCAGCAAACCTATGTTAAGTTTAAATACTGGTAATAAGATCAGGATCTCACACAAGACATGTGAAAGAATATCTTCAAAAGAAAACGTGCACAAGAATCACAGACCCATACAGACAATAAGGGTCAGATTAAACAAGCAAACAAGCATCAAAGCTGGAGCTTTATGTGTGTGTGAGCATGCCACTCAAGAACAAATAATCCATACTAATACACCTGGGTACTGAGGTGGTCAGACAAAAATATTGGTTTAGCTGTCTGACTGAAAGCATTGAAGCCTACCTGCTATAGTGACACATGACTACACACATTTGAGGTATGTGCACACCCTAAACCTTTAACTTGCATCACCTGTCATTCTAGTGACACCCCCCAAAATAAACACTTTTGTTGTGATAACACTACCTCATAATAAGAGATAAAATATCCACCTGTCACGATAAAGTCAGACAGAATGTTCTCGTCAAATGGACAGAGTTGAACATACCTTCTTCATCAGGATCACCAAACGGGTTGAGGTGGTTAGGATGAAGGTCGTCATCAGGATCATCAAAGGGATTTGAGCCCATGGCAGGAGACGCTTCCTGGTCCTCGTCTTCCAGGAAGTTCAACTTGTTGATGAGTTCTGTTTCCACAGAATCAAACATGAAGTCATACACAGGAACAACAGAGTCAAATTAACAGCTACTGAACAATAAGTACCACAAAATGAAATGAATACAAACATTCACAAACCCAAATATACCAACAGCTGCACTTTGGAGTGAACCATGAGTGTAAAGACCATTCAGTCTTGTTAGTCTCCCCTCTTGCTGGGGAGCGCTGCCTAAACATCTCTGTGTTCCTCTGCCACTTCAATGCATGTGCAGCAGTGGCATTGTGGGAAAATTTGTGTGGTATGGAGAGTTACTGTGGGAGACGGCGAAGGCAGTATAGAGTTGCTACGGAGATCCTGGCTGGAGAGGCGGAGAATTGTCCACTTTATCTTCATCATCCTCACTGTGGGCTCAATCGCATGCTGCCAGGGTGTGGGTCAGTTTGAAAAGAGGTTAAATGTGTGTGAGGTAGACGCCAAGAAGTGCTGCTGAGCACTATGTGAGAATCTGAGCAAAGAGAAAAAGTGCTGTGTGTATGAAGAGTGTGTCCCTTGGTCTATATGTAGGGTGGCTAAGTGAAGTGGCGGTAGCTGATAAGAGGTGCAGCACTTTTCCTTGCCACTTACTGACAACATTCATGACCAGTTTTGGGTCATGGAAAGTGCAGCATGGTTTGTGACTGTTGAGTGGGTACAGTAATACAAGAAACCCGAACAAGCTCACTTCTGTTTTTAAATCACAGGAAAAGTGGAAAACCTTTGTGTAAAATGTGAGGCTCCTAAATTAAGTTTTGGGTTTGTCCTGTATGAAAGAAAGCCAAGAGTATTTATATACTAGAAGCAATGATTAGTTATTTCTGTAGGTAGTTAACCTTGAACTGATGATGAAGAACTAGCCAGCAAAACTATGTAGTTTAATCTTTGAAGCGAGAATAAAAGCTTTTACTCCTCTTCTTTCACACAGGGCTGCACAATTAATTGAAACATCACCTAAAACACAATATCTACGTAACGGGAGCTGCATTTTTTTTTTTGTTAAAGGTAAACTGTAACATTATAAATGAAGCATTGTGGTGCCACAAAGAGGACCTGGCCTACAAAGCAAATATTCCAGATGCAAGGGACGTAAGGGAATTGGCTTTTTTGTGCAGACTGCAGCAAAAATCACATGATGATCTTTTTTTTTTTCCTTTAGTGAAAATGAAATGCAAAAATTCACTAAAACTGCTTCACTAAAATCGCGAATCATATCAATCGCAGTAACAAAATAAATAATGACAATATAATTTTTTTGCATTTCGTGCAACCCAACTTTCACAGCACCAGGGTGTCTGCAAGTATCAGTTAAATTTAATGATTTTTAAGATCTGTTAAAGACACCTTATTTTAAAATTTCGGACAAATCATGTTTTACTTATTTAAGCATCAAATTTATGACTATTTAATGATTTTTAAGGCCTTATTGTAACATTTAATTTAAGCTATTTTAAGACTTTATAAGGATCTGTAGACACCCTGCTCACATACAGACCTCTAGTTTAATGTTGATGTTCCCCTTCCTCAGCCCAACAGCATCTAACTTAGCAATGGATTACTCTGATGTGTCTCAACTGCTTGAGAATAGGGCTGCAACTAACGATTATTCCTTTGATTAGATGACTAATCATTTTATCGAAAAATGGGTTAAAATGTTGAAAGATGTTGGTCTGTCTTTCCCAAACCTCAAAATTATGTCATCTAATGTCTCGTTTTGTACTCACGCCAAAGGGTTTTAGTTCACCGTCTTGGAAGAGTGTGTAAAGCTGCAAATATTTGAACGACTACTAAAATAGTTACCAATTATTTTAATAGTCGATTAGTTATCGATTAGTCGACTAATCATTGCAGCCCTACTTGAGAATACCACAAATCCAATACACAGTTCATCTGACAACAAATACACTTAATTCCAATTTGAAAACAAAGCAAAACCTAGTTTGTCTTCCTGAAAAGATGTGTTTTTGGTGTAGGAGTTTGTTTGGATACAGTTTACCTGGTCTGGTTCACTACCAATTGCAGTAAAAGAATGAGGAAGGCAACACAGCCAAAAAACAAAACAAAAAAAGAATAGGAACCAAAAGGATGAACACCAACTGATGTGTTCACAACACCTTGTACATCACATCACCACATGGACCAATATCAACTGTAAGACCACATAACCACAACACCATCACAATACCAATGTCAAGGAGGATTGGGGGATGGGGCATTTGATTTAAAGAGAGAGAAACGAAAAGAGAGGAAGGCTGAAAGAGTAAGGATTAAGAAAAATAAATGTATGGAAAGAAACTGTGGTAATGAATTGTAGTGTAGAGGTGACACAATGTTCACAAGACAGAGAAAGAGGAGTCGGGAACACAGGATGAGAGAGGTGAAAGAAAGGTGAAAAAAGACCTTGGGAGGAAGCGGCAGGCTTAGCGGTTGCTTTGCGTGCTCGCTTAAGGACACCATCATCATCATCATCATCCCCATGTAAGCAGCTGAGGGCATTCAACTGGTTTACTATCTCTGTAAACGACAGGGCCATACAGGAAGGGAGGAAGGAAGAATAGCAGTGAACAAGGCAAAATAACATCCCATCGAATTATCCACACAAATACACACTCACACACACAACTTGCTTTTAATAACACAAATATATTTAAATATAAAGAGCTGAAAAGAGTTCATACATTTCAGAGTATGATTTGCAATGTTATTGCTGTTGTTAAACTAACTAGCTAAATAGGTTGTAAAGAAGTTTTTGATGGACAGTATATCACCAAATATATACTCACCACTAATATATGTGTACAGGGACATGTAGGTAAATGCTATACTTCAAACTGCAAGCTTTGGTTAACTGTAATAGTGATGCCAGAGCAGCTAAACTGCTGCATTGAAAAGCTATACAAACTTGATAGAACGTACACACCATACAAACAGAATGAGAGTAGAATGGACATTCCTATTTTAATTAACATTGCAGGATGGTCAGAGTGGTAGCCATTTTTAGGTGCAGCCCTTTTAACAGGCTAACTTCTGTATAAGGTATCATATAAAAGAAATGACTTGCAGCAGGTCCAATAGTAGTACTTCTGAAATATCACTGTATCTGTTATTCCCCTGTTTGTTTTGTTGCCATTGCCAATGCCATATTTATTGAGACATGATGTACTGTAGCTGTGTCCAGAAAACTACTGAGAGCCGCTGCTCAGTGGACAGCTGATAGGATGAGAGACCGCAGGGATTAACAGTCTTTAGATCAACATATTTTTACACCTAACTCAGTGATTTCAGGATTTATTTCAACCAAACCAGAGTTGGCGATTGTTGGAATAGTAGGCCAATTAACTAGATGCCTATCTAGAGTAACTAGCTGAATTTTTGGGGAGGGAACATCCTCTGATATTGATCAGTGGCTGCGCATTACCCTATTCTCCAAATGAGTTACGCTAGTCTTTTAACATGAGCCCTAGTTCAGTGGAAGAGAGAACGTTGTACTGGTGTACGGTTGTATTTTTCTATTCAATAAGGAAAACAGGTGTAAGAACAGGCCAAATGGTGTTCTCAAACTAGTGAGTGTGACACACGTTATGGCCCTACTGACACACAAAAAACAAAATCACCATTTTCTTTTGTGCCAGTCAAATGACCACAGCAAACAGTTCAATGTCCGCCCTACTATCATTCTATTTCTATCTTACACACTAACAGGTAAAGGCTGAAAAAGTATCTTTCAGTCAGGACACATCTACACGCACACACGCACACACACACTCACACACACACACAAAATGTATATTTATGGAGATGCACAATGCATCTTTTTTAGGTTTAATATATTCTCTTTTTCATACTGTAAGTAAAAGATAAAAAGAGAACATATGTTTTGCAGGGTATGCGTTGGTTAGCCTAGTGTTAGTATTGCTGGCTTTTTGGGTAGGTAGCAGATAGTGGGGAGGTTTGGCAGCGTGGCCAGGCCTTTGATTCAGAGAGGCACGCTAGTGAAGCATCGCTGTAGGCGCTCAATGCATATACATATAAATGAGACAAAGAGCAAGGAAGGGAAAAGAAAGGACAGAAAGCATGAAGCTTAACATGAAGAAAAGTTGGATTAAGCAAAGCAGAAAGCACCAGGGCCCAAACATAAGACCACAGAATGAATCCTCAGCATGTATGTAGCCACCGTCAGTCGACGTCTAGTCCAACAACACAGGGAGAAAGCAATGAACAGGGAGTAATTGGAGTAGGGGGGAAGTAAGCAATAGAAGATAACCCTGAAGCTGACAAAACACAGTAAATGAAACTCATGTAAGCATGCACGATTACAGGAGCAGAAACATTAAACAACAAAAGAAATCCATAAAGAAGCAAAGTTGATGCCCCACTGAAGCCTCCTGGTTATTCTGGTCTGGGTGATTATTCAGGAGGGTTTGAGATTGAATCCGCCAAGTAGTCAGTTTGGGAAGATGGAAAAGCATTTTACTGGTCAAGTTGATTTGCTAGCTGCTAAATCATCTGCTAAAGCAGACATACTTACCATTGAATGACAGTGCAGTGCTCATGTCTAATGGCTGATTCCAGCAAAGCAGTGATCTGGGTGACTCTGATTAACTTCAGCTGTTATACAGTATATCTCATACAAAACTACATGTGTCACCTTACAAAGAAATAAAAAGTGCTTTGTGTTAAGTCACCTGTGATCTTTGCAGCCTTCTCCTCCTGGTTAACCCTGTTCTCCTCGTCCTCTTCATTCTCCTCCTCAAAGTCGTCCAGGTTGCCGATGTCAGCCTGCTTCATGCTCATCAGGCTGGCCAGGCTTTGCATGTCCTCATCACTGGACCGTAAAAAAACACCCAACACAGACAGAAACTCATGTTCAGAGGTAGAACAGTGCTCAAGATCAAGAGTTTTGTGGTGATACACATTAAATATAGTGAAACCTACCAGAGATAATAAAAAGAGGCAGGAAACACAATGCATAAATGGGTGCATGAACAAATGGAAATGCATCAGCGTCAATGTGCTGGTTGGAAGACGAAGGAGCACACAAAATTCAACCCACTGCTCTCACCAACACAGCTGCCAACAGCTGGATCGTAGATTTGGATCGAATTCCGGTTTTGCTAGTCTGGTCCCGAGTACGAGCTTAAACAGGTTTGATTTTATGCAAACTGACCGAAGTGGCATTTGTTAGAATGACATGTTCCGGAAAATTAAAAAGTATCGTGCATCAGCAACACGTGCCGACGGCGTCATGGCACTAAATCCAAGTTGAACTGCATGAGCAATAAGCAACAAGACAACATGATTAACATAGTATCATGTTAGCACAATTTAACAACATCAGAAAAATATGAGGGAGATCAAATTTTAGTAGAGACTGGAGGGGGGAAGATGTGCAGAGCCATGTTGTGTTTGTTTGTGTTTCAGTGTTTTTTGGGGTGACGTGACGAGACATGACAGTTGATCTCACAGAAAACAAACTATGGTAATATGGCAATATTTAGGATCTGAAGCTGACGAAAGAGGTGAGCCACTCATGCGCACTCACACAGCGTCTAGTTCTGCTATGATAGCTGTCCCTTTTACACAGACCTGGGATGGGCTTTGTTACTACATCCACTGCCGGCTTAATGGCGAAACAACAATGCCTCTCCTTTGTGTTGTACCTTTTATACAAAACAGCAAGGTGGAATAATGGCACACTCTCATGTTCAAGTCGGGAGCTGCCGCTGAATTAAGTGCAACCCTGAGTAGTAAAATTTGGTATATCGGTGTGATGTTTAGCAAAATTTTAAACCGGTTTGAAAATTTTCACACCGGCCTAACACAACTTGATCATTCCTAACGATTATCATAGCCTTCCATCCTCTTCTGTCTCCACCTTCATTTCAGTCCTCTGTCTCTACACCTTCCTGTCACAGTCCCCTGATACTTTAACTTCACTCGTCACAAATTAAGATTTTTTCTCTCATTCCTACTCAGCCTCTCCTCTCTCACTCTTTCCCATCCACCCTTTGTCTCTCATTTTTCCCCCACCACCACTTTATTCACAGTGGTATCAACTTCTACAGTATTGCTTGTATTTCATGTAGACTTGTGTACTCCCCCTCGGTCCCTCAAAACCACCGCTCCATCATAATCAATGTATTCTCCCCTCTGTTCTTTGTGTTTGGTGTTTCCCAGGCCCAGAGGCTCATTTGAACTGGTGTGATTGAGTTTGTTTGTGTGTGGTCGACATCATTCCCCGAAGGGTTAACAAGGGTTACGCGCCATCGACCCGCCGTCCGCGCCACAACAAAGGCCTTGTTGCTCTGCTCTTGCTCAGTATGGGCGTGTGTGCGTGCGGCTGTCTTTAAATGAAAGTTGCTGCTATCACATTAGAATGGACAACAAACGGCAAACACCGCGATTGAGGGTGTGTGTCCTCAAATGAAAGTTGGTGGTATCAAAGATGAATATGTGGGAATGAATGAGAAGCTGCAAACACTGAGTGTGTGTCTGTAAATTAAACTTTGTGCAATCAAAGAATCTAAGACTCAGTGAGAAATGTATGTACATTTTTGTGTACATATATTATGTGTGTGTATATTCTTATACATCTTTATAATAAGGGTACACATTCAGTAGAACAACTCACATACCCAGACAGATTATCTTAATGTGATTCCTTACAGAGCTAAGGACATCACGTCCGGTGTATTCCTTAAAGACTTGCAATAAAAACTTCAATAATAGCAGGAACAAAAAGGTCATCCAGATGAGTTTATACCTCAGAAAAAAGCCTACGGAAAATTAACCGTTATGAGTAGTGCTACCCCTTGAAAGTTGGAGATTCGAATCATCAGTCCGAGACCCCTCAGTCAACAGAGACAGCTTCAAGTCGGGGGGGTTTGCTAGTCAGTGTGCTTTGCAGTGTACTTCTGGGGATGTGTTGGCCCCCAGATTTTTTTTTTTTTTGTAAAGATTATCTTTTATTGGCTTTTTGCCTTTATTGATAGGACAGAAGGTGAAATGGGGAGACAGAGAGAGTGGGGACTGACATGCAGCAAAGGGCCTGGGCATGTTTCTGATCTGACGATAGCGCAGTTAGCTTGTTTGTTACATTATATGAATGCTGTGGTCACTGAACGTCCTGCTCAGCTCCAGTTAAACTTTGAAGCTTTATATGGGGAAAAAAAAACCCTGATTCGCCAAATATCTGTATTAAATGGCCAAATCTAATTTGACTGACATAATTCTAAGTTTGATACAGCCCTACTTCAAACTCACAGGAACGCCGTCACACAAGGAGAACAGGACTTACGTGGCCTTTCCCTCACGGAGGAAGATGCAGGAGAGGGAGAACTGCAGCGTGGCCGACACCACCTTCTTCGACAGGGGCTTGAACTTGAGTTTGACGTCTGTCTGTGTCGGCATTGGACTGGCATACTGTTTCATGTTTATACTGCTGGTGGCCAAGGCCTTCCTCCGCCCTGATGGAGATTCCTGGAGAGGGGGAGAAAGATGAAGCACATTTAGGTGAATAAAGTCCAATATTACTGAATTTACAGTGCATAGCATTGGCACGACAGGGATCAATTGGAAAGCAACGAAAAAACAAATGTTCATGGTTTAACATCCTTCTTGGTAATCACGAACAAGCTACAAATCTCTGCCCTCCTGCATCCTCATTGTGAATTCAGTTGTGAAATCCTCCCTGATATTTCCTATCAAAGGTCCATGCTGAAGCCATTTTTGCTGCACTTCTTTTCAGAGATGTGCTCTGGGCCAGGGGCTAGCAGTCAAATTGGAATTTGGGAATATGCCACAGACCAGGTGATAAGAGTTATAGAATCAGTGACAGTGTGTGTGTGCGTGCGTGCGTGCGCGTACGCATGCAAGCCGCTCACCAGAGGACAGTGTGTGCAAAATAAGAACTGCCGGAAAGCCTTGTCACTGACTGCTAGATATGGAAACTAAACAGTTGGGGATGTTCCAGCCTTTTGTCTGCCCCCCACCACCACCATGCTGTCAGTGAATAGCAGACTGGTTCACCTCCTCGCTGTGTTGATACCACTCTCATACCATGTCCCCTCTTTTCTGTTGTGCCTCCTCTGTTGTCACAGATTCTGTTTTTGTGATGGTGGAACTGCCACATTTCCCTGGTTAACTGATATGTGTTCATTTGCATGACGAGAGACTGAATCCAACATAAGGATCAGACACTGGTGCACACATGTCCCTTCACAGGCCATGTGGAATGAGAGCAGCAGGCAGTGCTCTCCCTGCTCTGTCTCTTTTTCACTGCATGGATGTCTAAAAACAGCATATGTAACTGTAGTGTACACACACCTACACACAGGCACACACATACTGGTGTTATTATACCACAGAAAAATACCTTCTTGTCTGAGCTGTGAATAGAGCCCCGAGGATTCATCCTCTCGTGCGCACAATGCCGAACAAAGCGGAGCAGCTAGCTCTCTTTCACACAACACCAGTTTGAGAGCACATATACATATACACATACACTCCGGCGTGTACGGTAGATAAAGTGATACAAGCTCTTTACATTGCCTGTTTCCTGATGTCTTCACACACAAAAACACATACACACTGCAGAGGTTTTGGATCTGTGGGGAAAACTCAATCTCAGCCTTATCGCGAAGGACCGCAGGGTATTCATTCTCTCTCTCTCTCTCTCTCTCACACACACACACACACACACACACACACTTGGTATCAGTACAGAGTGGTAAAGCTATTGGTAATATAGTGAGAAACTATGTAAGCTGCAAATAGGGTCTAAAAATCTGTGGGCCAGTCAACACATATCACTGCATGTAAGTGTGTACTGTGACTTACTATTCATTGTCATTAAAAATAGGGCAGTGTGTTGGCAAAAATTTGGCGAAATGATATGCATCACAATCCAGGGCTTATGATTCAATTTGCTGCGATAGAGTGCGGTACTATAAGCAAGGTGGCATTCTGTTATTTTTAAAAATTTGTCACACCACCAATCAAAACAGTGGAATCTGAATTTGTGTTTATCACAGTCCCTGCAACATCCAACATCATAACACTACTTTTTGAGCAATCTCAGCAAAGGAATTAACCTTTGCCTGTATCAATAAAAAATGTGCTTGCAGGACTCTTTAGGTAAACAAATTAAGAAAATAAAAAAATGGTAAGCAATTAAAATTTGATAGTGTTTTTGAGAATCAATACAGATCACTAAACAAAATATTGCAATACTCAAGTGTGCAAATATTTTCTTACACCTCTAATTAAAATATTACTGCTGGGTGTGCAGACTATGATTTAATTAAACATACTGTGGTTGAAAATAGTCAGGTTGACACAATGAACTTTGCACATAGCCAATTCAGTTCCTCAAAGCTACAGCTGGAAACTTTTATGAAAATAACTTTTAAACATATTTGCCGAAAGACTATCTTGTTCCTCTAATAGCATTTGTCAGAATCCACCACAGCTGAGGGAAAACCAATCAGAGCCAAGGAGTCCGTAACGCAGTTGTCCATCATATCAGAGTCTCTTCAACTACATTGCCTATTTTTCACCTCTAATGTTTTCAGAAATACGTTTTAGTGTACTGTTTTGCTGTAAAATGAAAAAGTTTGTGACCCAGCTGGTGGACAGTGCTTCATTGTGGCTCGACTGGTTTCAACATGGCAGCCAGGTCACAAACTCTCCGGCTCTGACTGGTTGTTTTGGTCACAGGAAAATGCCATTGGGAGCACTAAGAAGAGGAACATGATTCGTTATATTATTAGTCTTATACACTTCTGTCAGGATATTCGGGACAGTTCCAACAAATACGACAATATTATAATTGTTACTTCTATAAAAGTTACCAACTACAGCTGTAAATCATTAAGACCAAGATACTGATCACTGATTTGATTAATATCTGGATGAGTCATAAAGGTATGTCTGACTGCCAAACAAAAAGCCCAAATCTGACATGACCCCACATTCTCTCGTATAACTTCATGGTTAGGTTCTCCTGACAATGTGCTCACTTTTGTTTAGAGTTCAATTTTTCCACGCATATCTAAGGTTTGTTGAGTTGCACATAACGCATCCTTAAAAACAACTTATTCAAAGTATTCAGTGTTGGCTTTCATTCGTTTAATCAGCCTTACAGACTGAGGAAATCAAACAGTTGTCATGTGGGAGCAAAAGGGTCAAAAGCAGTCTCATAAGTGAAAGGCTGACAGTGTGAAAGCCTTTTTTTTTTAAAGTGCATTTGTACAGGACAGAAAACCTAAAATTGCTTTGGAAAAGATGAGGAAAATCTGTTTCTATCCTGCTGTTCCATCCTTCCATCTCCCACCCTACATTTCCTCTATCCCTCCATCTCTCCATTTTTCTCACCTCGCGTCTTGCACAAACCAATAATTAAATAAAAAAACTACAGAGAAAAGTAACCGACTGACTGGCGAGGCCACTTGACATTTCGTGCTGACATTTGAGCCTTGTCACTTTGGCTTGGGAACATAATGACGTATCATCGCCCCACCACCAACCCCAGCTTGTCCAAAGAGCAGCCCATCAGGAGAAGAGTAAGATGGGGGGGAGAACTCTCCACCTCCTATCTCTCTGCAGATTACACCCTGGCTATTATACTAAGCTAATAGCGCATGTAGATACGTTATGAATGAATTTGCTAAATGCACCAAACACTTAAGAAGAGGGGATTTAGCAAAAAGGAGGATGGGGAGGAGAAGGGGGAGAGGGATCCTGAAAATAGGAAATACTTAAGGATATGCAAATACCCCGGCGCAAGAATGGAATAACCGTTTCAACAGATTTGAGTAGGGACTGCAAACAATGGAAATCTGCTCCATTTCCCCGGATGCTGCTTGTCAATCAATGTGTGTGTGTGCATGTGAGTGTGTGTGTGTTTGAGAGAAAGTGAGGGGGGGTAGCTGGGATTAGGTTGACTGGGAGGTTGTGACAATGTGTAAAATGAAAGGGAAGGACAATACAGAAGTTTAATTTATTACAGAGAGGATAGGACTATCAATATGCTCTCTCTTTCCCAGGGAATGACTAAATACCTGAGTGTGTGTGAGTGACTGTGTGTTTGTGTGTGTGGAGGGGGCACAGCGGGAGAGAGAGGAAGACAGAGAACGAAGGACAGAGAAAGAGAGAGGATAGACAGAAGGAGGGAGGGGTGATGGCTGAATGCTGCCCCCTAGCTGCATATTCATACAACTGCAGGGTATCATTTAAAACCAACAGTTAGATCTGACTCACAGCTTTGTACCACGCACACACAAACCAGGCCACGTGTGACAAGACACATAAAAAGGACTAAAGAGATAAGAGCAATCAAACCTGCCACTGTCACTGTGCACGACGTTCTTTAATTTCATAAATGACTGTCATTCAAGAAGGGTGTGTTTGTGTTAGTGTACCAGTCCTGCCCCTCTCCCCTGGTGCCAGCTGGCCCTGGATCGATCCACAGATGCTCCCCTGGTGGGGGGGCAGGGGTCAGGGCAGGAGGGGTGCCCGGGGGTCCTGCTGAATCCCTCTGCCCCAAAATGCCAATGGGACGGGCCAGGGGAAGGAGGGGTTGGGATCCTTTTGTCACTGAGAGATGGATTAATTAGGCTGAGTGCTAAAAGAACCTGGCTTCTTTGTATAGACCTGGTCTCACACACACACTGACAGTTCAGCGGTGTTAGCACATCATGAACAAAAAGTGCCCAACATACACACACCTATCAGCTAATGGTTTTTTAACACAAGTCACCAGTCGATGGTTTCTAATCTTAATGGTCGATGTTCAACATTGATCCATATACCATCACATTTACTAACAATTCAACATGACATTTTCCTGGACTGACCAAGATCCCAAATCTCTGGTGTAACTGGAGAAACCAGAGAACTGCAAATGTACAAATGGTCATTTTAACTTTCACAACTTTCTGATTCTGTTGTGCTCCTGCTATTGTTGACAATATGCATTGTACAACTGATTTGTCAATAACTGAAATGAATGTGATGATGTTAAGTATGTTGTTGAGGAAGACAGAAGATAAAAACATGGTTCTGGCATCACAACGATGATGATAAACGTCAAGCAGATGATTATCTGACTTAAGCCTGCTGCCACAAAACAAAACAATCCTAAACTGGATGAAAGGGACAACCTGAGGTCAGTTACACTAGACTACATTAAAAGGACAGTTCACCCCAAAATAATAAATACCTCTTACCTGTAGTACTATTTATCAGACTAGATTGTTTTGGTGTGAGTTGCAGAGCGTTGGAGATATCAGCCATAAAGATGTCTGCCTTCTCTCCTGTATAATCCAACTAGATGGCACTTGGCTTGTGGTGCTCAAAGCACCAAAAAAATAAATTTGACAATCTCAACAGCAATGTCTCTTTCCAGAAATCATGACGTCCTCCTCAGCTGAGTTGTAACTTTAGCTTGCTCAGTGGTGCTAGGTGAGCTAGCAGTAGATGCACGCTTCCTTCTGCACAGTGATACAGTTGGTAGGAGCAGTTCAGTAGAAAGAAAATAGTTCCTACATGAAACTGCTCACAACAGGGTCTTTGGATTATCTTCAGAAACCGGTTCATAATTTATGGAAAGAGACATCTGGGGTTTCTGTTTTGGCACTTTTGAGCACCAGAAGGCGAGTGCAATTTCTACTATATCTCCAACACCTAACTCACACCTAACAATCTTGACTGATAAATAGCACTACAGTTCTGAGGAAAATATGTATTTTTTTTAATTGGGCGCAAGTGTCTTTTTACAACTGCACATCTGAGAAATTGCTTATTATATACAACAATTTTTCTTTCCTTATATCCGTTCTTTGTCTCTCATTTTAAAATGTGTTTATTGTGAAGTTATGTGAAGCAAAACCTCACCCTCAAGGCGGATAATATGCACATAGGGGGTTCAAATACTCCACTCCACACAAAAGTGTACACAGGCCTTTGTAATTTGTATTCACACGGATCAGAAAAAATAAAAGCCAAACTCAATTTAGCCTATAGAATAACCCTGAGGTAGCACCGATTAGCCCTCCGCCCCGACACCCAAAATCAGCTGGCTCTGGTTGAATTCAGCAGTCAGCAGATTGGAGGTGGGGGGGGCACAGTGCTATTCCTCTCGCCTCAAGGTCACAGTTATTGGAAATGGAGACATCCAATGTGCTCACATCTCTCTTTGAATCCGCACACAATGGAGTGATTCCTCTGTGTCAATTTGGCCTCCCCTGATAACTGATAAGGCAGGCCTTTTTACATACCACCTATGAATACCGCACTATATGCGTTATAGACAGACACACACACGCACACACATACACACTCAGATTAAGACCAATTTATTCATCTGCTACTATTATATGTGAGGATTTATTTTTTTTCCCCGAGCAGTGTGTATTTTTAAAGGCAACAATGAACATAAAAGGCATGCAATACTATCACTGCGGTTATGTGAATTACAATAACAATGGTTTTAATAATGGAATGAACTGTGCAAATGGCTTTTATGTGTATTGTCACATAGAGACACACACACACACACACACACACACACACACACACACACACACACACACACACACACACACACACACACACGCGCGCACACACACATACACACAGTCTCTCTCACACACAAGTAGAAAAAAAGGATTTCTCTTCACTAGAACCACCTCGTGGATCAGATTTAACTTAAAACCCCCAAAATGGGAACATCTTTCACTGACCACCACCTCGTCCCCGGGGGCGTAAACAACAAAAAAATGACAAGGTTGACAAACAGTTGAGGGAAAGTGAGAGAAGGAAGTGCAAGAAGAGAGAAGATTAGTCACAACAAGAGCAGGATTAGGCTTGTTTTAAAGGAAAGGACGGCAGATTACAGCACAGTGTGTGCTGTAGTTTTGGCTGAATATAGTTTAAAATGACACTGAGCTCCAGACATGGAGTCCTTTTTGTGTAAAGAAACTGGATACGGGACAGTCTGGCGTGCGCCTACTGCCAGGTACAGAACGATCAGTACAAGCCTACACTCACGACACAAGAGAAGGTGATAGTGGGGGTAAACAGAGTCACAAGCAATTACTGTGCACCATCAACTGAAAACAAAAATCCAACTGGGAGAAGACTCCAAATAAAAGAAGAAAATACATTCTACCAGTATGGCAGCTAGCCTTGCAGCAGCTGAGCCTGACCTTTGACCTAATTGTGGAGAAGTCCAGTTAAAAACATTTTGAAAAGTTTTTCTTTGATCAAAGCAGGTGTACACACATTTATAAGTTATTTAACTCTTCCTTGACAGGTGATATCCCTTGCTTCTGAAGCAATATTCTGTGTTTGGCAGGCAACATGCTCCGTTATTATACATGTTGATAATAAATCAACAGAGAAAACATAACAAAGTTTGTGTTTGTGTGTCAAAGAGAGAAAAGAAAGGGAAGAAGTTAGAGAAAAATAAAGCAAGGGAGAGACAGAGAGTGGAGAGAGGAATGCATTTAATGCAGGGTTGCCTCTGATGGCAGCAGATGAAAGGAGGAGAGTCACAAACCAACCAGCCCTTAAAAGGTCTAATCCTAACTGGGAGAGAAGAGTGCTTTATTGGGGACTACTCTTGCTAGCTTGCAAGCCAACCCCACACAGGAATACACTGAAGAACAGCAATATTCCAGAGGTTCAACAACATTAATAAGACCTTTAAGCCTTATAGCAAAAAGGCTGAATGACAGTCATGCAAACTAGCTTTCTTCATACTCCCCTCAGCCTCCCAACGAGGACACACATGACTTAAATGTATGTTTATGTCATCACTGTGTGCTCTGTTTGAGCATATATTCGTGATGGGTTGTGGAGATGCACCTAATAAAGCCTTGAAAGCCATTTTGCAGCATGGGCATTAACATATAAACCTCTACTGAGAACAATAACCTGTGTAAACACTGGGACTGCATCTAAAACTTGTGTTATCACATTTGTTGGTTTATTCATTCATTTTCATTCTTATCCTGTTGGGGGTCACGGGGGGCTGGAACCTATCGCAGCTGACATTGGGCGAGAGGTGGGGTACACCCTGGACAGGTCACCAGGCTATCACAGGGCTGACACGTACAGAAAGACAACCATTCACACTCACACCTACGGACAATTTAGAGTCACCAATTAACCTGCATGTCTTTGGACTGTGGGAGGAAGCTGGAGTACCCCGGAGAAATCCCACACTGACACAGGGAGAACATGCAAGCTCGGCACGCAAAGGCTCCCACACCATGGGTTCGAACCATGAACCCCCTTGCTGTGAGGTGACAATGCTCACCACTGCACCTCTGTGCCGCCTTTGTTGGTTTACTTTTGGATTAATCGTTCAGTGAATGAAATGTCAGATGTAAGAAAAAGATGACATTGCAATTTTCAGGAGCCTAAAATGATGTCTTGTTCTGTTCGATTAAGAGTCCAAAGATATTTAATGAACATTTAGGGCCAATATAAAACAAGAAAAGCAGCAAATCCTCAATGTTAAGAAGCTGAAACCACCAGATGCCTGTCATTTATCAAATAAAGATGCCAAACAAATCATTGATCATCACAATTGATAATGGACTCATCATTGAACTGAAATCCACCATTGCCATCCAGTTTTTCTAATTAGTCTGCATCACAATTCATAACCAGCAAAAATGCTTAGATGGACACCAAGCCAGTATCTCATATCCTCTCTTTCTCCCTTCATTTCTGTCCCTCCCACCCTGCCTCCCCCTCTCTCTCTCTCTTTCGCCTTATCAGTGTGTCCAGGGTGCCCTCCTCTCTTCGACTCTCCGGGTCTTTCTTTTGGGTGGCCCTCAGTGCCCCCCACACACACTCAGACCCAGAGCATGCACTTCAGACAGGGGGCTAATGGGAAAATAAATTACCAGCAGGCAAAAGCCCTAGCTCTGCACTTCTGCTGGAGAGAGAGAAAGGGACACGGGGGGTTTGGAAAGAAGGGGGGGTGGTCAAGAAATGGAAAGAGAGAAGGGTAGAGAAGACGAAAATGAAAGACAGAGAGGTGGATGGCAAGGAGACTGACAGAAAGAAAAGTAGAGAGAGGGGGGAGAATGGAGAAAATGAGGCAGAGGGGGTGATGGAGAAAGAAAGACACAGCCAAGAGGGGGAGGGAGGGAGAGAGAAAGATAGGTCGACAGGATTATAGCAGGAGTTCATCCCTGGTCTATGAAGTGCCTGCTCATCACTTTTCCCACCATTTCACCATCTCTGGCCATCATAGAGGCCTAAAATGGCCAATAACATCACCACACACACACATTGAGCCAATACCTGCAGCTACTGTATCTAGGATTGATTACTCCCCCTGCATGAAGCAGCAGTTCGGATATCAGGACGGCAGATTCACCACGGCAGCGGACATTGGTGGAGGTGTGTGTGTGTGTGTGTGTCTGTGTGTGTGTGTGTGTGTGTGTGTGTGTGTGTGTCCAGCAAAATCTGTGTCCATGCCTGTTCATGTAGAAAGTTGGACAGATTTGAGTGCATGGAAGATGACTGAGTGGATGTGTGTGTGTTACAGAATGAATGATGATGATGATGGTCGACCACCCAAGTTCTTGTAAACTTTAACCTTATTTTATAGGACACACTCCGACACAAAAACTTAACCAATAAGTTTTCCGCAGAACTGATACAATAGCGACAAAATCTGGTTCAATTTGTCACTATGAAACCAAGAAAATAACGTCTGGCAGGCACCAATTAATGACAATACAGGCTTTTATTCATAAAACAGTCATAAGGAGTCCTATCTCCAGACCATTTACACTCACTTTACCCACTAAATTCTTATTCAAGCATTAGCTCTTAGGCCCTGTCTGCACATATACAAATGTTTTTGTCAACGTACATTCTACTTCGGCCCCTCATCCACATGCAAATAGTTGTAGGTCACTAAAACGCAGATTATTTCAGATGTCTTTTAAGGTGCGTTCTGGAAATTATTACGTATATTCCTCAATTTGCACATGCACATTGTTGCTGTGTGTAATGAGCATAAGCTAAAAACAACGACAACAATGGCAGACTACTGGTTTGCTAATGTTTTCTTAGCACTGCTTGGTTTAAAAACAACTTTACACTTAACCTTAGTATTGTTCTACCACTTCACAGACTAACAAGGCCATTTGCTGTGCTCGATGTTTTTGCTCCAGCTCCGCAAAAACTTTTGCATATCCAGATCATCACTCGTATGTCTGAGTGAGCTCCTTCATCCTTATATTGAAGAGAAATCAATGGCGTTGAGCTCTTTAGTAGGTGTTTTGAAAAAGTTAACGCTAGTCTGTAGACTTTACTGCCTTTGTGATGAGGGGAGACTGCTTCTCGACTGGTTCGGGGTCATTTTATGTCCTTGTATGGTAAGATATATTTTGTAAAATGAAGGTCATGTGGACACAAAAACAGAGGGGAAAGTTATTATGATACATGTTTAAAATAATTATAAATTTCCTAACATCTCTAACAAAGTATTGTGATACTCCTCCCATTTTGTTGTAGCGTCACCACCAGATAACAGAGAAAAGGATGTTAAGAGGCTCAAGGGTTTTGCTGATAAAACTCCCAACAAGATCTCAGTAAGGAACTTCTATATTTCCGAGATATCAAATGATGATTTCCAGGTAAAGACAACACAGGGACTTTTGGGAATCAGAATCTCCGCATCCACTCAATTCTCACATTTTAAGATCTGTTTGTTTTAGCTGTTTTAGGCAGGCTGCTGAGATCTGACAGAGCTATGATAGGGCCCTAATCCAGAGCAAAGCTGATTTGCTTAAGGGGGAGGGAGGGGGGGGAGGTTGAGATGGCCTGTGACAAGAAACAATTGCCCCAAGTGAGAGTCTGCCTCTCTCCCACCCTGCTCCATGACAAAGGTGTACTCTCCATGCTAAGTGACAAATCTGGGGAGACAAAGAGCATTAGCAGGGTGATGCTCTGCTTCAGTGCCTCTGATTGTGGCCAACTCAAAGAGAATCTAATATGGATTTTAAAAAGAGGAGAGGGAGAGATTAGAATGAAAGAGAAACAATGAACACCTTCTACCAAGGGGGAATTAGTGGAGGGATTGGATAAGGAGCTGGTGTGCCTTAGTGTGTGTGCATGTGTGTGTGCATGTGTGCGCATGGGTGAGTGCTTGTTCTTTGAAATTCCTTTTCCGCGAAAGAACAATAGGGTTCCCAGATTCTGTTTATGTGCATCTACATGTGAGACGCACTCACAGAAACACAAACAGCTTTTTATCATATCTAAACGTGTACACTGAGGATGAGCTATTTGGTCTATGATCTTTTTTATGACTTAGAAATCATGAAACAGGAGAATAAACCTGAATTTACAGATTCATGGGGCACTCATAACCAGGGTTAGAAATTGGCAGCCAAAAAAACCCAAAACAATGGTATTCTATTGTGCAGCTGGTAGATCTTGGAAACCACCAGCTACAGTGGCAGGTCAACAAAAAGTTAATGTTCTAACCCTGCCTATAACTAACTTGAAGGGCACTTGGGGAGCACAGACCTCCCCCAAACCCACATGCGCTATCCTGCAATGTTCAGTCCCCTCAGGAGGCTGACAATTCGTGTGACCTTGCAATTTTATCCAATCACCCCAAATTTGACTATTTAAAGTGGGTAAAATATCATTTCATTGTATAGTTGCACACAGGATATTGATTCACTCAGCCTCTTCATGCTACACTCTCTGTCTCTGTTTATCATGAGACTACAGCTGCAGGAGTGTGAGCTTTGTGCCTGGGACAGAGTCACACACACTAAGTGACACAGTGACTCAGTGAGCTTACTGTTAGCATCACACGGCTCATCTTACCTAACGATTATTAACGGGTTTAACGACAGAGTTGAGCCGTTCTAATGTCTGCATGAGATTGTTGGGACTGTTTAAGAGCTTGGTGTTGGATATTAGCTGCTGCTGCCGTGTTAGCTTGTGCTAACTGGGCAAAGAGAGCAGGAGGAGAGCGGCTCATAGACAGTCCTTCAGCACTGCTTCAAGCAGCAGTGATTTTCACTTGCCAACGTAATTTTATTTTTAAAAATGCCTATAAACATACCAAAATGTATCGCATTTTTTGAAAAGCTGCCGTGAAACCAGGTTTTTCAGGCCTCTTCAATACCAAAAAAGCCTGCAAAATCCTGGAGGGACAGAATGTTAACAAAAATGAAAGATTCTTCTTGTTCCTTGGCCCATGCAACAATCTACCACCAAGTACCAAGAAAATCAGGCCAGTAGTTTTTCTGTAACCCTGCTGATGGACACACAAACACACCAACAAACAAACAAATTGAAAACATAACTTCTTTGCAGGAGGTAACGAGCATTAAGCGGGGCAAGGGTCACCATACTGTCTCAACAGGCCTTTTATCAACTGATAACTCAGGAGTTGCCTAAGACATTCAAAACAGAGGAGCTCTAGTAATGTTCTTTATGATTTTACCTTCACTTAAAGAACATTTCTAAGCAAAGACACACCCAATATGAGCCGCTCTCTCATGGTCGATATGTGTCCTTCATCACACCTCCTCAACACCCACGGGTGTACACCTCTACTGCAAGACACCTCAAATTCCTGACCCCATTCTCTCTGGGTGCAGTACTCCAAGTACAGATTTATATCCCAAACAGAGACGGAGACATGTTTGGGGATCAGTCTAACTGTCAGTGGCTGGCTTAGCACTGGCATCAGAGCACATCACAAGACCCTATTCATTGCCACTTAGCAGAACAGTCGCCTCAGTTTGCCAGCAACTGCGTGTGTTTGTGCATGTGTGTTCACTCCCTAAAATGCTCATACACAAAACACACACTCGCACGTACTCACTGTGAGCGGATCTTGACAAGATAATGTCAAACGAGTCACCCTACACACAAGTTTAACCTAAGTTCATCACAAACCTCTCCACACATATTCTTTCGCCACCACCGCCCACACACACATTGCACATATCTACCGAGCCAACGACCCGCCCACGCAGGCCCAGCGGGTCAAGCTTGTGGATAAACAGGGGGATTTGCAGAGGGCAGTGTTTTGCGGGCCACACAGGCCTGTCTCCATCGCGAGCAGCCATCTTAAGTCGCATAGAGGAAAAATAAATAACTGAGAGATGGAGATAATAACTGTTACGCTGTCCAATCGTGTCTCACGTCGCACCAGAACTGTCTGACCACCCATCAGTAAGCCATGACACCAAAACAAGGTGAGATGAGGATGAAGACAGATGAGGAAGAGTCTGATTAGAGTTGACCGAGGAGGGCAGGTGACAGGATGTGAAGCCATGAAGTGATAGAGGGCGACCTCAGAGATGACTGATAGCAGAGGGTGTGGCAGCCAACAATGCACAGCTAAGAGCCTCTGATGAGAGATCAGGACTGTAGCGCTCAGAAATTATTTAAGAAATGGAAGACTTAGCAACGTGAACTGGAAAATGGCAACTTAATAGTAAAGAAGCTAATGACCTCATCTGTATTAATGCTCTGCAACTTAAGGGGCTGCACTACATGTGTCAGGTTTTGCACACAAATCAATTTAAAGAACAGGAACAGTCAATGAGTGACATGATACAAATACAAATTACATCTCAGTCTCTCTCCTTCCTCACTACTTTGTCTCCCTCTCCTCCTCCTTTAATTTCTTCACTTCACTGTTGCTGGTTCGAGTCTCATTTTACACCAACCCCCCAAAAAACCTGATACAGTAGACACTTCTGCTGAACCTTGCCAGCATGTGTGTTTGTAGGTGAATGTGTGTGTGTTTATGAGTGCTTAGGTGTGTGTGAGTCAGTGTGTCTTCTGGGTCAGCTTGGGGACAGGAGGCAGTAACAGGAGGAGGAGGTACAGCCTGTTTTCTAGACTGGCACGAGCATGTACAACACAGTGGCGCTGGCAAACCCCTGCAGGGCCCCAAAATGCTTGGCCTGGGACAACAGCCATCAAACTGTAACAGAAATTAGATTTCTTTGCGTTCATATCTCGTCCTGACATTTTTAAATACAAGTATTTTTTAGCCATTTTAAACTTCTGATACTCATCAGACAGAATACTTCAGGAAAGAGAGAAGGACTGCCTATTATAAAAGGTGCCCAATCAATATACGAACATTAAGATTATGTGGTATGTGGCATAAAACTTAAAAATATAAAAGTAACGCACACCAAAAATTATAATGAGGTGCTGATCACGGAAAATAGACTTGATTGTCGCACACATTTCTTTTATTTTGATGATGTTTCGGCCTTTGGATCACACCTTTGTTACACACCTGATGATTAGGTGATCATGCTACACCATTAGGTTGAGCAAATCACAGTAACACAGCTGACAGTTGTTGGATAATCACGCCTAGTGCTGTGCCAATAAACCTACCAGGATGCCCAAGATGTGCCGTTGTAAACACCCAGTATCAGGCAGAAGGTTTCACTAAGGAAAGTTACATGCAAGTTGTGTCTGCTTGGACTTGGGTTGATATATCATTTCAGCACCAGCACTGCAATGTGCACATGCACAATCACAAGACATGGAATGTCAAGTTCAGCAAATTAACTCAAACACGTCATGCTACAACTTTCTGCTGCTTGATACTAAACGAAAATTCACACGATTATCATTTTCCAGGACTAATGCTACTGGCCAACTCTTCCACTTCTAGACAGGTTACATGTGTATTGTGATGTAGTCTGGCAGCGTTCGTTATGGGAAGTGAGACTCCCCCGTGTGTGTGTAGAAAAGTACTGTAACAAGGCCAGCAAGTGTCAAAGACTCATTGAAGCTCATGCTTTCCGAAGCTACAGCAATCAGCAGAAAGTGTCTCGATAAGCTCAGGTCCTAGTATAGCAACTGTAAAAAGGGCTGTTTGTGTTCACTGCACAGAATAAATAAAGCATGTCTTTCCTGTAACATTATCACAACATTTCCTGATCATTCTTCATGACAGCGGCCAAACTGTAAGAGTTAGTTAGATCTGGATGCACAGAGAGTGTATTGGTATTAGCTTGCAGTGCACTACAAACACAACAAATCTCGTTAGCAGTCGACTGTCAGCAGGTAGGTCTTGCCCCTCTTTTGGCCAACCAATCACAATATCTCACCTTGTTTAGGTTACAGTATCACTACCTCTTTTGTGCCTTATGTGTATATTTCACAAATGCATCATCATCCATTTAAGTTTTGCCAAAATACTGAACGCATGGTGTGATCCGCAGTTTGTCACCACAACATCTCCAGTCAAAACACACACACTGACTTAGGCTGTTGGGTCAGTCGTGTGAAGGCCACACAGATGGGAATACGGATGTTTCCCAGGTGACACTTGTGTTTTGATGTTTATTTTGGGGTCAAACGTCACACTGTATGAGGCAAAACAAAACCTGTTTGGGCTGGTTCAGACTCTGAATGTGTGTGTTGGGCCAGAAATGTATCTATATGTGTCTGTGTGTGAAAGGGAGCGTGTGTGTGTGTGTGTGTGTGTGTATGTGTGTGAGATTATATACTGTATGTGTACCTTGTGTATGTGCCTAATGTGTATATGAGGGAGAGACACTGTGTGTATAAGACAGTGTACATAAGACTGTGTGTGTGTTTGCTGCAGTGTCTGGTGACATCTGCTGCGTTGTTGGCCGGGAGCGGAGCACAGCGGGCTGCAGGAGCCTCAGACTAAGGAGATGAAAGCCGAGGTCACAACCTGGACCAGTGGGACAAGACACACTCACTCACTCACACAACACACAAATACAAAGTCACACATGCAAACGTTAAGACACACACAGATTGTATGCACGTGGCACACACACTGCAAACATATGTCCCACACACACAGCATGCGGAGGGGGGGCATACAAGCACACAAGGACAAGAGATGTAAGAATAAACAGGGCAAAGATAAAACAGTTAAGCAGACAAAACAATATGAAGAGAGACTAAATACAAAGCCACAAACACACAAACACACACTGACAGTATGAAAAAGATGACGCAAGCACAGAAAGCAAAGCCCCACATCATCAGGGGCAACAGTTTAATCAGTTTAATTAACAAACACATGCATGTATGCATGTAAGCAAAAAACACACACACACACACACACACACACACACATACACACACACAGATAGAAGATATGGTGCGTGCCAAGAGATAGTGTGCCAAAAGCTGCACAGAGCAGGGTGTGCCTGTGTGTGTGTGCAAGCATGTGTGTGTGTGTGTGTGTGTGTATGTGCTACGGTTGAAACTAACGACTTTTTTCATTATTGATTAATCTGCTAATTTTCACAATTAATCGACTAATCATTCAGAAAATAGTGAATTAAGGCCATCCAACCTTCTGAGAGTCCAGGGTGATGTCTTTAAATGTCTTGTTTTGTCAGTCCAAAACTCAAAGACATTTAGTTGCGATATAGGAGAGAAAAGCAGGAGGAGCAGCAATGTCCGTATTTGAGAGGCTGACACTGGCATTTTCAGACATTTTAGCAGGACAGGTTATTCTATTAACGATTAATCCACAAACAAAATAGTTGCCGATTACTTTTCTGTTGATCGAGTAATCGTTGCAGCTCTAGTGTGCGCTAAAACAAACACACGAATAAATATATGTTAAAGGTGCAGCTGCGAAAAGAGCAATATTAATATATGTATATTGTTTTTTCAATTAGCCACTTAATCTTTTTATCTATTAAAATATTATAAAGTGGTTTAAATGCCCAAACACAAGTTCCCAGACCTCATTTCAGTTGATTTGTCGGGCTAAAAGTCCAAATCACATAGATATTTAGTTTACAATGGGCTGTTTTATTTATACAAAAATATTTGTGCTGTCTCTCTCTCTGACTCACTCACACACCAAACAAAGAATACAAATAGACAGTGTCCCAAATGAACACCACCCCACACACACTCAGACACAGATACAGTCACACACAAATAAGACACCTGCACAGAGATGTCGTTAGAGAGACACACACACACACACCTCATGGTGGTGGTAGCAGTTAGTCAGCAGACCAGCCATGTGACGGGGTGGTGTGGTGTGGATTAGGGGGCCAGTAAGCCTATTAGGGTGACAGGAGGGACCACCCGGCCTCCACAGCCACCTACAACCCACTAACACACACAGAGCACCCTAACGCATAACTGACTGGACACACACTCACATACATAGCTCTCCAGACACAGGTGCAAGTTCTCACCAATGACACCAACACACAGACAGACACACAGCAAGACAGAGAGAGAGAGACACACACACACACACACATTTTTTTTATGCTGCGAGTTTAATTCTGTGGAGTAATTTGCTCTATATTGTGTGTGTGTCTTCATTTTCTTAGTCAGCCCATAATACTGTATGTGCTTCAATGAACAAAAATAATACATTTTAGCTGCGTAGTAGCAGAAAATGGCAGCATTTAGAGTTGCAATAGTTATGTGTGTGCGCCTCCAGTGCGAGCTCACTGTGTGTTTGTGGTTGTGTGTATGTGCCCGTGTGGGGAGGGGTCCAAGCATGGGGGGTAATCACCAGCATCTGTTGCCTCTCCTCAGGGCGATTAATTAGATTAAATTAATTTGGAAAGCGTGTGTGAATGTGTGATCCCATACTAAGAACCCCCCCGCCTCCCTACAGTGACACACACACACACAGACACACACACACACTAATTTACATCCTTCCAGCTTTTAACTATAAAGCATATATTATTCAAAATTAGCACCGTGAGCGCACATGAACAACACCAACGAACACACGCGCCCTTCTTTATAACACAATAAATTAGGCCCTTTGAGTTCTCCAAACTATTTAAGAAATGGGAAACGAGCAAAGGTGAAAACTTTGGAGACACATGCGTGCACACGAGCGCAAATTAATCCCAATTTGTCGGCCTCGGCACGGGAGAAACTTTTGGGATTTCATACTTCATACCAGCTTTTGTCACCTTTGCGTGAATAGCCAAGGGCTGAAATAATTGTGTTTTTCTTCCCCGAGGCCCAGTCAGCGCTCACAAGCCACTGGCCTACGTAATGTGTTCCAGACAGAGAGAGGGGAGGGAGGGGGGCAATATACACACCATGGGTACAATACGGAGGGAGGGTGTGTGTGTGTATGTGTGTGTGTGTATAGGTAATGGAAGTAGGTTAGCTCGTGTGTGTGCGAGTGGTTGGGTGTCATGGTTTTTCACTGTGTGAGCAGTGAGATGACTCTGTGTTGGTGTGTGACTGTATGAGTGTGCGAAAGTGGGAGGAATGTGGCGTGGAAATGGCCTTAATGGAGTTGGATGTGGTCCACAATAGACAGGACATCACCTCAGAGAGAGGACTGAAAGGGAGAAAGAGACAGAGAGGAAGAGAGATAGAGGAGGGGAAAGAAGGCAGTAACAACACGGCCTGAGGGGGGACAGAAACATTACCATAAGCCATGATTTTAAAAAAAATCCATCAATATACTGTACACAGTTAAATAAGTCAAATGTTGGTCTATACATGCTGCATTAAAGCGGACAGTTGTCCCCATACCCTACCTCTGGATGTCGAAACATTACATTTAATTAAAACTAAGCAAATGTTCTAGAAAAGATCAGAATTCACCAGGTTATTTACGATGTTTGTAAGAGTGTGTGACGAATGCAGCGAAAACACATTCACCCTTAATGCAATGACTGTGTAGGTTTAAAGTATTAAAAGAAGCGGTTAAAAGCCATGAGTCCTTAAAGTGGCAATTTCAAAACCAATATTTAAAACGTGGAAACATGCAGCAGACAGGCTGTCAAACACTGTAAGCAGCGATTTGGCAGAGCAGCCATAGATTTGGAAATTCCTTCTTTTCTGAGTGACATTGATGTAATGTGAGTGAAAAAAGGTGAAGTGTGACTTGGAGGGAGAGAGATGGGGGGTGGAGCAGGGAGAGTGGGCCTTGGAGTGTGTATCACTGTATATTCAATGTATTCAGCCATGATAGCTGCTCACTTTAAATACAACAGTCCTATGTGTGTACGTGTGTGTGTGTGTGTGTGTGTGTGTGTGTGTGTGTGTGGGTCTGTGCGTTATTTAAATCCTCCCTCAAAGCTTTGAAGATGAGGGAAGTTGGTCTACCATCTCCAGCTTTGGTTGATATGCAAACGCAGAGAGAATACACACAGACATACATACACACATTACCCCCCCTCATGCACATACACACACACACAAAAGAGTCTGTCAGCACAATGCCTTCAAATATAGCCGTCCAATCTTTTGACTCTCAATTTGCCCACCTTTTTGATAATACGCGCCTATTTGAAAAAGGGTGAAAGGCAAGGGTAGCATGCAATTTAGAGATACTACTGTGTAGCCATTTTCAGCCTGCCACCTCTCTCTCCCTTCATCGCTTTCTCTTCTTCACTCTCTCTCTCCATCTTTTGATTATGCGATTCGCCTTGGCAGACGAACAAATAGAGGAGAGAAAAAGGTAGTGTTTGACACTGCCATTTTCAATGACAAAATACAATCAAACCAGGGCCAGTAATTCGACGGGGAGGGATTAGCCTAGTGCGAGGTTGGGCCCCCAGATTAAGACGAAGCCACAGCGCGGGGATCTTGAATTTCATCATCTCCGGCGCTCGGGCACAATGGCGTATTCTTCCCCTTTCTCCTCCGCCGTCTGATGAGGGGTCAGGAGAACTCACCTCTCCTCTTCTTCTGTTCCTCCTGCTCAGAGCAGCACTCAGTACCGCATTCATTCATCCTGCCTGACTTTATATTAGCTTAGATACCTGAAAGGTGAGGGTGGTGTGTGCGCGGGGGGATCTGAGCTGTCTATACACTCATGCAAAGTCAGAGGAAAATATGATCAGACATACACAAACATATAATGTTTGGGTACCGTTACACCTTTCATCACACACACATCAACACAGACATTCTGACATTCACATGCAGCAGCACAAAGATACCTTTCCTATTGACACACATACACAAACACTCAGGTGACATAAGGGGGTAATCCAACTGATTTATCTGTGAATGTTTGTAAAAGGGCTTTCACAGATTTTAGGGCACACTGCCCTCTTGTGGTCAGTTTATATACTTCCTTAATTTCTGCTCATCTGCTGTGGTAATGGTGAGAAATCAGGAATCTGTAGTGTCTTTAAATTAAAAGACTTACTGCACTTAGGCTCGAAACAGAACTTAATCAGTTTAGTAATTATTATATGAATAGTTGCTTTACTTTTATACGTCAAACCAGGAAATATGAAGTACACATGAAGCTGAGAATGACAACTTGAGCTGGACAATGTTCCTCTGCAAACCAACCTTCATTTGTTTTAAGGGTAATAGTAGTAAGAGTCATAGCACTCAGCAATTCAACAGGTTTAAGTCACAGCAAAGCACCAGTCAGTACGACTTAAGTCCTGAGGAAAGAAATGTCTCAATGCAGGTGGGCTTTCTATGAAGATACCCTTACAGTAGCATGCAAATGGTGGATTAAGCAGGCGCCCCGTGTACAAGGCTGTTGCCACAGCGGCCCGAGTCCAACTCCAGCCCGTGGCCCGTGCATGTCATCCCCCCCCCCTTTCACACTTGGCTTTCCTATCAATTAAAGGCAAAATGCCTCAAAAATATATTATGTAAAAAAAATAAAAAAAAAAGTAGCATGCAAATGAAAAATTAAAACCAGGACAAAACTACAAAACCACAGCAATATCAGGATGTGTGTCTCCTTCTCAACCATTACTTATGAATCACTAGCAGTGCGTGGTGGAGTATTTATCTGTAGAGAACCTGACCTATGGCTGTATTTTCTTATTTTCACCTTATTTTAGTTTGTGCGGGACGTGTCTGGGTGTCAACCTTTGGAAAGTGGTGTGAAGCTCCTGTTCAATAGCAGTGCATGACTGGGACTCTACAAAAACATAGCGACCAGGGTTACACGACTGTCTCTGTCTGTCTCCTGCTCTGTGGATCCTACCTGTCTGTTTGATCGAGGGCGAGGTTAAGCTACACACACACACTACTTCCTTCATTCACTCTCTAGCTCCCTTAACCATATATCCATATCTGCTCTCGTAGTCCCGTTGAGCTGAGGAGGGCCAAGTATAAATGTCTGTTTACAAACAGCAAGTGACAAATCCTGCATACTATACCGCTAACATTAAAAAAAAAAATCACATACAGGCAGAGGTCAAGACTTAAAGCCACAATCCTGACAACACACTTGTGATACTGGAAATATGAGCATAAGAATAAAGCTGTCTGTCCAATATAAGTCTTTTAATTTAAATTACTAAATGTCATACCAAAAAACCTCCCAAAGCAAGCAAAATGTACCTCTGTCCACTTCCTGTTTATTATTCATAAAACCATCTAAGGCCCTAAACCCCCCCAAAGGTGTTTTCTAAATAAACAAATACATCCCGAAATCACATCATTAGTCTTTATCCCATTTTGCCATTTTTTCATCATGGCGCTCCCTCTACATCTGAGCATGTAGGGGTATAAGGTTGCTTTCTTCCTCTCCTCCCTCCCTTCCTCCCCTCCTTCCTCCCTCCTCTGTGCTCTCCATTCCTGCTGTCAGGGGGCTGGTGGGGCTTTGATCTTTCTGTCATTAGTCAGGTATGCAGAGACACAGGCAAACCCACAAACTTGTCTTTTTCTCTCCCTTTCTTGCTCTCCTTTTCGCTCTCTCCCACGCTCTGGCCAGAGAGAACCGGCTGACCTGCTTGTCTTCTCAGCTTTCTATCAAAGAGAGAAAGGTAGAGCAGTTTCTGCTGTCGTTCCTTTGAGCTTGACATGTACAGAAAGTGACAGTGGCAAAGCACTCAGCCAGCTCCTTCTCTTTTTTCCACCTACATTCTTAAAAAAAAGGGTTGAGGAGTATTAGAGGTCTATCCCTGTTGATCACCAGTGATGCCCCCTTCTCTTAGCGTTAAAAACGTTTACACATCAGAGCATTTGGAAGTTGGCATGAGCTTTGAGAATTCATTTAAGATTCATTTGCTCATCTTAGTGACTCTCAGGAGCTCTAACGTTTAAAGATTAATTCCTGCATAAGTGCCATCTCTTTCCTGTAACTGCTAATGTTTACTTCAAATGAAACAAAACGTGTTAGACAGCTATACCTTCGAAAAAACACCCATGCCAGCAAAAACAAAGTCAGAGCAGAGTATCAACTTTGTCTCTAAATGTTGAATGACATTCTTGACTTCTTACTGTTACAGCAGTTTTGGCAACACATGTCCAGGCTTGCATTTCTCAGGAACACAAAACTGGCACAATGTGCAACAGTTACATGAAACACCCTTAGGGACTTCATTAGTGATCCTACAAACTGGGCTACCTAAAATAAAATTGTTGACCAGCACAGCCAAATGTGAGGACCAGACGGGGACACTCGAATACTTTAAGGAAGGTCACACTTTTCCTGTGATCTGTGTGAGTGTATTAAGCAGGGGGGCTCCTCCTTCAACTACAGGACCAGGACAAGCATCTGAGACAAGCATGGACCCACCCTGTTGAAGGGAATCTCTACCAGGTCAAAAGGCACTGCCCTGTGGCAAATCTTGACCTCTGATCTCACAGAGCAAAGTAAATTATCGATTTTATCACAGTGACAACTAGTAGAATGACAGAGATATGCTGTTATGTTTTCCTCCAATGTTACAGAGCACAAATTAATTTGAATACAGGCAATATTTCTTTAAAGCTACAGTTGGTAACTTTTATTATCAAGATTCTGTGACTGCCTTGCCTATTTCTCGCCTCAAATGTCTCCAGACACACATTTTAATGACTGTTTTGCTGTAAAATCATAAAATTTGTGATCTAGCCGCCATGTTGGATGCAGTTAAATGGGAGCCCCAAGCACCGCCAACAAACTGGACCAACTTTCTCATTTTACAGCAAAACGGTGCGCTAAAATATTTTCTGGAAACATCTGCAGTGAGAAATAGTAAATGCAGTAACAGAATCTTGATTCATATTTGATTAGTGCTGCCTAGTTTGACAGTCTGACAACAGTCCATGGAGTGACTGACATGATTGACAGCTGTGTTAGAGACTTCCAGGCTGCGTTAGAGACTCCTCATCTTTGACTGGTCGTTGCTGACCACGTTGGGTCTGATTCTAGCAAATGCCATTAGCAGCAGTGTGAACATGATTTTAGTCACAGACTATCTATCTTACGTACTTCTTTCAGAATGTAATGACAACTTCACCAAATATGACACAATATTACTTCTAGAAAAGTTACCGACTGTCTTTTTAAGTGTTTAGGCGACACCAAATGACAGCACTGCCACAGAAAGCAATCGTCATACATTTTATAATAACCTCACATTTCTACTAACGGGCTAAAACTAGAAATGTGTAAGCATAAAGGCCTCATTTGTCTGACATGTCTGTATTGCTTAGACACACCATGTCACAGAACAGGCTCCAGCAGATGTTTAAACACAGCAAATCACTTCTGAACAGCAAGTTTCCTGCTCCCTAGCCACTGGTAAATGTCCAAAGTCTTCTTTCTGTTTCCCTCTGTTCCCCTCCCTCTTCCCTCAATCCATCCCTCCCATTTTCCCAAATTGCTCAATCAATTCCTCTCTCTTCTCCTTCTCCTTCCCTGTCTTTTGAGTCCTAGTTTTCATCTAACAGTGCATGGCATTAAATGTCCCTTGCCTTACAAACAGTCCAGTCCTTCTTCCTCTGCTTCTGTTGCCTTGAACAGTTGTGTGACCAATATGACAAAATGCAAGATATGGAAAATGACTGTTGCATTCTAAAAATAAAGCTGAACAAATGAATAAATTATTAAATATATGGATACGTAACTACTGCCAACCGTTGTTGGTAATTAGGTTACTAGAATAATACTAGATATTACAAAAGCACACCTGAGGTTTGCGGCCTCAGGATTGCTTATAGAATTACAGGCTGTTAATACCATAAACACACACACACATACAGACACCTGTGCTAAACAGTCATTGTGGTCATGCATGTATGCCAGCATGATTTAAGTCAGTGCTTGTGGTTGAATCTGAGAGCTACCATTCACCATTGAGAGAAGGATGTAATAGCATGGTCTGACCACATGGTGGCAGAAGCTGCACATGTAATGCCAAGAGGATTTCTATAGACAAGTTGAGTATGAGAAATAATACCTTTGACTAGTTTTACCTTGAAGTTGTCATCACCAGACATTGTACATGACTGTTCAGGTGCTTCAGAGCAAGGCATCCCATCATAGAGTACTCCCTTTTCCCCACATACGGTTAAAGAAAATACAAAAACAAAAATGGTACTTACATTTTCAATAACAAATGTCCACTCTTTGTCTTCAAACTCCTCTGCATGGGGGTCCTGCAGGGGTAATGGAGAAAGCAATGTTTAAGTACACAACATACAGTATACTTAATTTCACTGCAACCACAGTGCATTTAATAGAGCATCAAAACTAGACTTCAGAAATAATTCTGAATCATCACGCAACCTGTCTTACACAACACTCAATAATTCAGTCTTGAAGCAATTCGTGTCATTAACTGGAGATTTTCATTTTAGTGTGCCAGAAGACTTACAACACAAAAGCTACAACACAGAAGACTCACAGTTTGAGTGACAGCTTCTCTTCTCTGCTTCTACTCTCTATTCTTGCTCCATTTACCCACTGACCTGGTTTGACGAGTCCTCCTTCCTCTCTTGTGTATGTGTCTGATGTTTTGATTTAATGAGGTAACTTTTAATTACATGATAATGAGTTACTGAGTCTTGGCCTGACTGCAACAACCACTGACCTACATGTTTATTTCTGTTTATGCCGGTCCAGTATGGAATTCATTTTGTGTGTGTATCTCTGTTTTAACCATGGGTTTTAATTGTTAATTGTAAAGTATATTTTTTTTACTTAACGGACTGACAAACTTCAAACTGAACAGAAAGCAAAAATGCAAAGATGTTTCTCTGCCTGCCTGGTCCAGTTTGCCTCTCTATTGATACACTGTACTTGTGTCTTCGTCTTGTCTCACTTCCTGCCTCTCTGGCTGTGAGATGATGAGAGGAGACAGTAATGGAGGCAGCAAGACAACAGGCAGCCCTGTCTTACTGTGCTGGCGCAGACGACCTTCACTGCCCTTGAGCAGAACATACGCACAACCACAAATGGCTGCTGGACATACAAAGACATGCAAATCTAACCTGATCAACCCACTCCTTTCACACACACATATTCACAGAAACAATGCACACCTAATCCAGTGCTAAAGCACAAATATGCACAATGCACTGCTGAAACAATTAAAAACATCAAATTACTTATGTGTGCAAATCGAAAATGACAGTTGTATAGTTAGTGAAGTAATGTATCTAGTTAAAATCCAAATTTGGTAGGATACAGCTGCATTTCTGTGACTCATTATCAAAAATCATTTACCATGTTGTTAACCATTAAAATAGCTATTCTAATACATGACTTTGGGGTCAGATATTATGAGATAATCATTTGCTGTAACTGTTGCTATTACTTTTTGCCTTTTCCAGACAAAATGATAAATCAATTCATCAATACTGTGTATAATCGTTTGTTGCAGCCCCAGCACTACACCTACACACAAGCAAACACATGCACTGATGCCCTTTCTGTCTGACTATGCCTCTGACACACCCCAGGAAATCAATATTCCTGCAGTCTGGCACAGCAGTTCAACACAACACCCACATGGACACAAACACACACAGCGAGTCATGCAGCTGCCTCATCCTTCTTTTGTTTCACTGCCTTATAAACTGCTTCTAAAAGCCAACAGAGTCTGATATTATCAGCCATCTCGGTTTAGTCTCAGTTTATGGAGTTGTCTGCAGTGTTTAGTGCTACAAGCTGCAGGTCAGTGACAGTGCATAACCTTTTTCTTCTGACATAGAGTCATTAATGTTTTAAAATGAACAAAGTTAAATCAAGATCTTCTACAAGTTTAGAAAATGCAGATGATAGTAAGTGCCCACTCCGCTTTCTGAACATTGTCGCTGTTCTGATAGATTCTGTCTACAAAATGAGCAGCCAGAACGCTGCCCGGTTAAGTTACATATTAATTCCAGCATTTTCTTCCTGTCTACAAAGTTCAGCTGAGGCTCCCTGCTGGTGTACATCTCCCTAAGGAACAGGCTGAAATACTGCTGAACTCAGCTGTTTTCACTGCAGAGCTTCAGGCCAGACAGGGGTGTAAGCGCATCTCTAAATCACTCTCAACGTTTGCTTTAGCCTTGAGTCGACACACTGCAGAAATATCTAAATTATGAGTTGGATTTTCACAGACTTAGACCCGCATTCAGCAATCTTTTTTATATTCAAAGGTTACTCAAGCAATTTAGCACGGAACACGAAGTATGAAGACGCGAGAGACAGATGGTCAGAATAGTTTCAGCAGAGGTTTCATATAAATCCTTAATTTTAGTCCTTCATATGGCTTAAACTCTGAAAACTCTGGATCCTACATTTACCATTAATGCAACGGACAGCATCTATTTGTTAGACCCTCCCTGTCTAGTAAATGCCTACGAATTTCAAAATCCATGCCTTGTTGTGCAGGCCATCATAAATTTGTAGTGCAACCCTGATTATGTCATCATGGCAACAAAATACATTATACAGCTATTTTAATAAGACGAGTATGTCTCTTCATGACGAGTAAAATGACTTCTATTTGTAAAACTAGTGCAGTGTTCCTTTAAAAATGAATCATATGACCCAACGTGATAATTCTGTGCTACTTCATTACTCATCAGAGCCGTTTATCTCCTGGCAGTCAGAAATCGCTTAATTTCCACTGTAGCAGCTGTAATGAAAGAAAAGTACTCTGATGCAGATGGCAGAGGTGATATTATTTGGTTTATGGCTTCATCAAACAGATGTGGGTGAACCCTGTCCTCAGTGGCTTTGCTTTGTGTCTCATTACAAAAACTGCTTTATTACTTCCTCTGGGACAGGAAGTGGAAATGGGCTGAGAATAGAGAGACACTAACATCTACAGCAGTGTTAGAAAAGCATAGGCCTAGAAAACTGAGGCAGTACACATGAAAGTTGGGCTTTTTTCCATATGTACTTTTTACAGACACCACTGTGTGCCTTGAAAGAAAAAAGCTCCGAACACCTACACAAGGCAGAGGCAGGTACGTAGGTATTTGTGGCAGGAGGGCTAGTAAAGATACAGAGAGGTAATAAGACACTGGGCTCTGAGCTAGCCTGTCAGCACAGAGGCCCAGCATGTTTAAGTAAGCCAGGCATGGTGACAGATACTGTCTGTACAACTGTGTCATTTACAGACACAACTGTATTATTATACCTATAAACAGACCTTGCAGTCATATAATAAATACATTCTTTTTATGCATAAATCAAAACATAAAGAGACTCTAATCTACTCTTAATATCATTCATCTACTACTTATGATGCATTTTTGTAATGAAAAATACACACCTATTTACTGAAATTAAACACATCTTAAAAATAAAAGTCAACCTTCATGCTCTATAAACAACCCTAGTCCACCTTAAATATAGATATACTTGTCTCAGTGCTAATAAAATAGCTGTGGCCTACCTTGAAAAGAGTGACAGTGATCTCGATGTTCTCTGGTACAGGCCACACCACCACTCCTCTGTAGGGATTTTTGATGCCAGGCTGCCAGCTGTGGGACTGCAGGACAAAAGGGACAAAATCATAAAGATTCATACTTGTTTAAATGTTTATTTATTTTATTTGACAATGCCACTTATCAAATTCACACCTTAGAGGATTTCCGCCGACTCCTGCGCGTCCAAACCACCACCAGTTTGTCTGGTTGCCTGTGAGGAAGGAGAGGAAAGACAGATGAGTGAAAAAGACAAAGGTATCAATTCATCAATCCATCTGTCTCTGTCTCCATGTACTTACACATCAGCATGTTAAGACCGTCAGTCCAACTGATCAGCTTGTATCGTAAAGCCTTTTGTTTTAAAACCCTGATAAGCCTTTTCCTGTACACACACACACACACACACACACACACCAACAACACATACACACACCTGCACAGCCACTCACAGAATGAATAAATCATGAGACACAGCTAAACCCTGGCTTCGTCTCTGTGGACTGCAGCATACACAACAGGACACACACTCACACAAGAGGTTAGTGTGACACGAATAAAACTAAAGGAGGTTGAGAGCTACGACAACCTAAGCTAGTCCAGGTCAATCACACTGTGCTGACAACTGACAGGAGACACAGTGTAATCTGACTAAATGAAATAGCGGGGAAATGGAAGAAAAGTATCCAAAGTACAAGTGAAATACTCCATCCCTCAGAAAATGATTAACAGAGCACATATACAACATAAAGATTAATTTTTTTTGTCACCTGTCCTGACACTTCACCTCCCTTTGATACTAAATTTAATAGAAGGAACACACAGTCAGGGTGTTGTGACAGATTATCTGCAGTAAGATGTTCATAGAGTCTCAAGGTGTACATCTTTGTCACATATAAGAGAGGCGATATGTATGATGTGAATTCAAGAGACACAGGTTTCCTAAAAACTGTTTGGCATATAGCCTAAAGTGTGTTCAGTACAAATGTGCAGCAGTCATGGTCCACTCTGCTGCAATGTCAGCAAATCCATCACAATCAAGCAAGTAAGTAACGTGAAATCACTCTTGATTTAAAGATAATTAACTGTAAATATCAAGACCCATCGGCCAATGTTCTCACAGAGCATTAGCCAACTCATACACACACACACGCACAGTTTAAAAAGCATACACTTCATAAATATAAACCTGCATGGAGCTGCTTAATAAATTACAACTGACACGCTACTTTGGCTTAATGTGAAAATAATACTGACAAATTAGGGACTGTAAAACTCTCTCCCTTATACACACTATATATCACATTATGTACACTTTGAGAATTCATCAGAAAACACGGCCAAAGCAGTAAGCGAGCTGCCAAGCTAGCAAGTCTGAACCTGCGTACCTGTCACTCCTGGTGCATGAGTGTATTGTAAAAGAGTGTGTGTGTGTGTGTGTGTGTGTGTGTGTGTGTGTGTGTGTGTGTGTGTGTGCGTGTGTGCGTGTGTGTGTGTGTGTGTGTGATGAAGTTCTGAGGCTGAAATGTTCAACTTCTATATCAAAAATACCACTTCATCGTAACATTTAACCTTCAACACTAATATTTACATTTTAATAGGAATGCCCTGGCTCAGTATCAGCCTGATGAAGACCTCACTAAGTACACCATGCACTGGACATGACATAGACCAAGCTGTCAGGACTTGATCCTGGCTTACCTTGATAAAGTGCCTTCATAAAAATACATTTACACCCCAAATCCTAGAATATAGGCCAAACCACGCTTTGGCTTTTGGCCACAGAGAACAGGGTGGCACAGATACCTGATGCCAATCTACAACACTGTTTGTCAATAGGAGAGTCTGTGTTTAAGTCACTGTTTTGGCAAGTACCCACACGATGAGCTCTCCAGCTCCAGCCCCAGCTCCCAAGCTGATGCTCTGTTACTGACCCTTTGACCTCACAATGGAGAAAAGAAAGGGAACAAACTGCCCTACGGGGATCAATTAAAATCACTTTATTCTAGTCTTCTGCCAGGCTCTGTTCGAGCATGACCAATAAATCGTCCAGGCCGATATTACCTTATCAAAGATATGACGGTACAGGCATTACACTACATAGTACACCGTCTATCTTGGTCACAATTCTGCAGTGACCACACTGACACTACTACTACTGTACACTTCAATTACAGGTGAGAATGCCACATATTTATTGGCAAGACATCATGACAACTTTAAAAATACAAAAATAAGGTGAATTCACCAGATGAAACCAAACAGATGGAGGTCAGCATGTGGTAGGTGATGTGAGCCTCTGTATAGTTGTGGCAATAGCCCTGCATCAATAGCTTTCAGTGCACATACTCCAGAGTTAAGCATCACAAGCACTACAGTGGGTTTATGTTTGCATGGGCCCTTATGTCAAAGACTCTTGCAGAACAACAGCAACGCAGCCATTCTGGGAAAAGAATGACTGACTGTGTGAAAGAGAGAGAGAGAGAAGACACAACGGAGGGAAGAAAGGAGAAAAACAGAAAGACAGAGAGGGAAGGAAAGAGGAGGGGTGAGAGGGAAAAGAGAGCAGAGGAGAGAGGGAGAATGACAGGCAACAATTTCAGCCTTGAGGAGAGCCCTCGCATAGAGAAGCTATTGTCCGATAACACAGGCCATATCAGAGAGCATGCAGACACACACTAAATATCACCCCTTGTTTTTTCCCTTTGTACTGTACCCGCTGTGCTATGAGAAAAATTTAAACCATTTGTCTGCAGGCTAACTGACTTCTCCACACTTTCTCGTGTACGGCTTCAACCTAAGGCCTGCATGTTCGTTCTCTGTTTAACAGGAATCAATGAGCCATCAGCGAGGAATGCCACAGCAGAAGAAAGAAATGTAAGCGCCCTGAAGTAAAGCAGTTGAAGTGTGTGTTCATTATGGCTTGTGTTCAGCAGCTCTCACTCATACATAAAGCTATTTTAACATTATGGCCTTCAGTTTAAACATGTTAGGGAATGACATAGTGGGGAATTATTGGAACACATGGCAATACATTTGTGTTTCTTTTAAATAGTCTTGCAGCACATTTTCTGCACTGTTGATGTAATGCCCCAACAGGCTCAGACAGTTTCCCATCATTTTACTGGATGTAGGAGAAACAAAACAGAGATTGTGAGCTCTTTTTGCATCTATCAAACGTCATATGTACCCTTATTACCCCTGTGAAATGCTGCTTATACAACAAAAAGTAATTTATCTGAATCTCCGCGATGGGTGAAAAAGAGGAAAATGAAAGATAAAACAAGGATAAAAATGTAAAACTAATCAGCACAGTTTTCATTAGTTATAGAGATGAAAGATGAACATACGAATCTGTGATAGTGTGTGAGTGTTTGTGTAGAAGGGGCTGGAGAGAGAGAGAGGGCAGATAAGAGTAAAATTGGGTCAATAAGCTCAGCAGGAGCTGAGATGAGGGCCCTCTGAGATTGACACAAAACACAGATAAACCCTCCTACATTTATATTTAAGGCATTTAGCTGCGGCTCTCATGCAGAGAAACCTGCAATTAGTGGGCATGTAGGTGTTCAGTGTTTTCCTCAAAAGACATTTTAGCATCACAGCAGGTAAGAAAAACATCAACACTTGCAGGAATCACCCTGCAGTTACTGAAGAGGATGTTTCATATACATAATTAGTTACAGACTTTTTCCGTGCAGATCTTTATAATTGGCCTTTTTTGTTTTTAACGTTGCATATTTCTTTGAATTTTATTGTCTTACTAACAACCATACTTCTTGGCTTTAGTGCCATTTCTAAATCTAAATTATACAGTCAGCTCCACGTTGTTTGAATGTACCTTTGTAAGTGTGAGTTACACTTTGGTGACTGCTGCTGTGCAGTGGAGAAAGCATCTCTGCAGCAGCCGCAGTTCTTCGTCAGTGTCTACCTTGTATTAGCTCAGCCACAGTGCTGCTAAGCACTCTGAAATATTATGTCAGCACTCACAGCTCAATGCAAAATCATGTGCTTATGGGCACGAGAAAAAGGACTCTTAGGGGATGCAGTTACACACGAAAATATCAAGTAAAACAGGGCAGGTGTAGACTGCAGAGCTGCACTCATTCAAAACAAATCTGTTCCCCAAATCTGTACAGTTAACTATTTAGTCAGAGCTCAGGGGGAAATGGTGGTTTTACAAAAAAATGAAATCATCCTGTGATCTCTAGCTCTTGGGATAATACGTGCCACTTAAAACAGACAGGAAAATAAAGCTTACTCATCAAAGAAATTAATTTGGCAGCTCAAATATGCTTGTGGTAAAACACTTGAGGCTCAGTGCGCATGTCCATCTGCCTGCATGGTTGGAAGTGGAGGGTGCGTCAGGATGTTACGGCTGCCGTATCTTTCCTGTAGGCAGGAGGAAGGAACCACTTCACATTTGATATGACGGCCCCCAGACCAGCATTACACACACATACACACACACAGACATCAACTACACACCCAGACTGTTTTGAAACGCAAACACATAGCAGGGTAGGGCTAAGTTTAGATCAGTGGTACAGCAATAAAACATGACCAAGTGATAAACACAGTGATAAAGTATGTCTTTTCAAAGCCACAACAGTGCTATGCAACTTCCTGATTCCAGGAGGGGAAGCTGTCTACTAAATATTGACAATCCTTTCAATGCTGAATCAGGTGAAAGAAAATGACTCGACATGGCACCATATCTTTGGCAATATTCCACCTTGCAGCTGCCTTGCACATGCAGTCTGTGATACAATGTGGGATCCCTCAGCATAACACAATAGGACTTGTGACTAAAGCTGCATCAATTAATCTAGTTATCGATCAGTTGTCAACTCATTTTTAAGAAAAGAATCCTCTTATTCCAGTTTCTTAACTGTAAATATTTTCTGGTTTCTTTACTTTCCTATAACAGTAAATTGAATATCTTTGGGTTGTAGACAAAACAAGACATCTGAGGACGTCATCTTGGGCTTTGGGAAACACTGATTGACATTTTTTTCCATTTTCAGAACTTTTATAGACCTAACAACGAATTAATTTTGAAAAATAATGGACATGTTAAACAACAATAAAAATAATAGTCAGTTAAAACTTGTGACATACACACACACACACACACACACACACACACACACACACAAAGTGTCATAAAAGTAGAATGTGAAAGGTTTCAAGTAGCGTAAGTTAGTGTTAAGACTTGTCACTAAATGACACTCCAAGTCTCTGAGCTGTGGGGCGTATGATCTCAGTCAGATTGTCGGTGAGACCAACAATGAGGAGAAGCCATTGTCGGCCTCACTGTTCAATTTTCTGCACATGAGGGGTCTGTGTGTTTGTTTGAGAAAGATATGAGTTGATCACAATAGCGTGAAGAAATTAGGAGGAGAGTCAGGGTAAGAAGGAAGGGGAGAGGCATGATAAGTATGTGTGCGTGTCTGTGTGTAAGCATTTACAGCATCATCCCGACTAAATGCTGACATTACTTAGAGGAGGAAGAGCTTTGACATCTGCTGACAGACTTCATGTCTGCCTGTCAATCACAGACATTAGGATACAGGAAAATGTAGATTAGTTTGTGTTGTACTACAGTGGTTGTGGACGATGAAACAACAGACTACAGCACTGCAATGCATACCAAAACAGACACTGCTGCAATACATACGGGCACAGTGTATGTAATTTAGCACAGACTGCATCACTGCAGTGCATGGAAGGTTGAAGTACAATTGGACTGCAGTGTGATAATTGCAAAGAATACAGACTGCTGGGCTATAAGAGGTGATTTAAAAAGCCAGTGTAACGTATAGTGATTTTAACATTACCCACACACTCCAATACTGCATTCTCACCTCATATTTATCACCCTATATCATGAATATTTATTTTATACTGTCCTTATGCAACAGGGATGAAACAATGCATACATATTTGTGTACAATATGTATGAACACCTCTTCTCTCTACCCTAAACTGACAAAACACAGTAGTGAGCTTCTATCCAGTGCATGAAAGCTTTAACATTTCCTGTATGTGAGACACAATACACCACATGCATTCTGTCTCACACAGAAAATTGTGAGTATATGTTCTCAACACCAGCAATGGCAAATGCTCGGATTAAACAGCAAGACACAACCCCTGTGCATACTGCAAACTCAGCTGTCCTGTCTGAGTGTTTCCTTATTCTGGTATGGACAGAGTAACTTACAGGATAGGGCTGTTTTAATGACTGTATAGAGTAAAACACACTTAAAAGATGTGTTTCAGTAGTATCTGTAATATTGACCAGGACTGAATAGAAGAGAAAAAAGGACCACCTACAGATAACTTAGTGGAATAAAGAAAGCTGAGTCAAGTGATAGCTGAGATCCACAGTGCTACATAACCACAGCCACTTTCTACCAATGATACAGTCAAAATGAAATAAATGACACAGTGACAGTTCAATGCTTTCAAAATACTGTTTACTCAGAGCCCTTACAGCCCCATCATGAAAAGCTTATCTAAAAAATGTTTTTTACACTTGGCCTACTTGGCAATTTCTGATTTAGCACAGACAGCAACAAGAAGATGGCTCAGAGTAGGAAGTGACAAATGAAAGAAAGGGAAAAGAGGGAACAGAGAGGGCTCACTTTGCTGTGCTGTCAGACTGTGGCCTGTGCTATCAAGACAGATGTAGCAGTGCAAACACAATCTGTGTGGCTGTCGCACCCCAGACTGCCTGATAAACTAAGCACAAACAAGTCCACACACACTGGGCATGACATGAAGAGGCAAAGTATGACTTTAAATCTTCATTAAGTCTAATGCAGTGTTCACAGAGTGTGATAAGCGAGATAAGGAACGTTTTTAAAAACCTGTCCTCAAGACTATTCGGATGATCTTATTTCCTGCATCTAAACTTCCTCATTGCATGGTTTCTCTCATTTTATGATTTGTCTACCAAAAAAAAAAGTTTAACTGTGTCTTGTTTTGTCATAGTTTGTCTTTTGTTTTCTATCACTGTGTATAGTTGTGTTTTTTGTACATTTGTATATTCCTGTGTTATGCCATTATGAATTGGTGTTTGAGGATGTTCTGAACAGCGAAGTTCTCCTATCACTGTTATTCTGCACTTCAGAGTTGGTCTCATCTAATTAGTGGCACCAGCTGATGGAGTTATCACACCTGTCTGTGTCTATATGGTTCTGTGAAGCGCTCATGTCAGTGGCACTGATGATAGTCAGTGACTGAAATGTTTGCTACTGCTTTTACTCACTCCTTATCTGCACTTTGAGCACCTTTTTGTGCACAGATGTCTTAAATAAATAGACTATTTTTGCATTGATCTCAGTCTGTGAACGTTTTTGTGGCTTTCTAGCCCAGTTACATTGGTGTGCAGGTGTCTCCTTTGCCGTCATGTCTAGTTTGTTTATTGTACCGACGCACCCAAGTCAAACTTATTTGCTGTCCCATGTAGGTGCAGTTTGCAGCTTAGTCTTTAAACTAATGTGACTGTGCTGAGCAAGAAGAAGAAGTGGAATATGCTGTGGAAGTGGTTTGACAAGTTTCTATGGGCATTTTAAAACTTTTTGTCTGCCATTAAAAACTTTGCAATCTAGTCTGCAAGACGGACAAAAACCATCCATCTGACCTTTAAGACACAATGATCTGTGTGTCTTGTGGCAGAATTTAAAAACTGACAACATAATTAAAAGTGTGAGTGTGTGTGACACTGAGTTCCTCTGGTCTACGCTGACAGTCCCTTGACCTCCAGTTATAGAACAGACAGCCAGTGTATATGTGGCAACCAGGATCTGAGTCAATGACACAAAGTGCTGAAAGCAGTAACACCAGACTGAAGCTAGAGCACCCCACTAATTAGCGATTGAGCCTGTTTGCATGAGTGTGTACTGTATGTTTGTTGTAACTACAGCCCAATGTGTGGCAGGGACACTCTCTGTAACTGTAAAATGATGTTAAATCAAATTAAACTTCCTGGAGTGAACAAAAATATTGAGACCGTGCATAACATGTGTAACCATGTGTGTGAATGTGACATTATTATATCGTCATACTGACTTTAAATAATTACACTTTATGTTAATTATATTATATTTTCCTGGATCCAAACATTTGAAAAGGTCAGGATGACTGGCACCAGACACAAACATGACCTTTATTTGATCAGAGTCTGACCATTATTAAAAAATATATTTTTTCTGAATATGACCTTAACATTTCTTCTATGAGCTTATTGAACAGATTTGAAGATTTTCACCGCAGATTAACACATTTCAGCGATCCCACTGCCCAGTTGGATGCAACTGTGTCATATCACTCTTTTGAAGAAGATGCTTGTTATCTTGTGTGGTTAATGGTCTATAACTTAAAAAGCCACATAGTGGGGTGTGAATTGGGACTGCGTAATGTTTTCCCAGACATTTGCTCCAGACTTTATTACTCCCAGTGAGGATGTGAAGACATCAAGCGTGAAGACTCTTTTTGAAGCAGCTGCCTTTTACGTTCAGTAAGCAGCCTGCTTCTTTTCAAGTCAGATGCATGTTATTTTTGAGAAATTTACAAAGTTTGCTTAAAAGGATAGTTGCATGGAGGCACTCGTAGATGAGAGCTTTACCGCAGACACAGACCACCGGAGGTCAAGTGTGGCCAATTATGGATCTGCCATGGCTGAGGAGAGAGAGCCGGTAGGAGTGAGTCACAAACAATAAAGCATGTAGGTTGGACAGATGAAAGTGAAGTTCAGAGGCTCCACCTGCCCGGAGGGATGGAGGTAAATCTTACCCCCTGAAAAAGCATATAAGGAGCAGAGAAGAGGGAACTGTCGACTCTAAGTGGTGATGACTGACAGCCAGGAGAAGAAAATTAAATGTTTCTTTGCTGACACGACTGCCCTATGGGTGAAGGGTAAAACTCTCCACAGAGAGATTTCAAGTTGCTGGAAAATAATTGTGAAATGGTCTGTACTGAGATTTTTGAAGCTGAAAAATATAAATAATAAAGCCATTGTCTATACTTTGAGACAACAAGAACTGATATTCCTCACAACTTATAAAGTCCATGTGTTAGATGCTACAAGATAAGTGCACACATTGTGAGTGGTATGTATCTTTTCTTCTTGTTGCTTTAGTTTACTGGCTCATCTCCAACGTGCTTTCATTCCTCGCTTATCACTTGATTTCTGCGGTGGTGGGGGAGTCCACATTAACTTTAAGTCTGAAAAAGCCTCTGAGGCTTTGAGCGGGCAAACTCAAAGCGATACATTTTCTATATTTCCACTGTTAAACTCTCATAAGAAAGAAACAAATGGTAATTTTGGCTTCTATATAGATACCAATGAACATCAAGTGTGGTGCAAAAGACAGCTTTTTGACATAAGACGGCAAAACAGTGGTAAACATGCACCTTACTTCCACAAAACAAAATAGTACAACGAAAGCCTCAGGGAGAGATTGTGCACAGTAGCAATCAGTTATATCATGTGTTTGGGAGCATCTCCAAAATAAAAGAAGGGAATCAGGGGAAGCTGCCTGTTAATAGGGTAAATGAGATAATAAAAATCTCCCCTCCCTTAACAACTTCTCTCCCTATACCAGCTTGCTAACAACCGTAGGGAGATACTGACTCAGAATCACAACCATCATGTGCCTAAGAGCACCAACAGCAAAGAAACAATGAGTCCTGGTGAGGAAAGCAACATCCATTTCTGAAGGCAATGATACATGAGCAGTCAGGCGACCATGGCTCCAGCAGTAATGTTAATTGATCGTGAGTGGGAAGAAAATGAAAATATAACAGAAGATGAGCGTTTGCGGTTGCTGGCAAATAAAACTGTGTTCTTCATTATGTTCTAATTTTGTGTCTTTCTTTTAATATTGAGCCAGCAGCATCATTTTGCATCCTAAGCAGTTTGCTGCTTGTGGCTGGGAGCATCCACAGAGGGAAGTGTGATTTGACCTTTAGCCCACACAAATTACACTAACTGGGAAGAAGAATCTGGAGTATGCATCGGGCTGCAGAAGGATTAGACTGCTGTTTTACCAAAGGGGGTGTGATAAATTACCATCACTATCATTCTGGCCACAAAGTGATCAATCAGGAGTGCCACACTTTCCAAAAAAAGTCCAGAGGGCGGGTACAATAAAGAATTTACTAGCCTGCAGAGACCACATCTTTGCTTCGCAGAGTAGGGGAGAAAACTTTTTTTTACTAGCAGAGAAGGAAGGTCTGCTGCATGTTTAAGCTGCAGCAGGCTGTACATCCTATCCACCTGCACCAACTTTTTAAGAACAGGCTTTTCAAAATGCAACACCAGCACACTCCTGGTTGGCTTATGGTGTTTCTTTTGCCACCCTGACACGCAAAAAGTATGCATTTATCAGTCTGCAGATGCTGCAGCTCTGCTCTGCAGGCTGATAAATGATGAGCAGTCTCCAGGGCCATGTGTTTCTCTGCCTGACAGCAGTAGAGACAGACACACCAGCAGAGTTTTCATCACATTTAACACCCCATTGCCTGCTTCACAACCCTGCAATGTTTCATGTCTCTTGGTGTGTGTGGGAGGGGGTGTGTAAATGCCTGTTTGTGTCCATAATTGCAGCACAGAACAACTACACTTGGGCGGATTCCACTGCAAAGCAGTTAAAAAGACATTATCGGAAAGAGAGAGAAGTGGGGAGAGGCAGAGAGAAGAGAGATCAAGTACAAAAGAAGAGAGAAAGAGAAGGAGTGGAGATAAGAGTGGTACAGAGAAAGACAGAAGAAAATGGAAAAAGAAGCATTAATGATAGTGTGAGAGCTGCCCCAGATGACAGCAGTGGGCTTGGTGCACAGAAACAATTACAGAATCACAGGAGGAGCTGCATGCTATACTGAGAGGACTAAACAATCGGCAGAGGTAATTCAGCAGCAAATGCTATAATTAAGTGATAAGCAAACACACAAATAAGAACAACTCAAGTATAAACTATGAAAACATGTTTGTGTTCGCCCCAGTTCTGGCATTTTACTGGCATCAGTTACAAAGATAACTCAGTGACTGAAGCCTTACAATCAGACTGTACTGAAGCACTGTGAGAAACTAAAGATGTGAGCAATTAAATAATTATTTTCTCCAAAACCTCATAGCTAGTGATAATCCAAACTGTGTGTTTTCATCCAGAATTTCAGCACAACAAAAACAACTGTACCGTACTATAACCTGGCAGTGAAACCATCTCCTGGTGCCAAAGTTGTGCCAAAAGGAATGTGTCAAGGCCCCGAATTTGAATAGAATGGAGAGCCACGTCAGACCAAGTTGGCAGGAAGATGTTTCTCTGGCAGAGACATGATGGACGCTTGCCATCGTGCACACATGTTCAGCAGAAGACGACATGTCACAGCCTGACACGCTGGTCACTTCCACTGAAACAGCGAGCCATTTCTGAACTGACAGCCTGATGCATGGACTGTGGTGTCCAGCACTCACATTCAGTTACACACTTCTGCACTTGTGTCATTCAGCAACGCTTTTATCCAGTGACAGTGAGTGAGTAAGTAGAGATTCATTGTTTTGCTCAAAGACATGGGCGCATGCTGGTTAATGTGAACAAAGGCTATATAATAATTGCATAGCTCATAAATCATCTCCCTTGCAATAGCTTTACACTTGTATTTGGAGCCAGAGTGCAAGTGGAAAAAACACACATCAATTTTCAATCACAAAGTGAATGAAAGAATAAAAGCCTTGTTACTTTGGGTGTAAAATTAAATAACATAAAAAGCTGATAATGTGGGACTCATCTATCAAGTGTTGCATCACTTCTATAATAAGCCACAGGTTAAATGCTGAAAAATAAATCAATTTGTACGCCACAGGAATCCACAGCGGGAACACTGAACACCTCGAAGGAGAAGTGTAAATCCGCCTGAGTCTGGTGAGAGTGAGTGTGTTCAGAGTTTCTAAATCCCTATGAAATGACTGATGTTGTGCGTGTGTGTGCCAGGGTTTCTACACAGCCCTTGACTGATAGGAAGCCCTCTACCATCCCTGTCATGTGACAGTGAGGGAAGCAGTCTCGATTAGCCACGCTTGCATGTAGCCAGATAGAATTACCATGTAATCAATAGTGTCTCTGTGTTGTTTCCAGCGAATTACTCTCATATCTGCGCCATGCATGTCAACACGTCCGTCAGCTGCAGTGACACTTGTTGGCTTATGACGACGTTTTCAAACTATACTTTACCAGACAGGCTTACTAGCAACACATTCTTGCTCAACAGCACTAGCCTCAGGGGAATACTAACAGGGTGAGTGAAGGCTGCTTGCAAGCTTAAGTTCACACCGAGTAGTCATTCGCCGCTGGGGTTGCACCCTCTTGACAGCAGCTGAGCGTGCCTCACTTACTTAACTCCTCAAAGTACTCCTCTTGATCTGGGGAATAAACAATATGGCAAAGCACTGCACAACAACAGGAACCAGCTGAGAACAGAGAAAGTTTTACACAGGATGCAATACTTTCTGTTGACAACTTGTTGCACAAGAATCTAACAGTCTGCAGGGTTTGAAACCAGCACTCACCCACTCACCAGTGACAAGTAAATGAACTTTGCTCTTCACTTAACCAACACGGCCAGTCAATTTCAAGTTTTGACGCTTTCATCTGCCACAAGAAGAAGACTGTGCAATGCATCAGTTCCAATTAATAATCCAATGAATAAAAAACCATGAGGTGCGTGGTGCATTCAAGAGCTCGTGAAAAGCTAAACCGATGGATAACTGTGAATTGGATGCTTGACATAATGCACTGACAATTTACAGTATCAGAAAAAAATGACCAGCAAGAACACAAACAAACAATAAAGTGTGAATTTGTGTAGCTGTGGCCTATGCTCAAGCACACATGACTTCCCTACACAACATGCACAGAATGACCTGTCAAATCAAGTAACAATATTATGAGACAGACATGATCCTTGGACACTGTTATGAGAGATGCAAGAGAGAATTAGGGGGACAATAAATTGCTCATGCTGTAGCCAAGCACTTAGCAGAAGCAGCAGCAGGAGTGAGATAGTAAACAATTAAAGTAAGCACTGCTCCATCACACTCACTATGTATGTGTAATATTTGCTTAAGCCTTAATGAAAAATTACAGGTGTTTCTCTGGGACTGGGCAGCAACTGTGTGTGGAAAAAATAAGGCTCACCGGATATTTAATTTTGTAGACTAGCATGCTTACCTATGTTGATGATTAAACAGACTTAATATACATGATGACAAGCGAGGTGTTTGCTAAGCTAGTTTTCTCTCTGTAGCCAGTGACACTTGGTCTATGGCGTCAGTTGAGATTGACAAAAAGTTGAAACAAAAATATATCAGAGAAACTTGATGCAAGCATAAGCATCTAAAAGTGAGTCACGCTATTATATGTGTAGCCACTAATATATGCACGTAAGAAAATCAAAAGTATTAAACATTAAAAATTATTAAACAGAGGTCAGTGAATCCATTTCTATAGAGGTCAAAAATATAACTTGTGCCAAGGAGGTTTGATTTCCAACCCTGACCTACATGATCATTATTACCTGTTACAGATGAAAGACAACACAAAACACTGTTAATTTTTTATCAAAGATGTTATATATCAAGCTCCAAAGGAGCAACACTGCAACACTGTGAATGGTGCTTCATTTCACTGGCAAACACAAACACTGAACTCATTAATGTTTTAATGGTTGGTCTGAATTGATTCTGGAGTCTGAAATGGGTGTGTGAGTGGAATGCTAACTCCCTCTGCTCCACAGAGCAGTCGACTACAGCAACTAGGGCAACAAATGCATCCCAAAAACTGACTTTACAAACATATGATATAGGCTACAGGATAAACAGAAACTCCCCCAGCCGTAGACTCCTGATCTGTCACCACTTTCCTTCTCAAAGATGATAAAAAAAGATATAAAGTTTGTAGAGGAAGAAAAAGTAGGCAAACAGGGTGAATCCTCTCTAAAGTGGTGAAATCACTGATTTGCTTTTAGCCAGAAAACTCTCTCACAGACTGCCTCTGTCACCACGAGTCATTTAGCTGAACAGCCACTGATAAAGTCTAACAAACGCAGATGATACCGGTAGTATCCAAAATACAAAGAGTAACAGTCGGCAACAGGTGCCCAATGATGGACCCACAGTGCCCGATGGTTGACTGATGGGGTGTCAGGACCCTCATAATTAGGCCTACATCATATTCAATCTGCAGATGACATATCCAGATGCTCCTATTTAATACCTCTTCTTAAAAAGGCACATATCATATTGTGCTTTGGAGGTTTGCACGAAGAATCCGCAGCGTTATTGTGCATCATGTAATCTGGCAGGTCAATGCTCTGTTTTGTATTAGTGTTCGCCATTGAACAGGCAGTGTAAAGGACTAGAGAGAGGCCAAATTACCTGACACCACCAAAGAATATTTAAGCACCAAAACATGTATTCTCACTCCATGCAACATCCACATGATGTGAGGTGTCAAGCACCTGATGCCATCTAACCTCCAGGAGACTATCTGAACATGTTCTGATCAATCATACGCCAGCCATAAGGCATGGAAATCACACACTAAGAACCACAAAAACACATACGATCAAACCCTTGAACTTCATTCCTACTGATTGTTTGAAGTGTCTTAAATTATCTAGACTTTAGAGATTATTCTACTGAGCCTTTGAGTGTCAGCCAAGTGTGCAAAATGCTTTCAAATTTCACACAATGTGCATTCAAAGTACCTACATCTTTATGTATGGGCACCCATACACACATGGAACACTCAAACAAACCGGGCTGAGCCTTTCTTCCTGTTACTGATGCCAAAAATGAACGGGCTGTAGGTTTTCAAGAAGTACTTGTGAAGGCTTCAGGATTTGAGATCCATTTGAGCTCTGGGGACTGTTTCCAGTCTGCGTAGATGGAAAGTTTCCACTGCAACAATAACATACCGTACTGATGAAGTCCAAGGAAGGCAGAAACCGTGCGCCAACGCTTTCTCACACACTTTGAGCCAGGCGTGCACACATACACACAATCGAAGGGAGAAGCAGAAGCCCTGAGGCACCAATCTCAGCCACACATTTGATGTAAAGGCAGACATTTCTTACATCAGGAGTTATCTAAATACTAGTTTATGCAGTGAAGCTGACATTTAAGATGAGTGGTAGCAACAAACACTGGTTAGTGGCAACTGAAATGGGCATGATGACAGACTTTACTTGAAGAACAAAATCTGAGCACTTATTTATGTATCTCCAGTCCAAGGGTAGCTAAATTTAGATTGTATGTCTTTATCACTGTTATCTCAAACTACTATAGATAAGAACTAAATCATAACAACAACAAATGTCTAAAAGTGCGTATTTCTTCCATTGAATAAGACAGAGGAGTTCTGCTCATATTGCAAAACAAAGCGTATTACTGACAGTGTGCTGAGCCCACCCACCCTTTGCTCTGGGAAGAGATGTACATTTTTCTCATTCCATTCTCCAACACGTTAACATCTGTCCCAGGTCTAGGCTCTGTGGGGCTGTGTTAGTCACGCCTACGGCAAGCCGCTCGAGAATCTGTGTCTGCAGGCAACATCTTTACTTAACAAGTCCCCACTCTTCACTAGTTACAGCCAGGACACATACCTGCAGGCTCAGGTGTAGCATATATCCACCTATCTGCCCCAACACCCAATGGCTCCTCTACCTCCTTGCAGTGTTTATCATTCATTCTTTACTACAGAAATATCTTTGGGTTGTACTTTTAAACACTGGGGTTGAAGCTATGGGAAAAGCTGCCATACTAAAGTATAAACAAATTAACAACTTAAAACATAAAAGGTATATTGCTATTGTAGGTTATGTCAGTATGCAGACATCTGCTGTCATTGTCTTCAACAGAGCTCACATCTTATTATAAGAAGAAGAAAGAGGACAGCAATGACTGTTTATAACTTTTCACATAAAAGTCAGGGTACTGTCTTACAGTCAATAAAAAAAGATCTCTTCTCTCTTAAATCTTTATTAAGAGCTGGATATTCTTATTGTGTTACATCTATGATTCTTGATTTATGCGACACTTGTTTTTCATTATGCACCAAAATACTGAGCCAAATTCCTTTTATGTGTAAACCTACTTTGGAGCAATTTTCACAGTCAACAGATCATGATTTAAGTAGATAGATATACTATGAATGGCTATGCAACTGAGCTCCTATAATGTTTTAACTCTCTACAAATTATCTGTTTGCTAATGTAGGAGCACAATGATTAACAGTTCTCTCATAGTTTCTCTACTTCCAGTAAGGTCAGAAGTCAAGATCAGATTCCCTACAGCATCCCTAGACCTGGTAGGCGTTTAGTGGTTTGCGCAAGGACATTTCAGGAGAGCGGGGGCAGCTTGAACCCAACCCTTCAGGTTGAAGGAAGGGAAACCTCTCTGCCTGCCACCCTCTTCTTGCCACACTCTTTTCATGACTTAAACCAAACAAATTCAACATTGGTGCACAAGGAGTAAAAACCCCAGCAATTTTACAAGGCATCCGGGCCCCTCCCAGCATGCAGACATGCCTGCACACCAAGGAGACTGAGTGAGTGTGTCTGTGTGTGAATTATGGCCACCAGGAAAGAGCCCAGCATTCCAGCACACACAGAGACACACAGTTTTCATGAGGCTTAAATGACAGCACTGTGGTCGACAGTTATTCCCAAAAAACTCACCATTTTTTAGTGCATTCCACCATCAGTTCCTGATAGGAAGCCACGAACTGGAATTTGGACGCATGCTTCCCCACACGTTGCAGTCTCTTCCAAACCGAGGCCATGTTTCTTTGGGAGCGGGTAGTTTCTGTGTACCTATCCCGTCCTGGACTTCCTTCTTTGGGCTTCCTTCGCTCGAATTCACGCTAATGTTTATAGGACTCTGAGCATATCCAACCCGCATAGACACATAATTAATGTTTTACCGGAAACACATTGAAACAAAGATAAGACCGCACATCCAGTCGTGGCTGCTGGTCTTTAAAAACTGCCTGATAAATCCAAATGTAAGGACGAGGAATCTCTGCAGCAGTGGTCGAGATTTGATGTGGCGGCGCGCATGATGTTGTAATGAAATTTACTCCATAATTTCGAAAGGCATGATGAGTAATCCACTTGGCATTATTATAACATTTCCATCTGGTGATCCTCCTGCAAAAGAAGGAAAAAAGACAGTCAGTAGAGCAACAGCGGATTGTAAAGCCCCGGCATTCAGGAGAATCCTCGCTGATTTTAACGCAAGTAACTCCGCTAAACGTTCACCGACACAGAGATGCTTTGTCCGTGTAACAGCTTTGCTATTACAGCCGGTTGTAGCCTCACAGACACTTAGATAACGCAGATTATCTATGTCGCCGACACAACACTTTGTTAATGTGTAAGAATGTGTTGAGGACTCCAGCACCAGCACTTCTGCTGCCAGCACGGCGTGCCGGGGGGCTATTTACTGGAGTGGCAAGCTAACTTGGGATGTTTGATAATAAAAAATATGGATCTATGTACTGAAACAATGACAGAGAAGCAATGGCATTACATTAAAACAAGTCGTGTCAGCCACCTAGTATTGAGAGCCTGCACAAAGAGACGCCACCCGAAACCGATACGCAGATGAACATTTTGTAAACATGTAATATTTGGAGGAATGTCTCTGGATCCGGGGAATAGTCCGAGCCGTTGCGCTTCGCTAACCGGAATGATTCAGCTGCTAGGCTAACGAGTTAACATGTGAAACTAGGTTAACTGTGCCTGTGTGACACTCACCTCAGCGTGATATCCGACGCATTATCCGTTAAGTTGCCTTATCAGCAGTGGTAGGAGATGGCAGACTGTCTACGACAAACTAGCAGCCGAGCGAGTGTAGCTAATTAATGCCTTCTTTGCAGCAGTACCAACACCAGCCATACAGCTAGCTAGCCTGCTAGCGACGACGGCTAGCCATCACAACACGGCACGAGCGGAAACCGTTGCTTGCCCGCTGACACATTTGCTCCACAGGTAAGCGCGAGCTACGGGACTCCGGTACTGAGTCGGAACCGGCATTTATTTGAGCTTTTCCCTAAAAACAAAGTTAAACAAAAGTATTCCGACCCCAGGCATGAATTCCCACAGCAAAGTAGTCCAAGTGTTACTGATAGTTTGACCGCTCTGCTCCTTTGGCGTGCGCAAAGCTAGCTAACATTTTGAAGGATTTCCGTTGGGAGCATTCAAAATAAAAAGGGTCCTTGGTAACTGTACTACCTAAGAAACAAATGGATACAAACGTGATATTTTATGATGCACATAAAACACACATGACCATCTTAAAGTAGTTTATTCCCTTCTTTAAAACGTCTGACCGGACACGTGGGCTCTTCTTTTATCAACTGTTTCAGCTTTCTTTAATTTTGAAGGCTAATCTTTGCACTTCCGGTCATGTTCCTTGTGTATGTCGCGGCTTGACTCAGCTTCGCCTCTCCATCACTTCGCCTGGACTCCACTGAAGGCTGAAGCAACGCCCCAGGGCAGCAGCCATTGGTGGGATTCCTGTGCCATTTACAGACTATTTACTGATTCATGAGGCATTTCTGGGTTGTTGTTATCACACTGGTCAAATCCTCCATCCTTCAAAGACATTTAATCCTTGACTGTGAGTGTAGATAAAAAGCTCTTGCAATATATGCTGCTGGCCCAAAGACTCAACTAGAGATTCAAATATGAAGTCCCTAAAGCACAAACTTTAAAAGGTCCAGTGTGTAGGATTTAGGGGGACATATTGGCAAAAATGGAATAAAAAAAAGAAAAAACAGTAAATATGTTTTTTAAGTGTATAATCACCTGGAAATAAGAAACCACTGTGTTTTCATTACCTTAGAGTGAGCGCTGCCATGTTTCTACAGTAGCCCTGAAAATACAAACCAAACGCTGGCTGTAGAAATGGCCATTCATGTTTTCGCGTCGGCCACCATAGTCAGCAGAGCGCAATGAGAGCGTCAAAGAAGCATTTTTGTGAGGTAAAACTGCTTCATTCAGGGTTTTTAGGGGTTTAAATCACCACTCTGTTTGTTTTGAAAAGGAGTGCTCCGTAGATAATTCGGCTCCTGGTGAAAACCTCCTGAATGTCTACAGAAAATAGCTGAGCACACATTAGGCTGGCGGGCTGTCTCTGACATCCCAAACCGTTTTGGAGAAACACTCATTTGTAAAGTGAAACTGCTTTATTCAGTGTTTTTATCACTTTTAATCACCTGGTCCCTATATTTTAGAAACGAGAAGACCTCTGCTGATAATTCGGCTACCAGTAAAAACCTCCTGAATATCTAGATCGGGAATGAAGGTGAACTCATATTTAGTTATCAGAGAAAAGAAAAGGTGATCACACATAGAAGGTGCTGGGAGAGCAGCAAAACAGCACAGGAGAAACACTGATTTGTAACATGAAACTGCTTTATTCAGGGTTCTTAACAGTTTTAATCACCTGGTCTGTTTGTTTTTGAGAGAAAGACACCTCTGCGGATAATCGGCTCCTGCTAAAATCCTCCTAACAATTAACACTGAAGGAATTCTAACCAGGAGACGTTTGCCATCTGCAAAACTCTGCTGGATGTCAATAAATCCCCCTAAATCCTACTCACTGTCCCTTTAAGACAAATTATAAATGATTAAAAAAATGTTGTTTCTAATCAGATATCAAACAGCAACCTAACCTACAAAATCAATTCAAAGATTTGGGATGAAAACAATACATTTCACCTCTGGGACTCTATAGTATCAAAGCTCGCCCCCTCAGGTTAGTGCTAATGAGGATGAGACTTCCACTTCCTGGTCCTGTCACATTAATAAGTGAGTGTTAACCTTGTACTCCGGCATGCCGGGGGGGTCTTTTTCACATGTGGAGAGGAAATAAAACACCTACCATCCATCAGAAATCAATACCCCCTCGTCTACACACACACACACACACACACACACACACACACACACACACACACACACACACACACACACAGACATCGTCACACATTCTTCACACTCCCTGGTTGTAACCACAGGCTTGTAAATGCATAGCAGGGGAGACAGGAGGACAGAGGGAAAGACAATATGAGGCAGATTAATTTAATCTAAAAAAAAAAAAGATATGGATGTAATAACAGGAAATTGATATTGTATCCTTTTATATGTTGCTCAGGGTCATAAACTGCGAGAAAGATGGGGGATTTTTTTTGTTTGTTTGTTCGAAGGGGCGGGATGGAGAGAGATCCAGCAGAATATAAAATAACACACTGCCAGTTTTTATATTGAGCACTTTTGATCGCTATAAACACTCACCCAGGAGCCATATCTGCTCTTTCAGTGAACCCACAATTTCCAGCTCAATATAACTGCCCCTGAAAAATAAAAACCCATCTGGAACACTGAACAATGGGAAATCTGCTTTGTGGTTTGGCTTTGTTTTGAATTGGGGTCGGTCAGAAATTGCAGGAAGGGTACTGATCTTCTTTTCAGCTCTGGTATCAAATATCTACTTTGACAACAAAATGCTGCTGTTAATGAAACTCTATGGGGATTTCTACAGAACTTACTGCTCACTTTCAGACATTTGCTCACAAAACACAAATATTTCTGATTATAACAAACAAAATTTCATGTAATTGGAAATACATGCAACTCTAAATCAGGCTGCAGAGTAAAAGATCTTGCTAAAATGTATCACAGATAAGTGATATATTGTGTGTTTTGGGATTAAACTCTTCATCTTACCATCACAACACAAAGCAGTGTTTCAGATCAGCTTTCATTCAGATTCGTTTCTGTTAACTGAGAACATTTTGGGGTTTGGGGTCAGAGCCGATTTGACAGCAGGGGGCCCGCTGATCCTGCTGCTCAGCGTCGCCTGTTTACATTTTACTCTGACAGATTACAGGGAGCCTCCCTCCATGCATCAAGGAATGCTTTGATGTGACAAATGACCCGGTGCTAAATGACGCTTTGTGTGTCTGCCCGCATGTCAGCGGAGGCCTCATTTCATACATAACACAGGAGGAGGACGGGCCTGCCGGTGTGTGTCTGTGTGAAAGAAAGAGTGTATTATAGAAGGGCAGTGAGAGACAGTTGCAAAGGTCAAGTGGAGTCCTGTATGCCTCTCTAGACACCTTACCTTTTTGTGTTTGTCTCCTGAAAACAAAGATGTGATCATTTGCATCCCTTGTTGCCAGACGATAATTTTTATTTCTATTTTTATGCTGCTTTAATGGCTTAATTTTGGGGGGGAAATAACAGAGAAGGCAGATTTTCATAATCTCACAGCAAAAGCCATTTCATCCCTTAATCACTGTAACAACTTTAATGCTACACCAGGGAACTGTTTCATGTGCAAATTCGTTCCTCTCAGCCTAAAACACAAAAGTGGGGCTGCAACAGAGGAGAACGCCATCCCCCCCAACTGAGATTTGCCCTATTTGGCCAAATTCAGTGTTCAGATGCTGTCACTTCACCAGAGGAAGTGATGAATCTAAAGCAAAGAGAGACATTAACACCGTCTGCAGTGAGTGAACACTCTGTCCAGAGAAACATGATTAATGATTACCTGAGTCATTGAAGTAAAAAACAGGTTGTCTCTGCCGCTCACACACCCGTCTGACTTTTGATTTGTGTGTTTGTTTGCACATTTTCTCTGGTTCCATATTCCTCAAATGTCCCAATCCATATGATGAGAGAGCCGCTGCTTCTGCTACTTCACTTCTCAACGCAAAATGGTTTTCAAATGCTTGAAAGCACAAAGCAGCTTTTGCCTTGCACAGATAGTATCAGTAGTATCAGAGAGGGCTTCGTATTGATTTTGCTGGCTGTGATTTTGTCTCCAACTGACTGCGCAGGGAAGAGTGAAAGTTTCACACCTAACTTCCCTCTCTCTGTTTCCCTCTGTGGAGAGCCAACAAAAACACGTCCTCCAGGATCTAAGCCAGCTCTTCAGGCACAGAGATTCTGGCGTTTGGTGTTACACCACTTGAAAAGACCTGTTAACAAAGCACAGTCCTTTAGATATAAGCCAAGTGAGTCTGAACCACTTCAGTGGAGCGGAGATAGCTAAAAGTATCACTGCTGACAGTATTGTGGGCCGAGCTGAAACACAAAAGCTGAAGCCTTATAACTTTACCACCCTCAGCTGAGATCAACACTCGCTTTATGAGCATTTTTGTGCATAAGAACAGGTGTCGGTCTCAAGAAATACACCTTAATATTTAATAAATGTGCAGCTGCAACATGAAATTTGGCTTGTGTAATATTTAGCATGCTTTTATACACCAAATCCCATCCTGTTTTAGTATCCAAACCCTGCACTTTCAACCAATATTCTTATTTAATCATGCTATTCTTGCATTTATATCTAACACACTTACACATCCCATTTCTCAGCATTTGTATTTTTATTTACACTATGGTCATAGATTGTAGTATGATGCACAATTACTTATTTATTCTATTTTCTCTCTATATATTGTGCAATGTATCGTAGCATAATGCACACGTCTAGATACTTCTTATATTTGTATTTGTGTACAAATAAGAGCAACTGTCATGTGACCAAAGTAGAAGTAACATTTGCTAAAAACTACAGTGCCCAGCTGTTTTCTGAAATTATTTAGCTCTTTTTAAATAAAGGTATAGTAGTGAAAAGATAAAGTATTTAGAGATGGATTAACAAGAAAAAAAGAGACAAACTCTGGCCTAATTATTTGATACAGAAAAAGGTTTGGTATTAAGGATTATGATGAGTAGGGAATATTCAAGAAAGATATATCTCCCATCCACTAACAAGTCAATCTTACACACAAAAAAAGAAAATAACTGACTGTATCTTCAGCTTGGGTCACCATATCACATTTTCCTCCCTCCACAGTTTCCTATTCATGCTCGTGTCCCTGAGGAAATGTGAGTGCCACGCTCGCAGTGCTAGATAAGCATCTTCTGCTTTGATCGGCACCATCTTAACTCGGAGCAGAGTGTCTGCTGGTATCTGCAGCTCGCTGCTCACTTACAGGAAGCCTCTCTGTTTCCGGGTGGATGACTGGATTTTACAGATGGATGAAGGGCGTGGTAATTTCCTCTTGGATCGCTGCCATCAAAGCCACAACTGGACTAAATATGGATCTGATTTATATGTGATTTAGTTCCATACTTTGATATGTAAATGTGGTCACAACAGCTATTTCCTTCCTCCTTTATCACCTGCGTGTCAGGTCAGCCTTTTTATGAGTCTACATCCATATTTTTTCCTTTTTATAGTTATTAAAGTTTGTTTTTTGTAGGTCAGTGATAATGGCAACAAGTTGACTCATGTCAGCGAGAGTGAATCAATTAGTCAATGAATAGGAAATCAACTATTTCAATAACAATTTAATCATTTAAAGCTGAGTGAGCCCCAACCAGATGAACACAAGCCTATGCATGTGCTTCATACAGTAACCCAGTGTTTCCCATACACTGATTTATTTAATCTTATTTCATTGTACAGTTGCACGCAGCTCATTCTCTCACCCCCTCCTCCCCCTGCTCTCTCTTTGTTTATCAGACCACAAATAAGACAAGAAATAACTTCTACGCACCCCAAAGTCCCTCCACCACGGAAGAGAGTGGGCAGCATCTTTGAGGCTGGGTGTCAGAACGGGCTGGTGGCCAGTGGCATTGCTGGGTCTAACCTGTGTAATGGCAGCAATAGAAGGTTCACCGATGGGTGGTAAATAAGACTTGGGTTGCTGTGGCTGCTGACAGTGGGCCTGTCTCCAGAGCTGCTGCAGGCTCTAATCTTGGTGAGGCGCTATGTAGCAGCAGGGAGTGAGCTGGACACACTCAGTACATTTACATGCACAGTTGTGTTGAGCAACGGTTACAGCTCGACTAGACCATTTAATTGGACAGCTGTCCTTGTCCCAGTATACAAGCACAGGAGGGGAATCGATTTATTGACCGAAGTATGTCCGACTCCACTACATTACATGGCAATGTGCTCCCTAGTTAGTATTGGACGTTTTTCTGGTTGACCTATTACGTTACAGACCAAACAATGGAGTGTCATCCAGCTGTTCCTCCACTTTTTTGAACAGGTCGCCATTCTGTGTTTTCTTCCCATTCACATATTTAAAATATTTAACTATTTCAGCTGACACATCATGAACTGTGTCTCCTCATCTGTTCAAGAAAAGCACAACTCTGGATATAGATTTTGCCATGTTGTTACTGGTTTCTTCTTCTGTTACACATCTAATGCTGTTCGACTTCTGAGTCACAGCCCGGGGTGGAAACTGTGGAGCATGTGCAGAGCGCCTCAGCCAGTTTGGGTCTGACTGACTGTACACATGCAGGAGGAATTGGACTCCCAGTCGCATGATGTGGGTGTGTTACTCCAACTTTGAGAAATTCGATTTAGTACAATGTCAGTCGGACTAACATGTTTACATGTGTTTTAAAAGTCAGATTTTAGCCAAATTAACACAATAAATCCATTTTCTCTAATGTCATTTAAATGAACTGATGGTGATTCAAGGCTTCAGCTAACGTTAGCTACATAGACGTGAACTCGCAGCCCCATGCCTTAAAAAAGAGCCAAGCAGAAGTGCAACAGTCTGGTTTTCTTTCAGTCCACTTGAATTACAATATGCACAAAGTTCATTATGGTGTTTTTTTTTCCCAGTGAAGCCAAAATGGACCTGCCTACCCCAGCTTTTAATAATCTTTAAGTAAAAATATTTGATGGTCTCAGATTCTCAAGTATAACAATTATTTTGAAATGCTTGTCTTGGTCTCACGTCATAGTAGAGTGAATATTTTGGGGTTTTGGACTGCTAAGGATGTTACATTGGGCTTTGGAAAATAGCTGTGGCCAGTTTTTAATGTTTTCTTTCTATGGACCAAGCGATGAATTGAATAATCGCGAAAGTAATAACCAGGTTAGTTGATGATGAAAAGAATTGCTAGTTGCAGCCCTAATTTTAGTTAAAGCCTCCTCTGCTAAAGAAATACTCACCAATGTGCATTGTTGGAACAGCAAAGAAAAACCTGACACTAACATGTTAAAAACAATTTAGCAATCTACTTTTTGGGCGTCAGTCTGACAGAATCAAAGTGTTCTTTCTAGAAGAGTCAGTTCACGCTGACAGACAGCGCTCAAAAGTGCAGACATCCATCAAAGACAAGGCAGAGAGATCTCCATCAACAACAGCCAAGAATGCAGTCAAAAGAACCATTTGAGTTAGGGACACAGGTGTAATCATAAAAATATGCCACCACTCTCACTGTTTACTGACAGCAACAAGCTTACACCTGCTCTGTGAGCGCTGCCAAAAGCCAAAGGTATTTTCTCAACTGAGGTAAAGTTGGACGTTTCAGGCAGAGGGAAACAGAGTGCAAGTGTAAATTATTACAAACCACTTCATCACTAAGTAACTCCTGTGATGAGTAGAAGCTCTCAAATGGTTATGTAAAGGAACGAAAGTGGATCAAAGGGCCGATTTTAACATTTATGGACACATTATACTCAAGTCTTTGTGACAATGTCACACCACTGCGGTCAGAGCACCTCGATCTGCGACATCACTCTGAAATTAGAGTTCAATTAATCTGTTGTGCCTCTGCTGAGGAATGGCTTTTCAGGGAGAGCAAATTACCCATTACCACTCATCTGGGCAGGCTATCAGATCCATGTCTGTGTGAAATTAAACCCACGTTCACCCAGGGAGAACCTGGGCTGTGCACAAACTGCGCAATGATCCCTAGTTTGAAGAATCACTTTTCCTCTGGAGGAACATGGTGCTGATTACATATGGCCTGCTCGCTGCTGATAGTGAGAGCCAATACATCACATTCCCATTTTATGCTGACTGTGAGAGCGCAGCAGATATGCAGCGGTCAGTATTGCTTCACAATGATTACAAAATAAATGTTTACTCAAGCTGTCATGGTTCGAAATCCCATCATCTGCTGAGTGCAGTGGATCTGAATTATTTGAACGACCTGCAGTGAGGAGTTCAAGGTGCTTATTTTCTCTTCAAATCTACTGCTGGCAAAAATCTATTAAGGGTCGACACATTTTGCACCGTGAGTCTTCAAAAAAAGCACATGCCAGTCATACATTTGTTTTCATTTAAATGGATCATATTCAAACACAAAGAATAATACAGGATACACTTGTAGGCTCAACAACCCAATCACCAGAGAAAAATGATGGCATTGTATATTTCTGCAAACCACAGATTCGTGACATTTGTAAGTTATCATGTAGCAGATTAATTTAAATGTTATGATTCAGCAAGGCTGTGGTTAACCTGTGGTTAGGTTTGGACACAAAAAAACACTTGATTATGGTGAGGAAAAGATTGTGTTTTGGCTTTATATACCTGATTTGGAGGGCACAATCCCAGCTGGAAAAGCAGCAACATCTCTGTAAAAACAAAAAAGTTTTTTGTGTCACTATTCTGGCAATAACAACAGCAATGTCTCAGTAAAACAGATTGAAATAAAACAAAATAAAAAGCTTTTTGTCTCACTATTCCAGCAGGAAAAACATCGATGTCTCAAAAAAATAAAAAAATAAATAAATAACAAGCTTATTGTATTACTATCCCAGAGGGAAAAGTAGCAATGTCTCAGTGAAAAATAAAAAAAAATAAAATACAAACCTTTTTGTGTCACTATTTCGGCAGAAAAAACAGTGATGTCTCAGTAAAAAAAAATGAAAATAACAATTTATTTTTTTACGTTTTTTTGTCATTATTTCGACAGAAAGAACAGTGATGTCTCAGTTAAAAAAAAAAAAAAAAAGCTTTTTGTTCCACTATTCCAAACGGAAAAGCAGCAATATCTCAGTAAAAAAAATAAAAAATAAATAAAAAGCTTTTTGTGTCACTACTCTGGCGGAAAAAAACAGATGTCTGAGAAAAATAGAATAAAAGAAAAGAAAAATGAAAAGCTCTTTGTCTCACAATTTCAAATGAAAAACAGTGATGTTTTAGTAAAAAAATAAATAAAGTAACTGTCACTATTCCGGAGAAAAAAATAGCGATTGCTCAGTTTTTAAAAAAGACTCGCTGAATCACAACTAGTGTTTTTTGTTGGTCTCAAACAGTGGTCTGCAGCAGGCAGGCATCTCACCTATCATCCATCCCCTCCCCCTCCAGATGACAAAGTCATATACTGCATCACTTGAAAAACGTTGATATGACATATATGAGATGTGCAAATGTAATGTGTTTGTAATTTGTCCAAAGGCAACATTGAGCTCAAACATGTTTCATCTAGCTTGAATATTTCATTTTAAGAGGAATAATGAGATCATTTGGCGTGAAAATAAAGTTATTCCCAATTTTCAAACCAGCCAGAGATGCTTCTGGCATTAATGAACTGGAAACCATTCACACTTTGTTCTGGGACTCGTAGAAGTGGAGGAGAAGGGTCAGAGAAATCCCTACAATAAAAATGTAAGTGTTTGAATGCACAGCAGTATGAAGGTGGAAAATATAACACACATGCCCCGTTAACCTCCCCGACCGACAGAGAGGGAACAAGCCAGAGCGATGTCACAAGATCAGCACACTGCTGCGAGATCATTAGCTAACAAGCGTCAGACAGTATCAGCTCACTGAATGAACAGCGACAGTCCAGCAGACGAGTCACTCTCCAGTTACTCTCCCCAAGAGAGAGCTCTTTACTTCCATTCACACAACCTGAACAAAGGCTAAATTAGTCCCTGGATGGCTGTCTTGGGGCTTTTTGGGAGCTCAGTCAGGCGGGGTTGAGTGCAGAATGACTTCCTTGTGAGCTCCACCACCACCACCACCAGCCTAGATTAGACACTGCCGTCTGCCTTTTTAAATAGCTTGTTAATTAGCAGCAGGGTGGCTGGATGGAGTCATTACTGGGTTCACTGCAGGAAGTAATTCATCAACACCACGGGGCCTGTTTAATATGCTGAAATCAATATAGCCTTTCGCTTGTCTTTGGTGTTCCTTGTTGGTTTTGCTTCTCGGGGAACAGGAGCTGCTCTGTACACTAACTGAGGCGCACTCAGGTTGTTATCTGTGCTGTTTAATGTGTTTTTAGTCGGCTTAGTGGTGCAGCTCTGGGGACATATTGTCGAATATCTCAACAGCTATTTGATGGATTGCTATGAAATTAGGTGAAGACATTTATGGTCCCCAGAGGACAAAGCTTACTCACGTTGGTCATCCCCTGACTTTTTCCTCTACTGCCTCCAGCAAGACGAAATGTTCAGTTCAACAGATAAATATCTCGGCATCTACTGGATAAACTGACTCAACATTTTGCACAGAGGATGCATCCTAATGATTTTGTTGATCCTCATACTTTTCTAGCACCTCCCTGAGGTTGATGAGTGTAATGTCTCGATAACTAATTTTACCATACTGAACGTGGGAGTTTTAAACCGTTTGATTGGATTCACCAAAGTCACCTTGCAACACAAACAAACTACCAACTAAAGCGATGGTAGAGCAGCAGTTCTCATGTTGCTGCTGGAGGCATTAAACGAAAAGTCAGGGGATCACCAACGTCACTAGGCTTTTTCCTCTAGGAACTATAAATGTCTTCATAAAATTTCATGGCAATCCATCCCATGGCTGTTGAGATATTTTAGTCTGGACCAAAGTGGTGGCCGGACAGAGAGCAAAGATATGCTTACAGTCGGAAACAGCTGTCTGTTTGAGATGTACTGAGCATACAATGGGCCTGTTTTACACGTCACAGTAGGAAAAGCACAGGGGTAAATAATTAAATTAACAATGGCTGAATTCCATTTAACTGCTTTGATTTCAGGGTCCTGGTAGGCTATCGTGCATGCTTGCTTACTGTCACACTCGCTGGGACTCTCAGAACAGAGCTATTGTTAGTGCCATTAGTAACAGCAGTGCTTTTCCCACTACGATAGGCCAGAATGTCTGCTGTGAAAAAGGTAAGTTGGATAAATGAGACTTCCCACACAGCACAGCGATGCAGTGGTCCGCCGTACAAGTATAACCCGGCAGTGGTGTCCGTGTCACTCTGCAGTTACACCTCCAAACCACTGGTCACCGTCGGGGTGTCTGTGAATCTCCGCTCGTTGCTAGGCTAATTCATACAATGTGAAATGCTGTAGCCTTGTGCTAATAATGTTAGCATAAAAGCAATATTTTGTAACGTTACCTTTGTTAAATGTTGCTGTTGTCCCTGGCTTCATATGAGAAGAGGAAAAGACCACTGGCTGCTAGGCTAACACATTTTCTCCACAAAAACAAACATGCAAACATTATTAGCACAAGCCTATGGCATTTTACATTGTATGAATTAGCCTAGTAGCCAGCTACACCGCAGCACAAATGTAAATGCTTACGAGGGTGTAAGCCATGTGTGTAGGCTACGGCGTAGGGTCCGTATATAATATAAAGCTTTAGTGATTGAGCCTGTGCGCATTTAATTCCATCAAAAGAAGTTGATTTTTGCAGCAGTAGGAGGACGAAGCATTTTGTGCAGAGTTAACAGGGGACTTGGGAGTTGGATTGTTAGCATGTGAGTATCTTTGTGCGTCTTTACTCATCATTCTCCCTTAATCAGAGTCCTGTTTCCTCAGAGAGGACAGTTTGTTTATAGTCGTCTTCCACTAAACACGCTCGTTCCTGTGTGGCAGGTCAGGTCAACCTCCTTTAAAGCAGACTTTTAGGGTGGAAAAACTTGACACTTTGACAAATACCTCGCATTAGCGTCAGCTATTTGAGACTAATCTGAAAATGCATCCAGATGTGAAGACTTTGGGTGACACTACAAGGCCCTCATTGCATGTTAATGTCTTTTTGTCTTAAACTGCTGACTGCAGATGACTGAGAGCAGAGAGTCACATGCATTCATACACCAGCACCTGGCGGCCTTTGATAGTAATTGTTTAGGGAGGGGAGAGTGTGTTAGTCATGTTTGTTTCTAAAGGAAGAGGAAGTAGTGCCCGTCTCACTTCCACCACCCAGATATTCTGCTGATTTGATTTGGCCTGTTTCCAGTCACAAGACCACTTCTCTTGCTTTTCCCTTCAATGTAAACACAATGAACCATTAAAGGCTCAGCACTTCCAGTCAGCAGTACCCATGTAATTATCCTCTCATGTCCATTCATCATTTAGCTCTGACACTGCAGAGAGAGAGAGAGAGAGAAGTCAAATGCTGCTGGAGGTGAAACAGAGTTTTGGTTAAAGACCCCATGAGAGTCTCTGCAGTGCAAAACACAGCGACAGAGGCGGGAAACACAAGAATCAGATGTCGAATGTGTTTATGTATTGCTTGGATGTCATGCTCGTTGCAGGTGGCAGTGAATTCCCTTTTCTCTTGTCGAAGCGAGCTGAACATTACACTCCGGTTTAATGTTTCTTTTCCCTCCGGCTGGTTTGTCAGAGAAGATAACTTAAATTTTCTCCCCATTGTCTACAAATAAAGAAGAGCAGTTCCTGTCTGTATAGCGTTAGCTGTAAAGCATTTATTCCACAAGACAGAAAGCAGACAGTGATTTATAATGTTTTGCTGAGGGAAAACAAACTACGATTGAGCCACAAATACAAGTCAAATCAAAGCAGAGAGATATGCACCAACACATCTGAGCTAATCCCTCTTTTCACAAGCGTTGTGAAATGTGTCAGCTCGTGTTTTGAGGAACAGTTGTTTTTGTGGGGTCAAAAGTTCACTGTGAAAAATGTGTCTGACAGTGTCACGTCATTATCATTCTTCAGTACGGATATTAAACTTTGTATTCACATTTTTCCTCATGACGCTCTCACTGATTCTTTGCCTCTGAATATGATGATATACAAATAATATGTCATGACACTGTAGATGAGTTATAGTGTTTTTAGCTGGTACAGTTTACATTTGTTTATCATTGTTATAATAGTGTGATCTGAGAAAATGACAAGCTGAGATGGAAGTGTGCGGATCACTCTCATTTTGGTTGCTATGGAAACCAGGAGTGTCAAAGTTCATTAATTTTAGTCTTTGATTTCCTTTTAGTTATTGTTATGTTTAACCAACTTTATAATCTGTGTCCGTATTTGTACTTGGAGTGGGCAGTTTGTATGTTACTAAACTGCTTTCTTAATTATGTTGTGGCAACGTTCTCAGTGCCTGGATTATGTTCAGAGACAATTTTTTAACACGTTCTCATCCCAGCTGGTCAAATATTGCAGCTTGGTTGGTGGACTTTCACGTCTCCATATGACACGCTAGGTATCCTCCTGCGTCAGTTTTGGACGCTCTGGGATGCCGTGTCTATTTATGCTTGTTACATGCAGTCTTCTAGAAATACATTTCTGTTTTTACAGGAAATGTACAGTTTCTGCTTGTTAGATGCATCCAGTCACCTCATTTTCATGTTTAATTCCCTGCAAGATTTTGGGTCTAAACTAGCTACAACTTGACATTGGACAACATCAACATACACATTACCCAGCCATTATCAGCGTAAATCCTTTTATGACGAAATACCCAATAAAATAAGAAAGTATTCATTCAAATAAATATTGTTTATAGTGTATTTGTGGTTTTATAGTTTATGTAAAGTAAACACATCACACATTACACCCATCAGAACAAATGTTATGACATTTTTTTCACATCATACTAACACAGTCTTTTGGGACAAAGGAGTTAATCAGTTGTAAAAAATTGCTGACTTCCTGTCAGTAAACTTTTTTACTACTTTTTTAGTCGCCACCTGTGAACAACACGATTGTTGTTCTTGTATAAAAGACAAATTTATACAAACTTCAACCTGTAAAACAAAGCTTGAGGTGCAGGTTTTAAAGATGTGATGACTCAGCAGTCTTTAAAGCAGTCATACTGATGACTGCTAATAACAAACAAACTTTCATAACACCTGCTGAGTTGCTAATAAAGCTCGTGAAACACGGCTTCTGTTGTGCACAGTCTGCAAAATCTGAAAAGTTTCTGAGCTCGCTGTGTCTCCCCTCTCTCACACACCGAGATTGGCACAGAGATAATTGATTTGTTCTAGAGTTTATTATCAGGAGTTTTTCTCTCTGGCTGTCCAAACATATTGAAGGCAGGAGCAAAAGGTGGAAAACCTAATAATCTTGGCAACGTCTCCACACGGACTAAAAGCAAAGAATTTAACAACAGGGCAGAAAAAAGGGAGGAAGGAGGATGCAATAAATATCACATTTATTTGTTCGAGAAATAAAGATGTTATTAAGGACACGAAGAGCAAAAATAAAACCATAAAAATTGGTTCGGGGAGCAGTGAGTCCTCTTTACTGTCAAACTGCCCTGGAGCGAGACACTCAACCCAGAAACAGAGAATCCACGGCCATTAAACTTCCTTTGATGAGGTTTAAAATGAAAAAAGTAGAAGAATGAAGAAAAGTAGCTGCATCAGAGAGAAATATGAGGATAAAGAAAGAGGGTGGAGCAGTGGGAAGCCTAATACGCTCCTTGGTTGGTCTCCAGTGTGCTGCGGATCTTGCTGGCCCACTCATTGCTTGCAGGTGTAATAACACGGACTGATCCAGTGCCGGGGTCGGGGGTTCAGCGGCTCACAGAGAAGATATTTCTACACCCCTCTCCTCCCTCTCCTCTGGAAAAACAGCAGCTCAGCTAGTAAAATGTCTCGTATCTCTGTCTGTATCTGCCACTATAAAGACACAGACGTCAGCCATTAGGAGATGAGTCCAGATACAGCCTCCATCCCAGTCCTGTTTTATTATCACTTTTATGGCTTTTCTGTTGCATTAAATCATGCTGACTGTCCCGGACTTGAAGCCACACAATTGCAAGTACATCATCTTTGATGGGCTGTTTTGAAATCTAATATGAGCAAAGTGGAAGTTTAAACTCCACAGTTGTTGTTCATGCTGCAGATATGAGCAGATTATTGATATTATTTTGGCATGTAATAATCTCCGGAGGGGAATTCTCTGCTCTGTTGCAGGTCAGAGGTCAGATTTGTGTCGTGCTTTGAAACGTTTCAGCTGCATAAATACTTCCCTGTTTGGATCCTAGTCTGCAGAATAATACAGATGTGGGAAAAAGTCATTGTTTTCAAAATCACAATTAATTCTCAGGTCTTTGCACTCAAGTACTGAGGCAAAACAGACAAGTTCCAAGTCAATTCCCAAGTCTTTAACTTTGAGTTTCGAGTCCTAAACAAGTCATAATGTGCTATTCAACAACTGTAATGCCATTTTGTGTTGTACTGCATTTATTTATTTTGAAAGAGACTTCATTTATTGAAAGAGCTTATTTTGAAAGATACAGCATACAAACTGTACATTTCCTGTGAAAACAGAAGTGTATTTTGCAAACAGACAACTCATGTAACAGGTGGAACTTGACTCAGAGTCCCAGAACGTGAACACCCAGCACACCCATGTCCTTGCATGTTATATTTTGATTAAAGTCCATGAGCAAACATCGATATGTGACAAGGCTGGAGTGAGAATGTGTTGTGTTTACAGCCTGGTACAAAAAATGGTTTTCGTCTCCATAGCTAATTTCCCTCTTCGTGAAAATTGTACAGGGGTGAATTTTTATATAACTGCAGGCTGTTTGCCGTCATGTCCTCGGCTTTTCAGTCACTCCTCCACAGAGCCACCCTCTCATCTAAGTCATGACACAAGTCGTCGCCACAAAAGTGTAGTCTACACTTCTGTCTGATATCCAGTAATACAGTGCAGCTATAATGTTCCCTGCTATCTTTCACTGCATGTGAGGTCTCTGTACACCTTCCCTGTAAGTTATTCTCCACACCAATATGTAAGATGACAATATGTCTGCGGCAAAGAGGTTAAAACCTGCAGCATAATTTCCTCAAATCTTAAATTTAAGCACCGTGCAGTCAGAGTTACTCAGGCATGAAGAATGACTCAAATCAGATAAGAGGATAACTGGTGCAACTTAACTGAGGGAAATTTAAAGCAGATGGTGGCTGACTCTGGGTCACTGTGGCACTCATTTCACATCTGGGGTTCACAGGCCAAAGAGATACAGATGTTTTGAGTTAGTATAGGTACAACTATGGTGACATTTTGTCAAATAAGCTCCATGATGAGCCTGCTTATGTACATTGAGGCACATGGTTCTTAAGAGCTGATGTAAAATCAGACTTCCTCCCAGCAGGACGGCAGTAATTGTGAATCTATTTTTCCATAATTGCAGATATTATTGCTACAAGATGATTACACATTATGGGAACTAGAAACAAGTTCCCCAGAGTTAAATAGACTTTAGATTTCAATTTCGAGCCCTAGACACCATACAGTAAAACGATCTTTGTATTTGGAGAAACAATGACACAATGCTTGTTTGTTTGTCTGTGTAACTCTATTATAGTGCAATATTGTTAACATAGCTGTCTTGAGAGATATGACATGAATTCCTTTAAACCAGCACTTATTGTAATGAGCTGCTGACTTCGCCACCTCTCTCTGTGTTCCCTTCGAGGATCGGGCATTTGAAGTGCTGCAAACAAACACAGCAACACAATTATGTTCAGCAAACACAGAGGCCTCCTGGGTAACTCAATCAGAATAATTCAATTCATTACTTCTCTAAACAGAACGCTCTGCCGTAAGTGAATTTAAAACAGTTTACGCAGCATTACTGACAGACAGCTGACACAAAATGTAGACAAAGCTTCCTCAGTGTCACTCAGCAGCAGGTGATACTATAAAGACACAGAAAACTTGAACAACTAAATGTAAAAAGTTGTGGCATTTGTTTCCATGATTTTGTATTAAAGCCCCTTTTAAAGGTTAACTTCGGTATTTTTCAACCTGGGCCCTATTTCCCCATGTGTATGTGTGCGTGTGATTCATAGGTACGACTCCTTCTAAAATTGGTTCAGTATTGAGGGAGGCGGATGCAGCCGGGAGCCGCGAAACAAGCTAAAACGGTAACGGGGGCAAATGCATCCTGTATAAGTTTGCGCATTAAAAGTGCTGTTTTTCGCCACTGACCGGTTCAGATCGCCAGTGTTATCTCTGTAAATAGCATACTATGCATTTCCCTTACCCTTCACTTCCTCTGGGCTGTGTGTGACGTCATCTCGCGAGAGCTTTGCTCCACTGTGTCTGTAGCTCTCTCTACTGAAGCGAGCACTGCAGACCTGATGGTCTGCAAGGCGCAGTGTTAGCATCCATCTGTAGCACAACTAGCCACAACTTCAGTTTCAATTTCTTGGTCACCTGTCAACCAGACAGATTTTCAGACAGACCAGACTAGTTTGTTTCAGTATGTTGTTTGATGTTGTCTATTCATATATCTATTTGCAACGTTTCGTATGATAACCTACAAAAATGCACATACAATGGTTCATACAACTCCTGTCTAACTTGAATCTAACAACGTAGTGCGCTAGTATGTGTAGCATCTTAATCTAGTGATGTATGTAGATATCATGTGAAAAACTGGAGGTTATTTTGAAAAGAGACAGGCAAGTTTTATACTATTTTATGTTGACGCACTTCACACGCGTGTGAAATAGCTAATTCGATGAATGAACTTCCGCTGGTATGTTGTTGGCATCATACGTTCCCAGAGGCTCTTAATGCTGATTTGCTATCGCGTTGAGAAACAGTTGCTGAAGCTCAGATTTTTCAATTCTCGCAAAAAAAGTGTATGACATGAAATCACGCTACTCGCGATTTGCATATTTCATATCATTCACGTTGTATCCATAGCGTTCATCATGTCCATCATGCTGCAAACTCCCATTTATCCCGTCTTTACATTGACTTTACATGCAATAAACTCATGCAAATTGTTTGTTGGTATTTGGTGAGTCTAACAAATTAGTGCCCCACAAATGGTGCTGTCATGTTGCATACTAAATCTTAAATGACATAGATTAGGTTTAAGAAAAGTAAAATGTTGATGATGTACATTTTAAAATATTAAAATACCTCAAAATTCACTTGGTTTCACACAGGACACAATCACTGGTCTCCGGGGTGAAAGTCTCATGTTTGTCAGCACATAGGTTACATGATCACAGCCTTCCTGGTTCCCATTTATATGAATTACTTGCTCATGATTACATGGGATATATATGAGTTTGGGTGCATTACTTTTCATAGATACTGGTACAAACAGTGCATAAGAACAGCCTGCTGTCTATCACTGACACATAAAGACAGACAACCATTTGGCTCACATTCACATCTACAGGCAATTTAGAGTCACCAATTAGCCTAACCTCCACGTCTTTAGACTGCGTGAGGAAGCCAGAGAACTGTGGGGAAAAAAATGACGCTGACACAGGGAGAACGTGCAAACTGGTCGGTGAGTTTGAACCCAGAGCCCTTGTGAAAACGTCCAGTCTCTTGCAGTGAAACACTCGAACAACAGGGCAACGGCTGAATCTCCTCCTTCCTCCTTCATATGGCTGGTGTTACTTAACATATGTTTCTGATGTTAGACAACTAAACAAGAATTAAACGTAGATGCTAGCAACTTTCACTCTTTTGCTTCTGTGTCCTGAGACGTTGATCAAATCAATATTCTATGAACATGATCTTGTATGACAGAATTAACTTGAATACAGCTCTATGACAGCAGTGGTGCTGTGCGATCGGCTGAAGTGACATTAAAAATGAGTGATCACATAGCGAGTGGTGTAGGTGAACAGACATTTCCTCTCTTAGGAGGGTTTAGAAGAGGGTGTGACACTGAAATGAAACCACACAGGTCTGACAAAAAGGATCCTCTGAGCTCTAGGAATAAGGATGAGCAGGGAGGGGAAGGAGGCACAGTGGTGTAAGTTCAGGTTGAAATCACTTTTTCCATTTGGGATTCTGTGCCACCACTCTCCTCCATGACAGGGTAAAAAACACATCTGTTTCCACTGGGGGAGATAAAGATACAGCTCGCTTTACTGTGTTTGTTTGGTTTGATACAGTGAGAAGGCCGTTGGACGCAGGTGAGAGAGCAGTGGTATGATTAACAGTCCTCACACCCTGCAGGTCAGATCATCTGAGGAAAGGAGAGCAGGGAGAAGCACAGGGTGAAAATAAACTAAAGGTGGTTAAAGCAGGCGAAAGAATTTCATTTCATTTCACAGAAGATAAACAAAATGTAAGAAGAGAGGTGAGGCTCATGTTGGCGGAAAACAAGACAGATGGAGGGAGCTGCACTGACAGAGATGAATTAAGATGAAAATGAGTCGAGACTTTTCCCCCACTGAGGTGTGTGTCTAATCATCAATAATTATGACAGTGTGGAAAGGAAATTAAAGATGCTGCGATAATAAAACTCTTCAGATCTGAGATTACAGCATTTTCAATCTTAACCCAAAATCATCTGAAGGAAATGAGCAACAAAAGGATCAGTTAATACACCATCGATCAGCCAGGTGCAGAAATGTCAGGCCTTGAAATGTGCTGGAACAAAAACTCTGCACACACTGGAAAAAATCTCAAGACATTCCCATTACTCTGGCATTTTCAGCTGCTCGTTGATGAAAGATAGATGTTGATGCTGTCTCTTAGAATACAGCAAATACAGTCACTAACGTTTTTATGTTCAGGCCCTCACAGCATTTGCTTAAAGTGATGGAAAGACTGAATGTCACAATGTGGTGCATTCAGGGAACAGAGACTGGACCCAAACACTGACTAAGCAGGGAGAGAGGATAGCTTCAGTGGAAGGAATACTTGACCACCACACTGCAACGTTCATGAGCTTGGACACGTGGTAGGGCAGGGGTACCTACGGATGTAATAAATCCAACACATGAGGAGCAAATATCATGTTACCCCATAACTGTCACGAACTAACACAGTTAATTCAACTTAACATCAAATAACTCAAGCGTCAGGGTACTTTTCTCACACTCAATTGTTGCCAGTTGAGCCCAGGGTCCTGCTGCAGGTAGTGAAAAAGGGTTCACACCTGAACTCAAGAGGGACTTTGTAGCAGCACTATAGTGAGATTTTTGTGTGAAAAGGGCTGTTGTGACACCATCTTGGTTAAATACGGCTTGCGGCTCGTTGCGTGGACAGCGCTAGCTTCCTGTTCTGTGGCCACGCTAGAGACTGCAGCCCAGCAGAGGTACCTCCTTGTCGTGTGAAGTGAATTCTGCCCATACGTGACCAGACGGAGAAGCCTAGCTTTCTTCAAAGCAGAAAGCATCTAAGGTATCCCAATCCTACTAAAAAGTTTTGGAAACACGCACTGCAGGTTTGTTCCAGATTTCAGAATCCTTTTTTCTTTTGAACAACTTGATCCAATCTAATAGCCAAACCCAAAATAGATTATTTCAGAACAACTGGACCCTCACTGCACATTTGTAGAGATTTACGTGGAAACCTTTGGTTTGGAAAACAGCCACTCAGAATCAAATGGAACGAACGGCAGACAAAGTCTAAATAATGACATGATTTAAAGTCTTTCAAAGCTCTTCATGTCCAGACTTGTGTCTATTTATGTTCAGCCAAAGCATTATTTTTGCTGAACACTTGATTACCCGTTTCACACCTCTAATTTCTTCAGAAACAAGTTCTGGTGGATATTTTAGGTGAAATTTGACAATTTCCAAACACACAAACGTGCTCAGCCCTGCCAGGAAAAAGTAATGTGGCAGAGTTTTTGATATGTGTTTGCAGAAATGTAAGAATAACTTGTTATCGAGCCAGAAAACAAACTCACAGAGACATTTCTGTTCTGTATTTGCTCTTTTACTCCTTTATATTTAAGAAATCTTTTTAATTCTGTTTCAGCAGCCACAGTGATTCAAGAGGGCAGGAGGAGTGGAGGCAGCTGCACCAGGCACTTTATCACACTGCAGAGAGTCTTTAACATTTCACCTGTGTTTCAAATCCTTCCTGGTTCACAAGTGCACGTTTACAGGTTCTTTTTTAACGAGTCCTTTGCTATAAGCAAGCAAAAGTGTCTTACATGCAGTATAGCACCAATCTTCTGCAGTGCAGGTAAAGATCTTCCTCTCTGTGTGCTGCAGCAGGGTGGAGTCATGTCTGAAGCACATTGTTAGTCTGCACGCTGCTGCAGCAACACTCTGAATTGCAATCTTTGCATTTTGATATTCTTTTCTTGCACGAGTCAGGGTGATGATTTCCTCAGCTACGACTCTCCAGGGCCACTCTGCTCATGCCATCACTCCCCACATCACACTTCCTTCCCCTTCTCTCTTACTTTTCCTCCACTCTCCGTCTCCCAATAAAGAGTATTTCTCTTTTCTTTCCCCTGCCTTTCATTCTCCCTCCATCTCTCTCATGCCACATTTCCTGTTCTCCACCATTTCTTCCTCTGTTTCCTCCATGTTGCCTCCCTTTTTATTCCCTTCCCTCATCATTTCTCTTACCCCCAAAGGATGCAGAGAATTAGAGCACAACTTCCTCCCTCGGAAACACAAGCTGGAGGAGCTGTAAGCTATATGATCATTAGAACCAGGAGGTGGAACATCCATCATAACTCCCTCTACCTTTAGGACACTGTTTCAACACCGTGTTGCAGTAAATTGCTCCTCTTCTCCTCCTTCTGTGCCCTCCTGTGAGCTCAAAGTGCCTCATGTTGATGTTCACAGGTACCAGCGTTGGGTAAACACTGCGTCTCAAGGGTTTGTGTTCAATAAGCAGGATCATTATGTTTATTACCATTATCAAGTGTTTCTGTATTTTTCAGTAATCATGTTTTATGGGTTTTTTTGTTGAGAAAACAAAGCAAATTTAAACACTTTCCATCTCAGATTTACGTATGTGAGCAGTTCCCTTTTGTCTTTTTAACTCTTATTACTTATCATCTCATTACTTATTTGTGCATATTGTTTTTGTATGTCATCACGTAATGGTTCTAAGTATTTAAAATAGTTTTACTAATGATTTTATCTTTCTTCCTCAGCTAGCTGTCTAATGTGCTACATTATTCTTATCATGCTGCTCTGACTAAAACAAATTTCTTGTACACATGTCCTTGCTGAATGAAGTCAGGTTTTGATTAAAGCTGTGTTAAAGTTATAATCCTTAAGATTTCAGTTAATTCGGCAACACTTGTGGTTACTACTACTTATTTTGATACAGAATACAATATAAATGTTGGCTTTGTTTGTTGGATTTGTCTAATTTTTTCATTTTTATGTTGCTAACAGGTTGAAACTTAATGTTTCTTTACGTGTCAACAACACTGTGGTTAATGTATGGTTAGGTTTTTGGCACAAAAAACACTTTTGGCACAAAAAACACTGTGTTTCTAGCGGGGCACAATCCCCGCTAGAAACACAGTGATGTCTTGGTAAAAAAACAACTGCTTCTTGTGATGTTGAGTGCGATATCGTAGACAACTGGACTTGCAAGAGGCTTCTTCAATTCTTCATCCATCTTGCATGGGAGATGCAGTGTCTTCAAGAAGCTCAAGCAAGTCCAGTTGCCTACAATATAGCACTAAAACTAGTATCTTCTTCTTCGTGTTTGTTTATATCGCACAAGTTTTAGGCACATGCTCCATTTCTTATTCTCTGTTTTTGGTGTACTTTGTGGCAGCGATGCAGCGCCACTCACAGCATATACTTGCATATATACTACAGCGTTTTCAGTGGCTTCATGTTTACGTTCGCATATCTTGAGACAATTCTGTGTTTATGGAAAACTTTTAAAAAACAAAATCGGTTCCGTCTTTGAGTGGATATGGCCAAAGATTATCATGACCTGGATGACTGAGAATCTTCACTGGCAACTGCTTATTGTGGCACTATCCCCGGTGCAAACACATTAACAGGTCGTTAAAAAACAGAACCACATTTGGTGACTAAAATTCCATAAGAAATGCAGTGATAACCTGCTGAAACACAACCGGTTGTGTTGTTTGTTGGTCCCTAACAGTGGTCTGCAGCTTGGCGGTCATGTCACTTAGGTGTCCTGCCATCCACCATCCCCTCCACCTCCCAATGAAAAAGTCAACTTATATACTACTTTACTTTAGAAATGTTTATATGATATGTAAGAAACACACAAATGTAATGTATCCCTGGTTTGCAGTCACGTGCAGTGCCAACTGGGCTGTTTTACTGAGAACAAAGCTCACAGCTCTGTTCAAACTGATACCTGTATCAACCACTAGGGGCAGCAAACACACTTCAAGCTGCTGCTCTGTCAGAAATGCAACGGAGGAAGAACACTTGGTTTAGTGTGCAGCCAAACTGAAGTCCTCAGTGTGCTTTAAATTAGGTGTGTCTGATTTTTAACACCATCTGAAATCTCTCCGACAGCAGAATCACTTTCCTAAACAGACACTCTGACAGCAAAGACTACAATATGCAGAGATTAGCCAGCTGTCTTACAGCTTGCAACAGGAGAGACTTTCCAGTGGTGTGCACCTTTATCCTCATATGTGCTTTAAATTATGACGAGACAACACAAATTGTTGGAGATAGAGATTAGGAATGCAGACAAGAGGAGGCTGCAGGGTTTTGGCGTGCGTGCATTGTTTCCTGTGAATCTCTTTTGCCTGTAACCAGATGGTTTGTTATGTAAATAAAAAAAACATAGGAATATGAGAAAGCATCTTTTCCATACCACACAAAAAAACAGTCAGCAGTTTTCATAGAGGCTATTTCTTTGGTAGAAAGTAGTTCCCTGTCAGGTGACGTGTTTGGATAAACCAGAGTAACGGAGACACTGATTATGGAAGGAGTTGCTGCAGTTTTCAAGCAATTTTTAAATTCCATTTGCAACTGTACTGGGGTGTGACCATGGCAGAGATCTCAGAAATAATCTCAAACGCTGTAACTTTTGGCTCTACCTGTCATATTGTGGCATTTCAAACATCAACAAACAGCGATTTCCTGCATTGGGTGATTTTGCTGGAAAGGGTAGATTTGGATCAGCGTGACTCACTCGCTCCATGTCACATCCTTCACCAGGCAAAACCTCCACGCTCACTGTGACCCACTGTTTCCTCCACCTCGCTTGTTCCAGTTTGGAAAAAGAAAAAAAAAAACTTTCCAAAGTTTTTGGCTGTAGGAATGAGACTCCGTTTATTAGAGGAAGTTTCTCAAATAATGCTGAACCTCTACTTTAAAGATTAGCCTCTAAATGTGATGTACAGTACATGATATATACAAGTATATAATATAATTTATCACCTTATTTTGGTTTTATCAAGGCGTGAAAATATGCTTTATCCAGGCTTTTTTCTTCCTGTTATTCCCTCTAAGTGCTGCTGAGTGACCAAGAAGTCTGAAGTGTGATTAATGTGGGCTCACTTCCCTCAACAAAATGCTGCAGGATACTGAACCATTCAGCCTGAAGGATTCTTCTCTCTTTTTATCTGCAGGCGCCAACTGATGCCAGAGGCTTTCAACAGCCTCTGTGAGCTTTAAAAAATGTATTGTGTATTTGCATGTGTGTGTGTGTGCGTGTCAGGTATAGGTGAGGAAGAGAGGCAGAGAAGGTGTCTGTGTGTGTTCGTGGTGCTGCTCCTTTGGTCCCAGAGAGATTACATTCATTTAGATGACAGATGAGGAAGTGAAACCTCCCGAGACCCTGAAGTACAGATCAGCTCATCAGTGTGTGTGTGTGTGTGAGAGAGACAGAGAGAAAGAGAATCGCTGCTCCCATCAATTTCCGAGAACTTACCCTCCAGTTTATCATCCCGGCTTCCTGGCAGCGTGCTGATGATGCCATTCATTGAGTCAGAATGTGGTCAGCTTTGATGATCACCTTATGGCCATCCGATTTTCAGATTGTTATTCAGTCAAATCCAGCCCCACGATTGGCTGAGTGAACAGAAATAGGTTTAATTCTAAGGATTTACTTATTTAAATTTTCTGAAACCTGAAAGGGAAACATCAGTATTTTTCAAATTACACCCCTATTTTCCGAGGTTTTTGTCTGAGTGACTCATGGGAACAACCATTTTTGAAGCTGTTCCAGTATTGATAAGAGGCAAAGCAGGCAGCAATGTAGTTCCTACGGGCAGTTATGTACTGTCAATTTATGTCTGTTAAAAGTGCTTGTTTTTGCCTCTGACAGGTTCAGATTGTTATTATAAGTGTCTGACAACATTAAAGAAACGCTACAGACTCCTTTTCCATGGTCAGTAGACCAGAGCTGTGTACATGGCTCTGCAGCAGACGAGAGTGCCTTTCTGTGTGAGTGTTTTTTTTTGGGGTGTGTCACATTCAATGTCATGGAAAACAGGTTAGTAAACAAGAAGCAGCATGGAAGCCTGTGAAAACTTAGCGGTGATTATGTCTTTATATATTTTACTTATTCAATTACTCTCTCAGATGGACGGGTATTTTGTGGTAGCGTGTCATTGCATCTCGCCGGTTAAAGGGGTAAAATTTGTGAGTTCACCCAGGCGTGTTTCCATCAATACAGATCAGAGGCGAAGCCAACAAATACCTGTGACCGCTAGAGTCATTTGACCCAGGGGTGAATGCCGATTGTAACCTTTCCCATTACAATAAAAAGCCAGATTTTAGTGTAACAGGTTGGTACTTCTGCAATGAATCTACGCCGTAGCTTTGGTGTAGGCTCTGCGTCGACATGGAGCCTATGCGTAACGTACGCCCTAGCCTGATATGCACCTCCCCAGAAATGTAACTACACGTCATACAGTGCAGACCTCCTATACCTGTAAGCTGAAACCACTTCCCTCAATGGAAACAAAGCTTTCATTTACTTTAATTTCACAGATAAGAAACAATAAATTGTGGACACAGTACAAATAAAATAGCATTATAAGTCTTGTGTGTGATTTATCCTGGCTTCATATGAGCAATACAATGTAAAATGCCATAGGCTTGTGCTAATGATGTTAGCATGTTGTATTTGTTTAGAAAACGTGTTTAGTAAAAGATAATTTTTTTGTCAGGGAACCTTGTGAGTTGTAATGGAGCAAAATTATATAACGTTACCTTTGTTAAATGTTGCTGTTGTCCCTGGTTTCATATGAGAAGAGATCGCTAGCTGCTAGGCTAATTTGGCTCGTGCTATGCTACTAACGGCTAACAAGCCCATAAAATTACACACACAGTAACCTGCACAGTTACTTGCTCCAAATACATCTCCAACCACCCAACATCTTCACAGAAGACTAATTAGTGTTTTCAGGAGCTTTTATGGCACATTTATGGCAAATAAAACACACTTTTTTATTAGCAGAGTTTAGGTAATCAACCCACCAGGAGGTGGTGGTAAGACATCTCTGTGATAACTAATACATCACAACAAACAACAAAATAAGACAGTAAATAACATAATAATGAAACATGTAAGTTGTACCTTCCATAATGACAGAAAGGCAGCTTGTAATGTAAGTGGTTCACCAACTTATTTACTCCGTTACACTAGCGGGTGATGTGCTGTGGAAAAGGGCCTTAAATAATGCTCTCTGTGCTCCAACACAACATTTTTTCCAGACGCTCTTCTGTCCAGCTCTCACTAACATTTCCATCATTGAAATTTCCTGCAGCAAGTCACCTGCTTTTCCTTGAGCGAGGCTGGATTAAAGTCCAAATTGTATCCCCAAATCTGTCCCACAACACAGACACACACCTAGTTTGCAAACTTGCTCTTTCCCTGAGTCCCTTTTTGCACAATGGGGCAAAGTACAACAACATATAGAGGAAAGGAGAAAACTAAGAACAGAGGGAGGAGCCTTCCAGGTCCTTGACAAAGTGTAACTGGACCGAGCTCAACATTAAATTCCAAGTTTTTCGTAAAATGTGCTGGAAATCATTCTGCTGGAAGAGAAAGTGGAAAAGAGCTCAGTGGCCAGAATGACTCAGCTGTCGCTCTCTCATTCAGTCTCATTCAGACCTGGATCACAGAGCAGTTACAAATTACACTTTGCAGAGAGAACCAGGTGGGTGGGGTTTAATCTGCATCCAGAAGCTTCATCAGAACCAGAGGTGGACAATCAATCAACTCTCTGCTGCTCTCTTGTGACAGTCAGACCTTTCTGGCGGAGGCTGTGTGTTGCAGTCGTAGATGTGTCCATTTTCCAGCTCTGGTGTGTTTCCAAGAGCAGGATGAAGAACAAGAATGGACCTTTTTGTTTCTGACCAAAGACCATCTGAACAACATCAGCAGCAGTTAAAGCAAATGTTTTACTGAAGCATTCACCACCAGTTTTCTGAAGGGTATCTAAATCTTTATTGCTTACATTTTAGTTGCCGTTTGGGATCCAGGTTGAAATACACTCACTGGCCACTTTATTAGGTACACCTTGCTAGTGTTGAACCCCTTTTTGCCTTCAGAATTCTTTGTGGCATAGATTCAACAAGGTGCTGGAAACAGCAGAAATCCAGACTCATCAGACCAGGCAGCGTTATTCCAATCTTCAGTGTCCTGTTGTTAGCTGACAGGAGTGGCACCTGGTGTGGTCTTCTGCTGCTGTAGCCCATCTGCTTCAAGGTTGGACATGTTGTTGGTTCAGAGATGGTCTTCTGCAGACCTTGGTTGTAACCAGTGGTTATTTAACTTCCTGTTGCCTTTCTATCATCTTGAACCAGTCTGGCCATTCTCCTCTGACCTCTGACCTCTGGCACCAACAACTATGCCACGTTCAAAGTCACTTAAATCACCTTACATCCCTATTCTGATGCTCAGTTTGACCTACAGCAGGTTGTCTTGACCATGTCTACATGCCTAAATGCATTGAGTTGCTGCCACGTGATGAGCTCATTAGCTGTTTGTGTTAACAAACAGTTGAAAAAGTGTACCTATTAACTTGGCCAGTGAGTGAGTGTATATAACCTAAAGTTTCAGGTCGATTTATCAAAGATGTCTTTGACACTGGAACCGCAAACCCTGAAGTCACAAAAATGAGGACTTTAGACTCAAAAGCATTAAAACCTGTCTTGACCAGGTAAAATCAGTGTGTCATTTTAACGATCAGCATTCAGAGACCTGAGAGACATGTGACTTGACTGGAATTTCCCCAAAAACTTAACACCAGCTTGTCTAAACTCCTATAACTTATAATTAACAATGACTGGGTTGGTCCTCTTCTTTTCTCTTTTCCTCCTGCACAATATAATTTTCCTAACTGCATATTTAAAGACATTCTCTGTGGGATTTTCCCCAAAAACAATGTATAGGCTCCCTCTCTATTATCACTGTTAACCCACTAGAAGAGACTCTGCACTCTGCCTGTATTTGCTTATTTTTTAAAGATTCTTTTCTGGCTATTTGACTTTGATACTACAGTTGAAGAATGACAGGAAAGAGGGAAAGAAAGCGGAGCCAAATTCAAAGTCGCCAAGGTTAATTAATGTCTTGTATTAATAGTGGCACCATTCCTGGACAGTGGAATAAGTCTGTTATTTAAACCTCTCAGTTATAGGGGTGCAAGTCTAATTAGCTGCGTGTATAAATTGTATTCTTCACTCCTGAATCACAGACTTGTGGACCACCCAGAGAGGACAGGTTTGCCTGTGGATGAGCAAAACGATTGCATGAAATCCAGCACATGTATCGATCACATGTATGTAGTTAGTTTATACGTGCAAGAATTAAGGCGCATGAATGTGAATGATTTAGCTCTTCAAATCAAGGCTTCAAACCTGTGAGTTAGAGTTGATGATCAGACTGTGAACATATTATCATAAGCGAATGACACAAGACACTGAATACTGTGGTGAGGGGAAGGATAACGAGACACAGGTGAGGCTAATCAGGGCGGGACAGACAATCAGACACAGGTGAAGTCATCAAAAGGGAGGGAAAACACAGGGGCAGGAAGTGAAGTGATGTGAAACAAGAGATGTGAGTTTCAAAGTAAAACAGTGAACAACATGGATCAATGAAATAAAAAAACATAGCCTAAGAAACTTGAGCTGTGACATCTAAGAGACACAGCACCGAACAAATGCAAATATAGCGAGTGGAAACGCCAAATGGATCCGGTGTTGGCTTTAACTTGATTTAAAAAAAGGCAAAAACTAATGGTTAAAACTTAAAAATAAAAGCCAGATTAAAAAGATTTGTTTTTGAGTTACGTTTAAAGATATCGAGAGAGCTCGCATTGTAATATCCAGAGATAGTGAATTCCACAGTTTAGACATAAACACAAGTCTTTAAAATGAGTGACAAATATGTCGTTACATCTTTAAGAAAGGCTCAATAATTCCCTCAAACAGCTGGCTGGGTTTTTATTAAACGTCACTCAAACAGGAGTAAGTAGAACATTTGTAAGGGACTATTTTCAGTGGCATATTAATCCACATTTGGTGCTCCAGTGAGTATTTCCAACAGTGGAGCTCAATCACCCTCTATGGTCTGAATACACTCTCTTACATTCAGGGCCACGGTGTATCATGCCCAGGGTGTGGACTAACACAGGTAGCCTATTACATCATTTGTATGATGCTTGTTTTTATGTTATGTTTGTTGGTGTGTTTTCTGATACTGTTTTGTGCTCAGTTGTGCAAAACAAATTCACCTTGGGACAATAAGGTTTTCATTCATACCTGTTTGTGGTGATGAAGCAACATGTTTGTTTAATGTGTTTTTGAACAACAGTGTAGCTCTATGGTGCAGAGGAAGAAGACAGGCAGGGCATGACACAAGCAGGGACGGTCGAAAAAGGTGTTGGATATTTAAAATATATATATAATATGTATAATTTCTGGGCAAACTTGGGGATGCTGCATGTGTTGTAGTCGTTCTGAGAATAAATCCCTGCCAACAGGATGCAACAGTGGAGTCTAAAAGGAAAAGGAAACAAGGGTGGAGACCTGAAAATACACAAAAATACCATGATGCCACTCGGGTCACTGAGACAGCTGTGAAGATTCATGTTTTGAATCGTCTGTGGTGGTAATGTTGGCTGTAATCTGTATCTAGGACATGGAAGCTCTACTGTGCACACTTCACTGTAAAGTGAGGAACACCTTATTAAGTTTTAATACAGTGAGGCCAATCACGGCACAGATTTTTCACTTGGATTTTTACAAGTCTTGCTTCTGTGAAATGCAGAGGCTACATTTGTTTTGGCCGAGCCTGTTTCACAAAGTGGACTCTGTTTCTCTCCTGGCAGAGACCACGATCTGATAAAAGCGAGCTGAAGCCACAAAAAAACATTCGTCTTTTTAAATTTCCTTAAAAGGTCGTTGGATCATTATCAGTGAGATAATAGGACCCACTGCACATCCCTCTTGTGTACCTTTTCGCTCTCCCACACCTGCACCAGATGAGGACTGCCACCGCCTTAGGATTACGGTCGCCATGACAACCATATCCCATCTTTCCCTTATCCCCGTGTGAAGGAGTGGAGGGTAAATGCCCGTGAGAGGAAAAGGCAATGGGTTCATCTCTGTAAGAAGAAAAAAGAAGCTGCTGCGTGTGTCTGATGAAGTGTTCCTCTGGCTCAGACTCATACACTATTTACACACATGTACTCGCAACGAGAACATTTTAGTTACTTTGGTATGAATCAAATGAAAGCAACACATAAAACTCTCCTTCTACAGCGACACTTTGGTGGTTTTAAGTGAAATATCTCAACAATGTCTGCACGGATTGCCGTGGAATTCAGTGCACACATTCATGTCATGTTTATGGTCTTCTCAAAAGCTCGCCCACAGCTGCTTGATGATTTTAGCATCCTCACTTCTGACCATAAACCCATGGAAAGAGTGTCCTCATACAAGTACCTGGGTATATGGACAGATGACAAGCTTTCATTTAATGTACATGTTGCTGCTCTCGTCAGGAAGCTTACAGTGAAGATTGATTTTTATTTTAGAAATTAGTTTTGTTTTACTTTCAGTGCTAAAAATAAACTTGTGGAAGCTTCTTTTCTGACATATTGTATATGCATGCAGCCTCCTCCATTTTCCTAACCTTGATTCAGTGTACCATGCATCTCTATGTTTTATTACAAACACAGTGGCTTACTCATCACTGCATTCTTCATGATTTGGTGGGTTGGACATCACTGACCATTAGCAGACAGTCTATAAAGCAATATTGGACAAACTTCCAGCCTACCTCTGCTCCCTTCAGTGTGTCAGCTCCGCTAGTTTCCAGCTACGTTCCACTGAGTGGTTTTAACAGATCTGGGGGAAAACTGTATTCTCCTACTCTGCACCCTGGACATGGAACAATCTTCAAAAAGATCTAAAATTAGAAACACTTATATCCACTGACGAATTTGAGGTCATCATAAAGAATGCGGTGACAGAGACTGATGCATTTAACGGATCACTGTCTCATATAAAGAGCTGTCCATCACATTTTACCATTACAGCATTTCCTGTCTAAGTGCACATCACTTTCTTTTCCTTAAACTCTTTATTTAAAGTATTTTTGGATGTTTAGACAAAACATGAACACCTTAGCGAACACTGTGAGGGGCCACAGCAGCAGGGTATTCATGAGTCCACGTGTTAAATGTCCTTTTATTGTCCACGGTGATTCATGATGAAGCTGCGTCCATGTCTTCTGAAATAATCTTTTCCATTATAAAGATCTCCTTGATTATGTCCACCCACAGATTTGTACTTTGTAATCACTTTCTCACACAGATACCAATCTCTTCTATTAATCACATCCTCCCTTATTGTACCGAAATACAGGACCTTGACATCAGTAAGTATTTCATATCCAAAAATCTTTTTAAAAAATTGAACATATTTTCTCCACTTTCTCCACTTCCAAAAAATGAGGAGTGATTGGCATTCATGTGTCCGCTCTGTCTCCAACGATGCTGTGCTCAACGCTCCTGGCCCAACGAGAGCATTTTCTGAGTAGACTGAGGAATACAAAAAACATTTTGACCTATTAAACCAATCTAACTTCACATGTGGACATCACGCTGTGCATTAACACAAAAAACATCTGTCTGCTTTTCATTTACTTTATTTGGTTTTGTATAAGTGTGAATACACTTGAGACTAAAAACCTGCGTCTGTGTGAAGAGCTGGGACACAGTGGTTGTGTCAGTGCTCAGGCAGTTTATACACTGCTGCCCTCTGCTGTTAAGATTCTTTGACTGCATGAGCCAAAATTATTATTATTTTTTATTTTTTAAGGACTCAGTTTACACAAGATTTGATATCCAATAAATTGTTCCAAAATAAATGTTTTTCTGCCTTTTTTTTGCCTCTTCTTTTAGTTTAGTCTCCATTAGAAATGCTGCAAACACGTTTCGCCCATGTCTTCATCAGGTTTGCAAACCTCAGCCTTCTTGTGTGCAGTCTACCTATTTACTATCAGTCTGATGTTTCCTGCCATCACCTGCACCAGGTTATAAGGACTGACAGTGCTGTGCATGGGGCATGTGCTTTTAAATAAATATTTTTCTGTCTTTCTTTCTTGATTACATCTTTAAACTGTTTTATGTGCTGCAGCAACAATACAATTCATCTCTAGTTTTACTTTAGCTGGAATGGCTGGAAAGTGTCTGAATGTTTTTCTGATTTTACTTTTGTTCTGGTAAAACATTGAATATTTTCACCTCTTTAGGTCTCTAAAAATCCTTCAAATGAAGGAGCCTATCCCAGCTGACACTGGGCGAGAGGCGGGGTACACCCTGGACAGATTCACACCTACGTCCAATTTAGAGTCACCACTTAACCTGTGTGTCTTTGGACTGTGGGAGGAAGGTGGAGTACCTGGAGGAAACCCACGCTGACACGGGGAAAACATGCAAACTCTGCACAGAGGGGCTCCCCCACCCCGGGGAAACCCTTGGGCTGTGGGCGACAATGCTAACCACTGCATTACCATGCCGCCCAAAGTTTAAACTTAAGTTACTTAGTTTAAAAATGAGGTTTAGCTGAAGAAATTGTAACTTATGTGACTTTTTTAAACATGCATAATAAAAAACAGAAAATGAGGAAACAAATTGAACATTTACTTCACATAATTTATTTTTATTACAATAAAAATGCATAGAACAGTATATACAAAAACAGCAAAATATAACTTTATTGAAATAATCAAGTCAAGTTCAAGATATTAAAAAAAAAAGCGATCACGTCGTTGAAAGATAATCTTACACGTACAGTACTTACAAACATCAGGCACAGATTTGGTAATCATCTCTGACTAGTGCAGGTGTTGTTTAACACAGTAATGACAGGTTTCTGACAGTACAGGTACTCGTATATATGAGTTAATGGCTTGTGAGAGCAAAGATTTATCCAACGTTTTCTCTCTGGGGAACACAAGACGGATAATTGATCCACATCCTGATTGATTAAATGCCCAAACACTCACGCATTCATCACGCTCTTGTCAAATTCTACTGGATATTTTCCCCGTGCCTGGAAATATTGTTCCCTGTCACATTCCCCTCTGCATCACAATCCTGGAGCTGGAGCCACAGTTGCATTTCACTGCATATTGATGGTAATGTAACCTTTGTATACACCCACTAACTTACTGATCTGCCTTAAAAAACAACAACACCAACATCTACAGAAGCTCAGAAAATGACACATCCTGGATACTGCGACCAGAGAAACACTGACTGTCCAAACACACAGCGAAGTTGTGCGTGTCAAAGAAACAGGAAACAGAAAACTGTGATGCAAAATTACAAAATAAAGCTCAATGACAGATGAAGGTCTTATATTTCGACGTACAAGATGAGAGGACAGAAACAGTAAAACATACAGAGTTGCTCATCAGTGTGGACAACTAGACAATACCTCTACAGCCAATCATCAAACAGAAAAATAACAACTCTAAAAACGAGTGATGATGACTTTTTAAAGCATGTAAACATTTCAAGTAGCCACAAACTGCGTGCAACAAGACCAGAATGTAACCTATTATTATTGGTATGTGAGTAGGTGATGCTTCGGCTTAAATATTTCGAGGGTAGAAGTAACCTCCACTCAGTTCTTGACTCCTGTTTTAGTGTTTGTTTAATCCGTTAGATGGCTTTGAGCACATGAGGGTAGATAAAATAGTGTCCAGTAAGTCGGTCACCCAAGAGAAAAAAAATACAAATTCAACCTCTTAAGATCTTACACTGATTGTCTTGACTTTTTTGTTTTTCTTATGTGGCAAACCCCGACTATCTGACACCAACGATGGCTGAAAGTAACCAAAACAAGTCACATTACAGCGACATGAACGGTAAAACGGAGAAATAATTTGCTGAAAGTGACAATTTGGACCATCTGATGACTGAAATCATGAACAGGTGGTTAAAAGAGAACAAATAGATTAGGTCTTGGACTACAGTTTTGGGTCTTGGAGTGATTGTTGTGTGTTCAAGCTGAAGATCTCCATCCTGACCAGCAGGGGGAGCTCTAACAGAGGCGTAGGAGCTCTCAGATCAAAGTGTCAAGGACCAGGTTCAAGATCAGACTGACACTTCCTGTCAGGTCCGGTGACATTCAGAGCATGAATACTGAAGAAAATCCACTTGTTGAGCTAAAATAAATTAAAGTGGACCGACCCTAAACCTGGGTGAAGATACATTCATCTAACACACTTGTGTGACATTTTCTAACGGGGTCTGCGAGAGAACTGAAGAGCATCTGAGACATGTAAAGGTCCATCTGAAACTCTCACCATGTGTCTGACTGTGACTCACATACAGCAAACATTCGTAAAATAGAGGCAAAGTAAATATGTGCAGCACTTCTCTCATACAGCGGGTAAAAGAGTAAAGCCATACAGTAGTGAGCGAAGCAGTAACTTCAAATAAAATGACGATATAATTCCAAAATGAGTTACCTGCGATTTTGAACCTTCACCAACAAAACGAGTCCCCGAACGAAGGTAAAATAAAGACAACAGGAAGTAATTTCCACCATTAATAGATATGTAAAATGATCAGTGAACATTGCAGGGACAATTTATCAAGTAATAAAAGCTTAGGTAGCTCAGACGTGAAGCCCCACCTGTGTTTTAAAGCATCTAACTCACTAATGCCACAGTAAAGCAACGTCTAACAGCACTCAGCACAGCAGCTGCAGCAGACAATCAGGAGGCAAGTTATAGCGAGAGGCTCTACGCTGGCAGCTCGAAGTAACTATATCTCTGAAAATGCACTTAGGCTTCATGTGAGCAGTTTGTCTTTTTGTGTAAAGTGAGAACCTGAAGCGGAATTAGACAGCATTTTGATTTCTCCACCCATGTCAAAACCAAGCCCAGACCTGCTGAGCTGCGCAGAGCTCCACTCACATTCCTGTTTCCTGAAAGCAAAGTGTGGATTCACTCCAACGAACGTCCCCGTATCGAAGCTCTGTGGAAGAGTTTAAGTGTTGTTTGTAACATGATCTACCCACACCAGTTTAGAAAGAAAAAAAAACAGCACAAATGATGGAAACAGAGAAATGATCATTAATAAAACGAACCGTTTGAATTTCGAAGAAACTGAATGCTGAATTTAGAACAGAAAACGTTCTTTATGAGGAGAAACTGGTTAAGTTTGAGTTGGAGCGAGTCACAAGTAAATACTTTAGGGAGTGTGGATGGGAATAGCAGCACAAACTAAGCCTCCAGCAACAGTTACTGGGAAGTGTTCACCAGGAAGCTCTTTAAAAGCTACAACTGCTGCACGGGAACCACTGGTTGTTACTGAAGTCTCAGGGCCGGGACACATGCCTCGTCTGTTACTGCCTGGAAAACAAGAGATGGGGTTCCTGGGGTGCTACTCCTGTGCCAACTCTTAAGGGCGCAGAGGCAGGTTGTGCCTGACATTGATAAGCATCCATAACCAGCACCATGTAGACATCTCAGCCTGGTCTCACTCCCAAAGTTAAAATACCGACGCTTTGTCAGTGGCCTTCGGCGTCACACACCGAAACGTCGAAGCACCCTTGTGCAGCAGTGTGAAACACACCAGTTGGTAGCATTTTTTGACTGCTGTAGTATGAAAAGTGGGAAAGACTGCAAGTCAAACTATGATGGTCTTTTCTAAACCAAACCCCATCTACTGTTGCCTGAACCAAAGGAAGTAAACCTAAAAATTAAGTTTTTAAAAAGAGATTTTGCAAATTTAAGAGCTGAAACTGTTCATTTCCTGTGAAAACCTACGTTTACTTTGAAAACACACAAAGCTTAAATGCTGTCCCTGAGCGTCCAAGACCGATGGTGGAGGCTTACCAGAGCATCATGGTTTGACGTGTAGAGCCACTGATTGAGCGTTGGTATTTGACGGGTTGGAGGTGAGAATGTGCTGAAAATCCTGTTTGAGCTTGAGTTTGGAGCTGATCTTCTAGCAAACATTTTCTAAGTGTGTATTAGGCCTTAAATATTGACATTGGGCAGATATTTATGGAATAAAGGAAAGATATCTGCAGGCTGAGATTGGTGGTTCCTTGTCACGACATACAGTGTGCACATTGCTGCATTCAGTTTAACTTTGTTTATCTCAGGGCACAGCTGACTTGCCCTGAAAAATAGGCTTGGGAACACTGGTGTTCTTGCGCCTTCTGCGCATATACGTTGACAATAATGGATTTAAGGCCACAAAAAACAAGGCATGTGTACAGGCCCTGACAGCTTCACTCCTTTGTCTACGTTTGAAATGTTGAGACACTTTAGAGTGCTAAAAACATATTTTTTCCATCACTGTCGATAACCAGACCCAGTGTCTTTCCCTTGACCAAATACCACAGAGAATCCCGGGTGAACGCATCCCAGTTTCTTAGTTTATATAATACAGCATTGAGACGCTCCATCAGGGAGCTGACACACAGTGTTAAAGCATTATAAAGGCCATATATAAATAGTTGTGATATAAATATGTGCACGCAGAGAAAGACACGGCCACTTTGGGTGAAGCTCGTTCGACAGTAAAGCAGGTTAGCTCGTCTACGGAAGTTTGACGTCAAGTCAAAATACTATGGTGGCCATGTTGACAACAACGCCTCCGTCCTCATTTTTAGAGGAACAACGCATCAACTTGCTCCAAGTGACCAATATAATAATATCTTAACTTAAAGCTGCCAACTCTCAAGTCATGACCCTGTTAAAAATAAAATATTTGTCACTTTGACCCTTTGGGAAAAAGAATGCACAATGTCTTATCTCCAGGGTCTTTTCAGTCTCAAACCGCCTGCTGAGGAGGCGTCACTGACAGGTGAGGTTAGGAGTACTGAGCCAGGCCCAGATCTGGATCATCTCCTGCGGGGTCCTTGGGTGAACGAGCATTAAGCTCTTGTAGGCGCAGGGGTTCGACCTGTACTTCTCCTCTATGTTAAAGGTCCTGAAGCCTTTGTGCTTCTCGGGGGCCAGCCCTAGCTTCCTAAGACACATCCCCGTGTAGACGTCATCGATGGGGTAGAGCGCTACATGCTGGGACACATTGTGCAGACGAGCAGCAATGTCCCCAGAGTAAAGGTATCCACCTCCTCCTGCATATGCAGGGTATGTCCCAACGTACATGCTCTCTGGGATGAAGTATTTGACCTTCTTGTCTCGGTGTGGCCCCGCGTTGGTGATCACGTCACCCACAAACAAATCCCTAGCTTTGGGCTCCGAGAGGCCCTTGAGGAAGTCCAGGATGCGGTAGGTGTTGACAAAGACGTCGTCATCGCCTTTGAAGATGAAGCGAGCACTGGAGCAACGGGTCTGGATCCACTCCAGGAACAGAACTTCTTTGACCGTCAAATTGAAGAACGAATCCCTGTAACCCCACTGGATGATGTCTTTATGGTGGGCGCTCTCATAGTGCAGCATCTCGGACAGATCCGGGTGGTGGTCACCTGCTGTGGCGTTGCCGAGAAGGAAGACAGTAACCACCGTCTGATTGGCCATAACACCCGCCCGTCCCCAGGACTGGCGGATGGCCTGGCGCCGGTCGAAGTGCGGTGCCAGGGACTTGACAGCCAGGAGCAGGAATGGCGGCTTCTTACAAATGTCAGGCTGGTCCACCATGATCGGGTAGGAGCGGCAGTGCATGTAAACCAGGAAGTCCTTGAAGCGGCCCGGTAGGGAGTTGTAGTCTTTCACCTGAGTAGTAACCCTAAAGTTGGGCTGGCAGGGGTCAGAGTTCAAACCGGTGTCATTAAGCCAATCAGGAATGTCTGCGGCGCTGTAGTTCACCATCAGGACGGGATTGTTGTGAAGGTCCAGAATCTGCTGCTGGCGGTTCCAGTAAGCAGGGCTGGGAACCAGTTTGGTCCAGAAGGGTTTGGAGGGGACGCGGACTTTCTGACGGCTGCTTTTGTCTTGGCTGCTGTGTCGGGAGATGATGATGAAGATGAAGAGGTTGACCATCATCAGTGTCACCACAAGCTTTAGCTTCCTCCGCGGCAGCGCCATGACAGCGTCCTGCACCCGTCACCACCTGAGCAGAGACACATACAGAAAGAAAGAAAATGTTAAGGATAGGGAATACATTGTTCACAAGCTGCGCTTAAATACCATATTTTAGTGGAACCATAACGTGGACTTGTATTTAGTCTCTCATGGACAACATGGACTCTTTACTGGACAGAAAGTTTTATATTATATTCAATGTCTGTGGGGATAGGGATAATTCCTGGTGTCTCCATACATAATGAACCAAAGTTTTCGGTCCTTTTTTCTTTCCATCCTGTAAAGAGGGCAGTTGCCTATTTGTCTTAGTCATTGTTGCTAGGGAGTTTAGTCACGTTAAGGCCTTTGCACACTGAGTGATTTTTAATTAGTCATCCAAAAAATCCACACAGAAACCTTGCACACTGATTCCGATGCATTTTATTGTTCTATTCAGTGCAATGAAAAGACACATTTCCTCCTTTGCCTCTCACCGGAGTAACCCATCTGGCTGTCACCACTCTCCATCCCCATCCACCTGAATATTACTATCTGACCTGTTGAATGTGAGCTATCTGAGTTATGAAATGATTCTGTGTGCCCTGTTCCTCTGTCATTTTCTTTACAGAGTCTTAGTCAAGCATCTCTAAAGGCTTCTGACAGATGCAAAAAACACAGATGTGTTCCAATAATCTTCATGACAGACCAAAGTTTCAGACTCAGCGTGCAAACGTGACTGATACAAAGTGAGGCTATATTCATTTTTAGATGTGCGACAATTTCAGATGAAAAAAAAAACCAGACTCAGTGTGCAGAGGCCTTTACCTGTGTTCTCAAAAACATCCATAAAATACTACAAACTATACAACTTAACAACATTAGACAAGAACCAAACACAGTTTAAGCAGATTTACAGCTTAACAGCCCAACTTTAGGGAAAGCAGCTGCTGACCAGTAGCTGAATGTGTCCTTTAGAAAATGCTGCTCAGAGACTCATGCTAAGTAGAGCTTAGGAGAGACACAACACTTTCTGTAGAGCCACCTTACAGTTAAGCAACCGGGTGCTCTGGAAATTTACATTTCAGAAAGTGCGAATGAATAACCATCTTTGTTAGACAATGATTACAGTGTGGCTTCTGCATGTGCACCTGACTGCAGCATTAACAAATGGTCACTGTGATCTCTCAGTTATTTTTAACCAAACGGGTCCACAAACAAACACAACTGCAAATGACTCTGTCGGACTTTCAGCAACTCTGCCAGTAAGCGTGACGGACTAAAATCAAATGAACTGCTGTTGACAACATGCTTGTAATAGATCTTTAATGCAACTCAACCTCTTAAGAGCGTGGTCAGTCCTGACAGGAATCACTGATGGAAAAATTAATTGATTTTTCATGGTAATGATCATATGCCTTCCATTTCAAGGAAAACAACATAGTCATCGCTGTTATGGTCAGGGAGGGGCGGCACAATTGAAGCATGCAGTTTTAACATGGCTGTCTATGTTAAGAAGGAACGGATGAGAAGATATTTCAACCACAAGACCACTGCGACACAAAGTCACATGAAGATGCACAAACATTTCATCTAAAAGATCGGAATCACATTTGCACTCCTGCTAACAAGAGCTGGTGTCTGTCTCTATCACAGCACTGCAATCCCACTAAATTTGATTGTTTTCCCCTGCCGTGCGACATCTGGACAGAAAATCATTCTGCAAACTCTGCAAATCAACAGCTACCAGCTGTCAGGTTATCCAGTAGGGTGTGTTCATGCTCATGCGTGTGTGCACTGACAGGACAGGTAGTTAACACTATCATAATGCATTAACGGTGAGTACTGGCTTCAGTCCAAACTAAATACAATAAACCAATTATGCACCATTAGAAAAGGTTCACCTGAGGTCATATTACAGAACGTGGTTTGTCTTCTGCTGTCCGACTGCAGCACACTGCTTCGTGTCTTTTGTTTGCTGTGACATGCCGTCTACTTAATTTAAGCAATGTAACGGCAGAGGAAAGTTTCTTCAACGCTTAATATTTCAAGGTGTATCGTCACCTTGATTTTGCGCCATTTTGGCCGGCGTCAACTGAACTAAGAAATGAGGACAGCGTGCGTGTGTTGGGTTACATACAATACAGCCTTTCAGGAGATTTGCCTCAGGCTTCTGCTTTGGCATGCTCACACATCCTTGATAACATCCTCTTTGCTGTGCCTCGCTTCTTTTCTCTTCTTACTGAAAATGTCTGTATTCTGCCCTCTTCCCGAGTCTTCCTCCTTTTCGCAAGCGAGGCAGTTTTTACATCTGCTTGAGCCACAGCAGAGTTTTCATTAAGTTATTTATAAACTCTTTGAAATTCTTGTGGTACTGAGAAAACACACAGTGACCAATATTATCCATGACAATTAAATTTACTTGTATTTATTGGCTTCTTCTTCTTTATTTAGATAGCTGGGAAACAAGGGAGTAGAGAGAAGGGATGACATTCAACAAAGATTCCCAGCCAAACTGGCGACTACATGATCGACGCCCCCCAGGGCTACCAGGACGCTCCACTTAATCTTTCCAATTTTGTTTCAAAGCCGCAAACTTCAAGCGACACGTATCCTGTATTGAAAACAATAAAACAAACCCACGACTGGACGATGATAAAATCATAATAAACTGCAGTAAGCGTGCAGCTTTTGAGCCGCCAGGCCCGAGGGTGAGCTCTGAAAGTCAAATGTCTCAGCATCTGGGAGATATTACGGACGTTTGGGACCTTTGTTTTTAAAACTTCTTGACCCTTACAGTTGAATGCCTGTCACTAAAAGAAAAATCCATGGTAGCAGCACTGCAAGGAAACAATGTATTTACAGTTCTTTGTGAAGGGATAATGAATGTGTTAGCCAACTGCCTGATTGCTGACATGCTCGGAACTGATTGAAACGAGAAAATGGCAACAGACAAAAGATAAGGTTTATGAGCTGAAGCACAAGGGAGAGTCTAATTATCCTGGACAGGTTTTGAGCAAAGTGGATACACTGGGTCGTTTTTCAAAGGTTGGTCACGTTCCCAAAAACGTTGCTAAGATGCCATAACAAGAGCCAAAGGCATCTCGACTGCATGGCAGCTATGAGGGGCGCAGACAACTCCTCCTTCGGGGCTTTGCTGGTGCTTATATGAAACATGAACACTGAGGCAGGTCAGGTTCTGATTCATCTGCTCAAAGATTAAACATGTTGGGCACCCAGTGAGTTAGTGGGTAGAGCAGGTGTCCCATATTCGAAGGCAATGTCCTTGCTATATACTGCATGTCATTCCCCTCTCTCCCCCCTTCACACCTAGACTGTCCTGTCTAATAAAGCCAAAAAAAAAAAGATTAAACATGACAATTAACCCTAGTCTTTGTTATAACATTTAATAAATAAAACAATCTGTATAGGGGCAAGTATATAGATATATATATATATATAGATTTCTGACACATTTGCTCATCCAGGAAAGAGGAAAAGAGCATTAGCATGAAACCCTGAATCCTCTTGGGACCTTGAATGTATATGAAATATTTCATAGCAATCCAACCCATACCTGAAATATTTCAGTCGGGTCAAAATTACAACAAATTAAAACCAAAAAAGTTATTTTATCATCATATCTGATAAAACACGCAGCAAATCTTGATATTTGAGAAGCTGGAGCAAGCAAGTACTTGTCATTCTTGCTTGAAAAATGACTTAAATTAAAAATCCATTATCAGAATAGTTGGTAATTCATTATCTTTCCATCAACTAATTGATTAATTGACAATTGTGGACCAGCTGATTCACTGACTGTCCAACACTGAAAATCCTGCACTTCCATAAGTATCATGATGCAAAGACAGAGACATGGAATATGGCATGACAGAGCTAAATATGACAGCTATATGATACTTGTTATAAATATGAATTTCACTAATTTGAAACAGATGAAATATATAACTGACTCGTGCTCCAGTGGGTTTATCTTCCTCTGCACCACAGCCTGTATCCTTCCTGCCTCTGTATCGTGTTGCTCCCTCGGCCTCCTAGCAACAACTCGGCACTGCTGCGCCCCTGTTTGCTCTCTCCTACGCCCTATCCCTGTTTACCCCCCTTTTCTTTCCTCACCTCCTCTACCTGCCTCCTCCTTTCCTCCTCCTTTCTCTCGAATTTCTCTCATATGTGCATGAAAACAGAGAGAAAGGCCGGTCACATCCCACAGGATAATGATACATAATCCTGAAGGTATATAAGTGTTATATTACAAACAAAGACAAGCACAGACATAGTCTTCTCTCTTCGGACCCCCCTCCTTTCCCTCTCTTTTTCTCATGGATGATTATGCTTTCCTGTCCTCTGCATCCCCATACAAACAAGGAGACTTCTGGGAAATGAGTGGGAGGGGGAAGGGGGGGTTCTAAAGAAGGAACAACATGTTGACAAGACCACAGCTTCCGGACGTCTAATTAAGCGTCAGCAGCATAGGACTAAACATACACCTACCTGCATCGGGCTGATGGGACATCTGTGGCTGGTTAGAAGCCATTTGTTTCAGCCTTAATGCTGTTACAAGGGTGTTTTAGCTGATGCGCCCATCTGTGGTTCATGTACGGTTGCAGTGCGTTTACGGTAATACTGTAAAAACTGTCCCCTGAAGACACTGTTCACTATTTCTGCCACATGCCAGTGCTGGAGCAGGTTTATGACTGAATGAGCTCTCATCACATTAAAAAGTGTGTTCCCTCCAACACTCAAATGCCATCTCCTTTCCGTTTTGGTGCTGCTGTGGTTACACCTGTGGTTGTCTAAGTGCAAATTCTGCAAAAACAAAATGCTGCATGAAGATGGTCTTGATAGGAACAGATTCAGATGCTGAGCACACACACAGTTTCCCAAGAAAAGACATAAGCAACCGAACAAAGCACAGCATGTTTGTACTTAATAGAAGTCCAGAGTGCTCGTAAATGACATAATGGAGGAGTCGTACATCTGCTCCGGGGAACATTTTTAGGTCTGGATCACTGACATTTTACTGTATGAAAATGTGTGGTGATAATGATGATGTGTAAGACAGGAGGTCAGATTTAGGAAAATGATGTACCACTGACATAAAGCAGAGCAACCATTAGTTGACTCAACTGTTGAGTGAGTTTACCGTCAGTGCTGTGGTTGCTATTTGTAGTCTGTTCCCATGACACTAGTCTTACATGGGGACCTCCAGCCTTGTGTAATAATTGCGGAGAATGTCCAGAATCTTAATCCCATGCGAACGTGCCATGTCCATAATTTGTCAAGTTAGAATCCCAATCCAAATGACCCATCCTATTTCACCAAACACAGATGTAGTGTGGTAATATTAGTCCCACACTGTTTTCTCTCTGCTTCATTTCTGCCTCTGTCCCAGTTGAGAATTACAGAGGCTGCCTTGACGATTACAAACCAAAGTTTTAGGTGCAGGAGGCTCATCTCGCTTCCACAGCATGGAAAGAAAAAGCTCAAATCAATGAGAAAAGTGAAAACTAAAACGATGACACGTGACAATGTGTGTCAGAATCGGTTCTGTTTGTTAAACCCACATTTACAAGTAAAAAGGGAAGTATTCATTGCTCAGGACGTTTTTACTAGGAGCCGAATTTTCCACAGAGGTGTCCTCCTCTTCAAAAGAACAACAACAAAAAAGGTAAAACACTGAATAAAGCAATTTAAAAAGGTAAGAATCAGAGTCTCTCAGTCACTCTTTGGTTGACACAGGATGTCTGGAGGGACCGGGGGGACTGGGAGCAGAGCTGCCACGCAATTTAAGTCAGCTTGTTTCTTAAAGGAGCATCTCACTGATGGAAAGATGGTCTTTTCATAAAACTGGGCTGTCCACGCAGTAGACTACATGGCCAGAGAAAACAGAACAAGGGCTGTGGCATTTGCTTTTGCTCAAGAGGTAGACAACCTACAACTATCTGAATGCACAGCGCTGCACTGGAAACAACAAGCACTCCTGCTGGAGGGTGATGTAAAGCCTGTTGCTCATCCAAAAATAAACAGAATGGTGGTGGCCGGTAACAAATAACCTCAAATTGCAGTTAAACAGTAAGCTAAAATATGTTTATGAAAACATTTGAGGTGAGAGACAGGCAACACAGTCACAGAATCTGGGTTAATATTTGATCAGTGCTGCTTGGTTTTACTGTTTGAGAGATAGTGAAGGGCTGTCTTGATCTGCTTCTATACCCTTTGTGTCTATGGTGGCGGCAGGCGTACAAGAACAAGGGGGTGCAATCTGTAGATTAAGCAACAATCCTAGAGCCTTTAAGATCTAGATGTCCGATGACTGATATTCTTCCTCTGGTTAAAAGATATATTTCACAAAATTAAAATATAGAGGCTCATGCACACCTTGGAACACTTGCAGACAGGTGCGTAGGACGACTGAAATGTTGTTTGTCCAATAAAGTTTATTACAAGTAACACAACAGTGTGAGAATTCCCTTTTTCGCCTAAAAGACATATTTAAAAAGACCAAAATCTAAAAAATGACGACAACATGACTAAAGTAATCGTGTCCAGTAATCCAACTGAAAGCCAGTGCTTATGGAAAACTCTGTGTAAATAATTACATTAAGAGAGAACATCCTGTATCAAAGGTGAATTAGTTTAGGTAAAATTTAATTCAATTATAAACGTAGCGGCCTCTTCGTGCAGGGTCATGCGATACTTAAATACAGGATATCTCCGCCTATGAAATGTTCAACAGGAGTCAATTTGGGGAAAAGCTTCATGGTGAAGATGGTTTGAAATTACTATGTTTTAAGTTGGGGATTTTATAAAGAGGTTAATATGCCACTAAATGTTTATCTATTGGGTAAAGTCAGTCTATTTGTTTAGCATGTGGTTACCCTGTAATCCAGGACTCTGCAGCACCAGTTGATAGTTGACTAAAAGGCATTAGCATTCAGGTTTCTGTGGTAATTCAAAGTTAATATTTTCAGTGTTTTGGTTCTTTGTTTGTGCCGGGTGTCAGCATTAAAACTTTTGCAGTGTATTATACCCCGCAAAAATATCAGCATATACTCAGAGAGCAGCAAACAACCAGTTTCAACTGTGATTGTCTTGCTACCAAAAGACTGGTTTTAAATGAATCTGGGGAGGATATTTTGAGGTTAACATGCTGTATATTACCTAAAAATCAAATATTTTTTCACAATGCATGGATGCACAGGTCAGATCCTGGCAACAACAGCGAGCCAGATGGACTTCTATGTGGACTCACTGATCAGCACAGACAGCAGGTCTGTGGCACTCTGATTACATCTGGCAGTAACTACTGGACAATGCCAGGTTGTGTTTGACCATCGTGGTTTCCCCCTGATAAAAGGTTCACTGAGGTGAGGAGTCTCACCTGTGTGGGGGAAGGGTGTGAGACAGCAGAAGACAATGGCTGTGTAAGGTAAAAGGGCTTTGTGTGTGTGTGTGTGTGTGTGTGTGTGTGTGAGAGAGTTTAAGCAGATCTAAATGAGTTTCAGGGTTCTGTTTCCACAAACATATATACCTCATTATGGACTCAAGCCTTAGTTTGTACCATGGATTTATGATTAGATCTGGATCCCAGACCCCAAGCTGGTGCCTTCAGTTGAATGAGAACTGCTCGCCCGGCACATGTGCCAAAAAGTTTCCAGCTTCCCTGTTTAACTCTTTGGTATCAGCCCAATGAATCTGCGCAGTAGTGTTTCTCCCACTGGCTCCACCCACTGAGCAGCGTATGCAATGCCCTAGTACATCCATGGTTAGTACAAGATGTCTCGAACACACTGTTCTGAATTTGATCACACAAATTGAATCTTGTCAATACCTCCTGATAAGTAGTAGCACTCTTAAGTGCACATTACAAATATCAAAAAAATATGCAGACTTGAAGGTGTTTTTAAAGGAACTTAGGGTGGTTCAGTGGCTTCTAGCCATGAGGATAACAGATTGCTATCTCTTCCTCTCTAAGACAAACAGACCTGGTGATTTCAACAGATAAAAACACAGAATAAAGCAGTTTTCCATTACAGAAATCTGTGTTTTTGAGATGCACTTGTCTTGGAGGGGCGGCTAAGTACAGTGCCCGGCGCCAAAACATGAATGGCCGTACTTGGAGCCACTGCTTGGTTTGTACAACCTGTGCTATGGTAGAAACGTGGCAGGGCAACGTGGCGATCTCTGTGTAGAAGTACCTGCTCCCTAGATATACACAGCTCATTCTAAGGTAATCAAAACACAACAATCCGTATTTTCACGTGGTTACAAACCGAAGAAAACAGACTTACTCTATCATATTCCATTTCTGCTATTATATCCCCCTAAATCCTGCACACCGGACCTTTAACTCCCTCTCGTAAGTCAGATAACCATATGCTGCATGTGTTTCTGAAGTTGTGTGTGTACCTCTCACCTGTGCAGGTTAGAGGGCCTCCTCAGCTTGTGTCTTCTTGGTGTCGTCTCTCAGCTCTCTTACCCCATACTTAGTCCCGCCCTCTGGGGAACATCAGCCAGTGAGGCAAACAGGATCAGGCAGGGAGGAACGCGAGAGGGAGGGAAGCTTTGAAAGGTCCAACCTGAAAACAGATAAAATGACCTGTGTGTCAAAAAGCTGAGAGACGTGGCAAGATAAATATCCACAGTAAAAAGAACTCAAAAAACCAGTCTCTTATCGAAACATTTTATAATGCAAATATGTAGAGAGGCGTGAGAGAAAATAGGCCCTGGACATCAGAGGTCAAGTCGGCTGATCAAAAATAATGAGCAGGGGGGAAGGAGAGTGGGAACAATTTATCTATTTGTCTAGATCACGATTTCATTGTCATCGATCACCGTTACCCGCTACGATCAAGCAGTGAGGCTCATCCCTGATCTCGGCGCGCTACCACAGTTACACTCTGACTGCGAGAAGTAGCTGTGCGGCCCTGCACATGTAAAGTACATACACAGTAGAGCTGCAATGATTGGTCAGTCGACAGGAAATTAATCTGAAATGACTTTGACAAGTGAACTGAACTTTCATTTTTCAAGCAAAAATCTAAAACCTTTCTCAGTTTCAGCTTCTAAAATGTGAGGATTTATTGGTTTTCTTTTGTCATACACGACAGTAAACTGAATATCTCTGGAGTTCTGGACAGTTAGTCAGACAAGAAAGACATCTGAAGACGTCCCCTCGGACTGAGAAAAATTAAAATGGGCATTTTTCACCAGAACGGGTTTCTCCACTCCTCCATCCCAACTATAGAAACCGGATTTCTCATTTACGTGACATCAAAGGAATTCGATTACAGCAGAAACTCGACTGGAGCATGTAAATGTCCTGACTGACAGCTAAGCACGAACAGGCACAGGTGGAATAAAGACAATATTACCTCATGGTCTGCACAAGAGCAACATTCAGGAGAGGAAACAGACACTGACCCTACAGTGCAGATATTCACACCATGAGGGGCTGCTGCTTTTATTTAAAGACCCAGAAAGAGTCTCAGATGTTCTTCCCACCACAGACACCACAGACGGCATTACTAGTTATTTTGCAGGGATTTTCATTTGTTTAAAGACATTTGTGCTCGCCCATGTTGTTTCTCCCCCCCTCAGGCTTAGAGCTCCTGATGTCTGAGCTTCTCTTAGGCTGCATTCACACCAAATCAGGCGTTGCGGCAAAATGCCAGTCCCTCCATTCTTTTGAATGTGAGTAGTGCGTCAAGGCTGCGGCTGTGAGGCTACAGGGGATGAAACAACAAAAAACACAAACAGCGACCTGTGGCAAAATGTTGAAACAGAATCAACTTCTGTAGAAACCTGACGTCACGCTGCAGTGGCCAAAAATGTAACTGGCGATCACACCAGAAGACGCCTGCAGTCCACAGCAACACGTAACAAAGTCTCTCCCAATTGTTAAATATTATACTGAGTAAAATGAAAACCAAAGTATAAAGAGCTTGTGTGCACTGTGTGAACCTTCCGACAAAGGAGAGCACTCGCTTTATTTTTGTGTGCACGCTCAAGGGCTGGGTACGGGTTAAAACATTACAATAACAGTACCCTTAAAATGATACTGATACCAATAGAGTACTTCAATGGAAAGTATTCCGTTGCCACAGGCGTGTGGTATACCCATACTAGGCACACTGAGCTGCCATCTCCTTTAAAAACACAGTGCTTGACTTTACCACATCACAGCTCACAGTGTATAACAGTCATTTTAATCTAGATCTGACTACAAAAAAGATCAAATACACTTATTGTTTGACTGGAGAAGATCCAATACTACTTGGTAATGGCCCTAGCACAAACGATAATTACGTAAGAATCGTGCTGCTTCTGTCCTCTTGTCTGCTCCCTGTCGGAGTTTCACTGTGAGCAGGATTCGTCTCTTTCACACAGACACAAACATTTATTTATACATTACTGACCTTTTAGTTAAAAAAAAAGGGTGTATTTGCAGTATTTTCCTATCATATCATTATTATATCAGTGGCATAAAATGGTCTTAAACTGACAATGATACATATGTACACCGCAAGTAGGCTTTGTGACAGGCCTACGTGCATGTGTGTCATCTGTGGCAGGAAAGACACTACCGTTATGATAATGAAAAGGAATGCTACAGATCTTTTAAGCCAACATAAACAAACTAACTGAAGACAAATACTTCTGAGACGGGGAGATTGGCTTTCTATAGTCGGTCTCCACCCTCCACTCTTCCACAAATGGGCCATTTAAGTGACACTCCCACACTGCTGCACAAACCCCGCGGCTAATCGCAGGAAAGCCTGATTCAGTGTGAATGCAGCCTTACTCAGGTAGGCATGTTGCTGCATGCACGTCTGCTACGCTCCACATCTATCATGGAGCTAATGGGCATCAATATTCAACCAGACCGGCATCATGACAGTCCTGCGCTGTTTACTCTGAAACTTCTATAGAACAACGCCCCGATTATTTGGAAGTGTGCTTAAGCTGGTAACTCAAACATTACTGTTGGAAAACAAGGCAACTTTAAAGTCATGAAGGTCCTGTTCAGACATTGCATAAAGTCATTTTTTGTCATGCTACTGACGGCTGTGAAGGAACTGCAAAACAAAAATGACTAATAGCACCAACAAGAAGTTAATAAAACAAGCAGGATCTAAAATAACCACCAGATAAATAAGCGAGTGACTAAAAAACAACTATAATTTAGCTTTTGCCAAAGACGCTGATGTGGAAAGCTCCCTTCACACACAGCACTGGGTTGTTAATCATTAAACCACTGGTTCTCCTGGTTAGATATGAGGGGTCAGCAGATAATGAGCTCATATCACCTTTCACTGAGCTGCGGTAACGTACACACCGTCTGAAACGTTCACTTAAAGATTATCCAAAAATGTTAAAGGAAATGTGAGAAGGAGAGTTAATCAACAATGGAATGTCCCTTTTGTTTCTGAATGCACTCACTGACTCTTATCTAAATACTGTGTGTGCTCTGGAGTCCACTCTCTGTTTGTGCTTCGTCCTCAACAAAACAAAAGCACTTCTCAGACTTAAGTGTGTGTGTGACTTGTTCAGAAACTTTACACCTTCAATTCCTGGCTTCTACTTCTCAGTTTGACATGTCAATGTCACGGGGGTCATTCTGACATAGTGGCTGTAGCATTAACCCTCTGTTAACAGCTGTGGATCACTTCTTTCACAACATAGTTGAAATGAAAAAAAATGTGTTGATCAAACAGGCTTATTGCAGATGTAAAGTAATGTGCATATGTCAGCCAAATACGTGAGAAAATGCAGAACAGAGAAGCAAAACTAAGACGGAGATCATTTCGAAACACACTGCCACCAGTTTGTCCACTGACAGACACTGACAGGTTTATTTTTCAATGGTAATATGTCCCACTAAGCATTTAAGATGGTCACAGCTCCTTAAAAAAAAGGAACAAATCGCTATATTTGGCATCCAGCTAAAGGACAGTCTCTTGAGGGAATACCTCAACTGCAAAATGACCATTTGTACAACAACAGCTCACTGCGTGTTACCTTGAATTCGGGAAGTAACCTCTGTTTATCTGGCATGTCTCAAACTCTCACTTAACTTAACTTAGTTAAAGTCTAATTTATCCAGTTGTATGCTAATTTTTTTCCCCCAAACATGTATTTTTGTTAAAACCTTAATGATTTAAAACACTTGCATATAAACAGTCTAATGCATAGCTGAGTGGCGTCCCTGGGCAGGCGTGCGTGTTTGCCCTTTGCTCAAGCGGAGCTCATGCGCCTGCTCAGCACGCTTAGGGCAAACACTTTGCATAACTGTTTTAAATCTTAATGTTTCAGCAAAAATACATGTGTTTGGGAAGTGCTGAGCATACGACTGGATAAATGAGACTTGGGTCATACAAGAAAATTTTTCTTCACAAATTTTAATGTAGCACACAGTAGTGGAACTGATATACAAATAGTCATTTTGCAGGTGAAGCTGTCATTTAAAAAGGAGCTAATTACAAGACTGCAGCTTTTATAATGTCATTAGCATGCAGGCTAGTTCTCCTACAGTGGAAAAACCCCCGAACCTCCCAGTCGCATGGTGATGTTTAAGACATGTCACACGGCATGTCAAACTAGAGAAACTCTGAGGTCTGAGGTAGGAAAACTGAGGTTTACGTGTCCTTCCTATACTTAAATCTACTTAGCTGTAGCTTTCAGACCTGCAGTCAATCAGCTAATCTTTTTACATTGACTTCCTACACAACATTTTTAATCCTTTGTACATTATTTATTCATTTTCCCCCTTTTTGCTCATTTGTGATGTTGCTTGTGTTTGCTGTTATCTGAATTTAACATATTTGTACAACTGAAAACAAACAAACAAACAATCTTAAATAAATAAAGAACAAATTAAGAAAAAAACATGGCAAATACATCAAAAAAATAATCTGTGTGTGTGTGTGTGGGTGTGTGTGTGTGTGTGACAGCAGATAAAGAGGCAGCACAGCCGACATGGTCCCAACTGAGGCCACATCAGGTCACTGGACAAAGGTCACAACTGGCAGAGACAAGAGGGATGTCCGACCAATCAGAGAGGAGCAAAAAAAGGATGGACGAATGACAAGGGCTGAACATGAAGGCAGAGCGTTTGCAGCGTTACAGTTTAACCATTTATCTGTGGGCGCTTTGACCTGATAAAACGTCCTAACCAGCTCTGGGGTGTCAAGACTTGGCTTTGAATTGCAACAGCTTCCAATTTCCATTTCCCTCCCAGCTATAGGACACGACGACAAAACCAGAGAGAGTATCTTTCAGCCATGTTTTACTTGATCCACTTCTCTCACGTTCTACTTTTTGAATTCCACAGCGGAGTTCGGTGTGATGTCCTCAGTGAGAAATAACCGGCCACCAATGCCATGCTAAAAATGCATGTGCTGGAAATACCGCCAGCCTAAATGTGTCCTACAAATGGCCTGCAAATATATACAGAGGGATCTCTGGTTACACAAACAAAGTGCAGTCGTTATATTGCATATCCCATCGATTAGGAAAGGCTACACAAGATGTTTTAGTTCACCAATACTTTGATTTTGAAAGGTATGTTATAAGTAGAAGACAAAACATAATTGGCATCTATCTCTGTTTTAGCTTTTGAACTGCTGTGTGTCTTATTTCCTGTCTCTTTGCATCATGTAAAGCATTTTTATTGTGCTCACACACTCCATCCTGCACCTGTGTAGATTATAACTACCAGAGATGTTTTTGAGCTGTACTTCACCCAGGTCTGAGAAATATAAGAGGATGTTACCCATGTGGGACTGTGGGCCTTATAGCGACATGGTGCAAATAGAGAGCGCCATAAATAGCCTGAGGGCTGAAACTGAGAGAGGTGCCGTCTGAGCTGGAGTCTGCCCACCAAATATCGACAGTCAACACCAGTATTCACAAAGGGCTAAAGGTCCCACTGGAGCTCTGAGAGTTAGTCACAGACACGTGGGCTTGACTGATAATTCTGTTGGCTTTTAAAAACTGGTCGTTTAAGTCTTTTTAGTCAGATGCAAACAAAAAAGTCTGGTTGAACATGCTGTTATATAATCATGTTTGTTTAATAACTGAATGATAGATATGTATTTTTGAAACAAATATTCAGTTGCTTTGTTTGATAGCAGAGGGCAGGTTAGCGATGACTTGGGCCTAATCCCATTTAATATTTTTCCCTGTTTTCTTGTCACCTGTGCCCTCAAAACAAAGTTATAAGGGGTAGTGGATAAAATCTTGTGTTCCTGTGTTCCTACCATGCCAGTCTGCACTGATACTAGAGGAGCAGTAACAAGTGCAGCAACTTTGATACTGAACTTAAGTTAAATTTCAGGTGTCATATGCCATCAAAGGGGGGAATTCAACGTGGAAATAGCCGGTCTTTTGTAATGCTTGTTATAAGATAAGAGCCAAATCAGGGTGTCTTCAGATATTTCCAACTTAAATTGACTTTTTAAGACCCTTTCAATACCACCCTTTTCAAGTTCTCTTTCCCAGTAAACACACTGATGTCTTCAAAATGAATAGTAAGGAAAAATGACAACTGGGTGAGTTTAAGTTTAATGTGCTTAATGTAAAATGAAAACAAAATATCATCGCTGTCAAAAATACTATTTATTTACTACTGTTTAAGACCCATCAAATCTGAATTTAAGACAATTCAAGGCTTTTTAAGGACCTGTAGACACCCTGAAAATGACACTGAAATGACATTAAACTAAGATTACTTGATGGTTATTGTCGTTTTTTAATCCTTAATAACAAAGAAAATACAATTATGGGCTTCTTTTGTCGTGCAGCCACCTTGCAAGTGATTTTTCACAACACTTGGTTTGCAGTGTGCTTCTGAAAAACCTCAGTTTGAAGAGCCACAAGAGAATCGAATCGAATTGAGATTGGGCCTTAGTGTGCTTACAGCAAGTTGTGCGTTTTGCTCCATGACACTTCAGCAGCATTTAGGGACTTGAGAGATTTGCGATGGCTCAAACCTGGGTGGATGATGTAGCCAAAAAAATGTCTGATGAAATGACAAATCTGTGAAGTGAAAACAATGTTATAATAAATGGTGGAACAAAGAGACTTTCATCAGCTGACAGTAAGCCCAGCACACACACACCCCAACACACACACTTAAAATAGAATGGAATTTCTAATTATCAACAAATACTTGTCACTCCGACTCTGCAAGCTAAAGGTCACCTCTCTCTATGGCGTGACTCATCCACTCACACTCAACATAATCTACACTTTAAGGTGTATGTGTGTGTGTGTGTGTGTGTGTGTGTGTGTGTGTGTGTGTGTGAGTGAGTGAGTGAGTGAGACAAACACTGTTGCTCTTTATGCATTACATAAAACATGCCACGTTTAATCCTGAAACACATGACTCACAGTGTGACCGCATGAGCAAAGAAGACACTGTGTAAATACTGTATCTCAGGCTGCAACATTAGCCATGACCATACCCTCCAAGATTAATAACTGCAGGAGCAGTTACATACAACAAATAGTGAGGATTATAATTCATGGCATTATCAGGCAGCGTTACACCCATGAATGCAACGGCATTAGAGTTAAACCCTGGAAATATTCACCTTTTGACAGTATTAAATAACCTACAGCACAATCCCATCCGTTTATAAAGTACAACCAGCTTCGATAGGTCATGACATAACAGAATGTCCCAGTGCAGCTGCTTAGAATAAACTACAGCAAATATGGAGCGACATTATCGTTCATTTGGAGTCATGTGTCTGGCCACCTGGCAAATATAAGTCCAATATTGACTCTTTTTCTAGCTCTGCTCTGGACTCTACCAGCCCCTGTGAAAAATATGTGGATATTCAGCTGCTAAGTGCTCCATTATGTTCACCAGGTAGACGCTAACTTTGTCAGTCTGTCGTCTGCTGCTGGGCAGGTAGCGTACAGTGGGTATAGACTGCTCTGTCCACAAAAATTTCCTCATTCTTTAGCAGCCACAGTTTGTGCCCTAGGAGGCTGAAATTTGGCATGAGGGTTCAGTGTGTGTGCATGTGAAGAGAAGTTTGTGTACATGCCAACTGGCTAAAAAGGGAAAGGGGTGCAGTAAGATATGCAATATATATATATATATAAGAAAAAGGCATATGGTAATGGTCCATAGAGCTGAGGAAACTGCAGATTCTGGAGATAATGCTCTTGAGTTTGTTACAATAAACAATCCTTTTCACATTACATCTTCTCGTTTGATCTACTGATATTGAAATACTATTGATTAGTCCTGGTTCAAGACATGTACAGGTGAATAAGAGGTTCCTTTTTTCATCTTCTTCATAAAAAGCAGCCAATTTGTTAGATGGCTCAACTGAGGTTAAAAGAAAATGCAATCTAATCCTAAAATGTTGAAATTCTGATGGTGAGGCTAATGCAGCCCTATGGCATGCTTTTTAGGGTGATAAAGCAAATGCCAAGAGTTAAATAAGAAAATACTTCTGGCTTTACTCTTGTTCAACAGCACAATTTTATGCATGTAAAGCCCCTTTTCCACTGGACAAAAAAAAACACCCGGCTTTTGTCCTTAATGAGAAAGGTTAGAATCAGCATTCACTGAGAGCAAAAGACTCTGCAGTAGTCTCAGGTATTTATCAGCTCCAGCTCCGATCAACTCTGATCAGCAGTGATGGAAATATGAAACCCGGGTGGACATGCTCTTCACCCCTTTCCCTGCACAACACAATAATTTGCTGCCACAAAATAAAGTCCGTCTCCGTACAAGCAGCCTCAACAGAATTCAGGTTAGTCTGCACAATAACATTTTACTGGCCACCATGCTGCTTCCTACTGTTTACCAACCTGTTTCCCAGCCTATGTGTGACATTGAACGTGACATTTTAAAAACTGAAAAGCATTCCTGTCCTCTGCGGAGCCATGTACAGAGCTCCAGTCCACTGGCAATGAGACAGCAGTCTATCGCCTATATTTAATGGGTTTTCCTGTGCTGCCATTATCTCCATACATCCCAACATGTGCATAGAGAATTCTTTTCACTATATTACCAATTTGTTCAATTCCGACATTATTCAGATTTCTTTGTCGTTTCCTAGTGTCATATATCACTTCATCTGTTACACATTCTCCAGTGGTACAGCTTCGTTTCGCCCGTAAGCTTTCAGAAAACATGCACAAATACTGACAAAATGAACACAGAGTACAGACAGAAGGCTTCATCCATCTCTGTATCTAACGTTGAGCATAAATGAGCCCCTACTGTGTGCTTTTTGGAGACGATAAAGCAACTACCAAGAGTTAATAAAAGACCTCAGCCTTTACTTTTGTTCCACAGGACAATTATATACATGTAAGTGTCTTGACAAAAAGCCTCGCTGCAGCTGCGGGTAATGTGGTCGTTCAGCCTTTCATTGGAAAATGGCAAAATGCAACTAATGACAGCGGTTATTACAGGAAGGAAAAGAAATCACCAGAGACAGACAGTCTCAGAGAATTATTGAGTACACATTAAAAAAACCAAGACCACAAGAAAACACAAACAGATTGTCTGTAAGATAAGGCGAGGCAGTCCATGAAGTGTATGTCAGTGGGGAAAAGAACACACAGACGCAGTGGCTTTGTTTACAGTGATAATGCAACTAATGCTAATGCTGTTAGGAAGGCAAATGCTTTTGACAACTCCCAAGATAAAAGTACATAAGTGAAGTGCTTGCTTTACACAAACAGAGAGACAGATAAGCATTCATAATTTACAGGTTGCACTGAGTTTGTTTGAAATTCAAAGGAGAGGGAACGTGAAACATCTCAATTAGTGTCAGCTCGGTTTTCCCTGATCATAACGTATAAACGCCAACGTCACAACAATGAGCGGGCGCTCACTCAGCCACACCCAACTCACCGGGTACACTTCCTTCTTCTGACATGACAATACGAGCTGCACACATGACCACATTTCAAAACAGGATGCTGAAGTGTCTATATGGTGCAGCTCGAGTCTATCACATTGTGTTTGTCCTGCTGTGTTTAAGATCAAAATCAAATTACGATTATCTGATTATAATTTTTCTAGGTGTATTAGGTTAGGGTGTAATTCAATAAAGGAGAGAGATGATGAAGCCTTGGATAACCTGACCTCAAACAACCTGAAACAACTAAAAATCAAGAGCCGTTTGGGAAGAAATTTAAGAAGTCTGATGGGCTCCTGTGCAACATCAGGTCTGGATTATTATTATACAGCTGTTAAAAAAAGTTATACATCCTCTGGCACTCGAGGCAGGAAGAGGGTATGAGGAGGAGAGAGGAAGAGTGGAGACAGTGGTAACAGAAAACTGATGTCTTATTTCTGTACATATTTAACCATTTCTTTCATCGATTATTTCACTGTAAACACCCTGAAATTTATTTGTCACATGACTTCATTGCTTTTCACAGAGGTGCTTCTCGTGAAATTGTTGGGCGACAAACTACTTCCCTTGTAACTTTATCCTGGTGCATTTGTGTGCGTAGAGTCAACCGCTCACATGTCACCAAACTCCAAACAGTCATATCCTGTTGCACAAGCACTGAGGGCTGCGTCAGCAACCCGTCTCATTGTCATCTCTGCCCGACAGTTTATAGAAAGGAGAGACAAAACCACCAGCCTAATTTGTTAAGCCCAAGGAGTGCCAAATTATGCAGCGGGCGTAATGTCACAAGGCATTTTTTCCACTATGGGAATTTAACGAACCATGATCTTGTCCATCACAACATCTCAAGACATCTGTCCATGTCTTGTTTTGTGTGACCAGCAGTCCAAAATCCCCAAATATTTGTCTTAATATCATAAAGCATTTATAAAAGCAACAACTATGCACATTAGAGCACACGACAGCAATTATTTCGCATTTATGCTTAAAGAAATGACAATCTGTTAGCAAATTAGTTTTCTATTGATCAACTAATCTGTTAATCACACCAGACTGCAGGTTTAATATTAAATTGACTTTGGGATTTGCACTTTTGGTCAGACAAAACAAGACATCTGAAGACATCACCTTGGGCTCTGCTAAACTGAGACTGCCATTTCTTTATTTTCTGACAATTCATAGACAAAACAATTGATAAAAATGATGCACAGAACCACAACAATTAATCGTTTAGTTGTCACCTACTAAATTAATCACCAACTAATTTGATTCTTTTAGAATACAACAGCAAAATTATCTGATTCTTTTTTTTTTTTTTTTTTTTTAGCGTTTTCTGATGTTTTATACACCAAACAACTAAAAAATGAATCAAGAAAATAACCCACAGATTAAACTGACACTGAACATAACCACTAGTTGCAGCCCTAATGCACACAAGATGTTGTATTGCTCTTCCTGAGCAGCGCCAGAATCTAATTTCAGGAAGAGGTCCCCATTGCGGAAGGATATCAGTGGCTACAAAAGCAGAACCGGTGACAATTGTTGCATGCAAAGTGACAGCTCAGTTCCTCCAGCAGAAACAAATTCTGCAAATTTGCGGTCCGCCAGGAAACTGGATTATCTGCACCATAAGCACACGTGGTCGTTAATTTCTTCACATCATCATCATGATCATCATTTTTGTGTCACACTGTCTCCAACACCTCGACAGTCTGTTCTCCCACATCAAATGTTCCTACCCCCGAGCTAATCCACTGTGCAGGTACGTTTCCTTTTTACTCATTCTGGTAGTGTACTGGAAAGTGACTGAACAACACTGAGTCAGACTGATTAAAAAAAACACTGTGTTCCTCTGGCGTTAAAAAAAGAACACTAACAAGTGTGAGTTTTCCAGCAATTTATTTCTTTAACGGCCAAATCGTGGAATGCTCTCCAGCTGTTCTCAATCTCAGTCTAACCGAGCATGTGTTTGTTTCACTTGTCAAAAATCGAATTTAGGGGAAGATGGCTCTGAAACATGACATACGCAGCGCTGGCCTGGCTGGCAGACTCTGTGGGCTGAAGACGTCCACCCACAAACAGTGTTACATCCTACATTTAAAGCAGAGCCACCTCTTCGCGTGCAGAGCCAGCACAACAACAATGCATCATGTCCTTACTCTGCCTAAATGCACTTAAAATAGTCTGAAACTTTATTTTGCTCAGTTTGCTGAATGCATGCGAGACACCACTTACATAAAGGCTGTCTGTGTGCCATTATAGGCAATACTGGTGTCAGTTTATATCTTCCCATTAATGCCTTTAATGACTTTAAACCCACTGATGTATTTGCAACGGTCAAGAGCTACTGCTGTTGGCAAACTGACTGTAACATTATGGATTAGTTGTGTCCATGCAGCAGTATATCCCTGTAAGCTGGTTTTAATGGATCTCGGAAAACAGTGGCAGCCAAGCACTTTAACAGCAGCAGCTGACTTTGGAAAATACACATTTGTGTTTAGACTCATTAAATGAATTACTGGTGATATATATAAGAAAGAAACAAAGCCTGTAATTTCAGCCCTGGCTCTCTTTGGGGGATCAGATGAAATCTGCAGGAACAATCATTAAAGAGCTTCGAATTTCTTTTTTGTAGTCTGACTTTACTGTGCTGCTGTGGTTTAACTACAGAACTGATTGGTCTGGAAATTACGAAGTGACATCTGTCAGAGGACCCCTGGACTCTCTGTGAGGCCAGATGAGAAGTCAATGGATGGAGTAAGAGAGAAGAGATGAGCGTACACAAGCAGGAAGCAAGTCAGTACAGCATCTTAACTAGGCGTGGGACAATATGATTTTGATGCAGATCATGATGACAAACACTCTTGATAAGTTGATCATGGTGAACTTCCATTATCATCATCATTACGAATGTCATGTCAAGCAACATCCAAAGAGACTGCTGGGGAACCAACAATGAAAGACACTCTGCAAAAACATGCTGCCTGTGCACCAACCTCAAAAAATGCAAAACATCTCAATCAAGCACTCACACATCGCATAACAAAAGATACGATGCCATTTCCAAGAATTGACAGGCCTGGTTTTGTAATACGTTAGTGAAGATTCTCAGTCATCCAGGCCATGGTAATCTTAAGTGCTATATCGTAGGCAACTGGACTTGCTTGAGTTTCTTGAAGGCGTTTTACCTCTCATCCAAGAGGCTTCTCCAGTTTGGGGGCGAGACTGTAGTGTCAGGAACTTCAGTGCCTGTCGTTCCTTGCCCTTTAGTGTGTCTAACTGAAGAAGCCTCTTGGATGAGAGGTGAAACGTCCTCAAGGAACTCAAGCAAGTCCAGTTGCCTACGATGTCAGATTGTTTGTTTTTTACTTAAGTTTGTTCACAAGAAAAGATGTATGTCCTATCTGTGATGCAGTAAAAGTACTTGTTTCTTAAGAAAATGTAGGGTGAATGTATTCCAGTAAGTTTTAATGTCATTTTGAAGCGTTTTTTTTTTTTAATGATTATTGGAATAAGGTCATTAATTGCAGTTATTCTGGCAGGATAATCGGGACAGAAAATCTCCATATCATCCCATGTCTCAACTGTACATGTGTCAAACACTGATGCTTTGGCCACATGCTATATACGCTTAAAACGCTGCGATTTGGGGAAACAAGATATGCTTGTTTGTCGTATTGCATGTATTCAGAAGAGGAGATCAGTTTCATTTGTGTGCGTCCTGTGTGGTGACGCGTCCAGGATGAGTTTGGCCTGGCTCTGTCTAATACACACCCGAAGCTATCTTTGTTACACATTGTTTTTAACACATGTCGAAAGTGAAAATGAGCCATTGTGGTTCACTAATCTATCTCCTAACCAACGACAGCTGCAGTCAGTGACAGCTAACACTATTTCAGTGATGCTTTCCTGATAGTCAAACTGACAGTTTGCACGTTATTGTACACTAAAGGGACAGCTCAGAATTTATTACTGGGGTTGTATAAGGTGCTTATCTACTGTCAGTGTATTACGGTACAGTAGATGGCGGTCTGCTCGCCAGCAGTTTGGAGAAACAGGCAGGAGTACTGCCACAGAAGCTAAGCAATGTACTGCTGTGAACGGGGGGACGGCAGCACAACAAATTTTAGGCACCTAAAAAAGTCCCGCCCAAAAAGGTGGACTCTATAATGAGAGTGTTTTCAATGCTTACCTTGCTGTCAGACAGCCCTTTCCTTTGGCACATTTTCTCAACTGTAAAACTTTTTATATTTCTTTGCGTCCCTCTCTTTTGACCTGTTCAGTCTCGCTCTGCAAAAGATTTTTTTTTATTAATTCTTTTATTACAGCCTTGCCATCTGCTTAGCTGTAGACATTTTTCTGTTGTTCTGCATCACAGACGTAAACACAATGCCAGTTTTGTTTGGAGACTTTCTAGGTGAGCCTACTTAATGTTGGATGTGATAAGGAGCTCAGGCAGCTAACAGCCAGGCAAACACATTTTCTCTGGAAACTGGTCTGGCAGGAGGCGTCACCCGAGAAAACACTAGCCGCAAATTAAACTATGAGGGACTGTGTGACAGTCTCTCTAAACAGGGCAGATTTCTGTGTCAACTTGAGCGACAGCGATGTGGTTATAGTACAGACCTGATGTGATGTCCCCATAATTAGCAGCACCCCTGGGTCTCCCATTTGGGGTGTGCTGAATTACTGACCTTGAAATGAGAGGAGGGCTGCTGAAGGGCCAGATTTAAATGAGCTCCAGCCTACTTCATTCAACACTTTAGAAAAACAATTTCTTTCATGTCTGCAACTAATGCCTACCATACACTTAACACCTTTAAAGTCTGACTGCCCCTCACATCTAAAGACAACGTCTGTTTTTAGACACACTTCATACGATTCTGCAAAGACTGGGGACCTTGCAGGGTCACGATTTGCATGACTTCAATTGGGATTCCTTTTAAGATTATTTCCCATTCTGCTCCTGGTCTAAAATGTTACCCCAAACTCCCTTTCAGAAATATGACATATTAACAATTCCTCACGTGTCTGCAAAAACACACAACTCTAGAAACACAAGATAAAAGGTGTCATATGTCGACAGTGTTCTTGTTCATTCGGCACACAAACTTTACAGTTTGGATTTTGTTGCCTCAACTCTCTCTGTTGGTTAGCTGCAGCTTGTTTCATTATGTCTGAACATCTAGACGAGACAAAGACTGACTTAAGACAGCTCAGACGGAGTTTTACGACCACCATAAACCAAATGACTGAGATCATGGAAGCGTGAGCCAACTGAGATAATATGTTATGATTTTATTCGGACATTGGAAATTCCTCTGCGACAGTGGAACTACTTGAAAAGTCGTTTGGCGTAAGGCCGGCATAAAGCATAAAGCACCAAAGTCATGCACATCCATTAAATAAACAGCTGGCCTGCCTCTGACATTAGTGTTCTTGAGCACATTAGGAGGAATCTCTTATGTAGATGACTGTTATTACTCATCCCTGTTCCTCTCCACTAGAAACGGTTAGTCAGCCACTGTCAGGAATGTGTGGAATAGTAATGAGGAGGAGACCAGTAAGTGCCACAGATTAGATAAGATGAAAACATCAGAGTGGGTAGAGAAATGTCCTGTATCCAAAAAGGTCACAGGCTTAATTTAATCAACAGGTGACTGCACATCCCGCGACGGTCAAAGTGTCCTTGAGCGGGAAACTGGAGCTTGTGCCTGCTCACTGAGCTGGAGGAGCAGGACATGAGCAAATGTCTAAAAGTAAGCACTTTACATGTGCTGTGGAGACATGACTGGCCGTTAATGCAGAGTGCTGGCTGTGTCTAAACGGCAGAATGACTTTGGGATGACCATTTGGACATGCAAACTAACCTTTCGTGTATTTAAAGCGGAAGATAAATCATACAATATAGCACAGTAAAATCCTGGTTACCCAGCACGTCTGTGTCCTGGATGTATGATAAGTTGCTCTGAAAGTTGCTCAGTGGCACATGAAGCCACAGATCACTGATAAACGAGATGGCTCATTTCCTGCGTCACATGAGTTCTGCCACCACTCCACCCCTTTAGGAGACTAGCGCCCATCCTGTGTCTACTCATTCCAGTAGGAGAAGTGAATGTGAGCACGTGATTCTTTCGCCCCAAAGTCACTGATACATATCTCCCAAACGTTCGGACACCAACATGGCATTTTTCAGAAAGACAAATCACAGGTAAATAAAGATCTGGCAGCAGCTGTAATGACCTTGTACACAGATGTGATCAGACATCAAGCTAGCAGATAAAAACAAGCACTAAAATAGAGACCAAACATCAAATTTATACCAAATATAGTGTTGTATTGTTCCGAATCACCTTTCAACCATCTGCACAATGTTCACAACACTTCGAAACAGGGTGTGGGATGAGAGGAAGATATGGTTGTGCCCACTTACGAGACTACAGCTCTCATTTCTAACATTTCACACGCACAAAATGAAGCCTGAGGTGTGTGTGCACCACTTTCCACGCAAAGGTTGTGATCTATAAAAACAGACCTGATGGGAGAAACTTTGACCCATGGTTACAAAACATTTTGGGGACGGGAAACTGGCCTGTACATACATTTTTAGCATGGATCCTATGCATTGTTTTATAAATAAGGCCCCAAAAGCGTGTACCATTTTATACCATTGGCACAACTTGTTATGTGTAATCTTCTCCTGTAAAGCATCGTTGATGAAGCCAAATAAGCTTGACTTCCGCAATATGAAATTACCTGGATGTTCCGAACTGTGGGGCCAACAGAGCAAACAGACGAAAGACTTCCACCGGCAAAGCGGCTAACTTCTGGTTTAGTATTTTCTTTACCTGAACGGGGATAAAAAAGATTCGATCTCGCAGCTCTTCAAGACTTTGTAGTAATTTCGTGTGTGTTGTGACGCTTTAATGTTTCACTGAGTTATAGGAAAGTCTTTTTGGGCCCTGTGGCATCACATGACGGACCTGGACATTGAAATTCCACATTTGCCCAGCACATCAAATCAGTTTTAAAGCCAGGCGCTGCTCCTGGAGGCTTGCTCTATCTCAACCACAGCAACCTGATACTGAGCTAAATCAGCAACAACTCCAATCTCTAAAAATCAGAACCATCAAACATGCTCTTCCCTAATACCTCAAATCACAAAAAACCCCTGTAATGTATCATTTCAACTTCCCTTATCTGATACAATACAACAATAGACATACATGCTGTACATACTGTTCTCTACTTTACAACCTACTAATCATGCAGGTCAGGAACGTCACTGATAAACAGAGATCAGTAATATCTGAAAGGAAAATAAAGGAGTCATCATCTTTACTATGCCCTGTTGTGCGGAGCAGGAAGATATAAATGGAACAAGATATGAATCCAAGATAATAACTCTCTTGTGACGGGAAAAGTGAGCAAACCTACCCAACAAGCCAATAACTGTGTTCATATGTTTCATATTTTCCATATAAAACTGTGTTTAAGTTGGGGCATAGTCCAAAAACTAGGTCTGCACGAGTGAAAACCAGTTTGTGTGACTGCTCTGTGTAAGCTAAGCTTCTGTTGTCATTTGCTTTACAAACATTCACTGTCTGGTCCCCATTTTTATTTACCAGAGAGACAGAGACTCACCCTCGGCTGGATGACGGCTACTCATCCAAAGTGTGGTTTTTCTGTCTAAACATAGCAGTGCTGACACACACACACACATCTGTGCAGCAACTCTGGAAAATGTTGCTCATGTGATTAAAAACTGTTATCTTGGAGAGCACATATGGCATCACAGAGTGAAGAGGGAGAGGAGAGGAGAGACTGAGGAAGAGTAGACTACTACTGCTACTGGAATAGGAGGATCTCCAGGTTAGGAATGTAGGTTGGCAGAAATAAAAGACAGCCAGCAGGCAGACAAAAGCAGCATTCAGAAAGTATTCTCTCACTTATCTCCTCCAAATATTGGATTAACATTGGCCTGCTTTTACTGCCTTGAACATACATTATGTGTTTGTGTTGGAGTCTGGGAGGTTTCAGGGATACTTGGCACTAAACTATGTGAGTGTTTACACTGAGCAGGGCAGCCACTAACGATTATTTCAAAAGCTTGTGACTCATTTGTTGGTTAATTTCATCATAAATTGATCATTGTTTCTTTTAAAGAATATCTAATAATGTGGAAAATGGCTACCAAAGCTTCCAAAAAGCCAAAGCTACGAGTTTAGACTGAATATATTCACTTTACTTGTAATTTCTAGTTATACAAACACAGAAAAGCCGCAAATATTTACATTTAATAGCTGTAAACAGCGGATGTTTGCTATTTCTGGATTGATAAATGTTTTTAAAACAAACAATCAATCATCAGAGTTGTTGATTAAATTCATATCGACCAACTAACCGATGTCCACAACTCGTTTCAGCGCTTTACTTCGCCATATGTTAGGATAATGCTGTTTTGCTGCTTTCATTTTTCTATTGCATATCGTGTGTCTCGACACAGGAGTTTTATGTTGCAGCCTACTTATTATTTTCCTTTAATGAAAGTAAACACGCAGGCAGCCTTAATTATAACCACATTTATGTTTTCTTTATACTCTGGTTTACACTTTGACGCGTAAAGTCTCAGTAGAGTTGGTAGTTTACCTCTGGGAGCGGGGAGATAGTCGCCCGTGATGTGACCGTAGTTTCTCCTTTAAAGTCCTGACAGAAAACTCCTCCGGGGCCGGGTTAACTCACTTGTTTTCAGCCGTCCTACTTCATCCCAACAATGGCGGAAAAGTTGGATAAATCCATGCGACTTTTTCTTTCTCACCGGCTAAAAAAACCTCGCCATGTTTTTTTTTTCCCCACCGTGAGTCGCTCCTGTTTTCGCTCCGCCGACGACGACTGAGAGTCTGGTTGAAGCACCGACTCCTTCTTTGAACGCTTGTCTGCGGTGATGACGCGGCTGCGCTACTGCCGCCGCCGCCGCTGCTGCTGCTGCTTCGGGGCGGAGCGAGGCTGGCACGAGCGCACACACACAGACAGACGCGCGCGCACACAGAAAGCCCCAAAACCGGTTATGGCTTCATTTCACTCAGGTGAGCTGTTGCTGAATACCGAGAGTAGATTTCTGAAGTAGTTTGATTTAGCTATTTGCACAGGTTTATATGTGCAGCAGTGGAAATGAACAAGTACAATTACTCCAGTACTCAGTTTGGAGGCATTTCACCTGAGTACTTCCATTTTATGCTACTTTACTTTGTACTTTTTACTCCACTACATTCATTTCACAAGTTAAATTACTAGTTGCCTTGCAGATTTAGATTATTAAAACAAAATTTAAAACAATGAATAAATTAAGACGCATCATTATAGGTTCAACTGCCCAGCAGAAGCCTAAATAAGGGAGAGCAGGGCACAACCCAACACATTTTAGTTTGGGCTAAATGTTATTTAAGTGTTTGACGTTTTTTTTTTATTTGTTTTTTGGGTTAGGGCTTTTTTCTTCCTACAGTTGTACTGAGAATTGGTGCACATTCAACCAGCCACGTATCATGCCGACGTATCATGCCGATGTTTAAGGATGCCTCTTTCGTTTGTTTCTGACACTTCAAGCCAATCACCAGATTTTGACGACTTCAGAGTGAGGCCGAGTTCAGTGGGTAACCTAGATCCACATGTCAAAATATGAGTATTGAATGTATGAATATTAACAAGACTGTGAAACTGTATGTCTGTAAGATACCAGACAAATTTAAAATACAAAGTATATCTCATTTAATTAGGACATTAGTTCAAACTGAACGGAAGTTTGAAGTGCAAAAATAGAGAAAATGCGCTACAGGTGGGTTAGCTGTAACCCTGCTGTGTGGAATTTTTTTTTATCAAGCCTAGCTAACACGTGCTGGGAGCTGGTTACATAGTTCAAAACGGTGCTGCGTTTTAGGCAACAAGACAGTTATTAAGATGATATCGACAGTTCAGTCATTGAAGCTACTTTGAGTTTGCAAAGAAAGCTTTGTTTTTCTCACATGCATTCACAAAAAAAAATGAACATACTGATTTATTGATTGACGGACAGCTCATGCAGTATAATCCAAGGCTCATGTATCCAGTTGTTTGCTCAGTACTTCTCAAACTCAACTCAACTCTTGCATTTTTGCAAAAAAAAAAAAAAAAAAATCTTAGAATTGGAATCTGGCCTTGATAAGTTTGACCTTCAGTTCAGTTTTAAATAGTGTGATGAGTGTTGAAGACAGGTTTTTGTTCGGGAAGTACTGAGCATATGACTGGATAAAGGGGACTGCACGAGTTGTGTGAGAGTTTGTAAACTGATGTTTTCATGTAGTTTTGCTGTTGCCAAATGTGATCAACAAGCAAACAGCAAATCAATAATTGCCATTTTCTGTGGAGGCATCAGAGAAAAATGAAAGTTTTTCTTCATGAATTCAAGGGAACGCGGCATGACTAACTGCTTACCAAATGTTCATTTTGAAGGCTTAGTATTTCTTGAAGTAAGATTTTGAGAGAGTATTTGGTCTCAGTTTGACACACCACATTCAAACTGACACGAAATGTTTGTCGACTGATGAATCATTAATTTAAGACAAAAAAAAAAAAAGACAGAAAGACACATCATCTGTCAGTTTATATTGTTTGTGTCAGGCTAATATGTGAAACAATTAAAATGTCCAAGGTTTTCCTCCTCATGTTTGTGTGTACAAAAAGCAAAGATTCAAAGACACACACCTGACACCTAATTTGACAACAGGGTCTAAATACAGATCTGAATAAGAACCAGCTCCTGGCCACATCATTATTAGTGGTGCAACTGTCTCTGAATAACAGACTGACACATGTTCAAACAGTCTACAACAACGTCAAGGTCACCCGGTGACAGTGGTGGAAGATGCACTCATATCTTGTACTTAAGTAAAAGTAGCTATACTACAGCGCAGAATCTCTGTTACAGGTTAAACTCATGCTTAAGTTAGAGTACAAATGGCCCGACATTGACCAAAGGCTGACGTTTGCTTGTGTGTCAGGGCCCTGACACCTTTTCCTAACATACAGCGAGCGAGCAAACTCTGGCAGGTGGCATGTGAAAAATTTATAGATATACCACAAGTGACAAGAACATTCAGGGAGCCTTTTGAGCCACGATCGAGCCTGCTGTTGGTCTGAAAACAGGTTGGAAGTGCACGAAGCTTCGCAAAAATAGAACCAGGGTGAGCAGATGTTCAAGCAATTGACACATCACTGTTTGCTGATGAACAGAGCAGGTTAGGAAACACTGAATACAATCTGATGTTTGCTCATTTGCTCGATCGCATCACATCCAGTTAGAAAGAGGCGTAAGACTGCTTTGGCAGCTCAATTTCTCTAAAGAGCTTCAAATGTAGTGACTCTCTGAGCAGACATTAGCCATCTTCTCTTAAAGGAATGGTTCGACACTTTGGGGAATACGCCTAATCATTTTCTCTGCCAAGTGTTAGATGAGTCGATCAATACCACTCTCATGTTTGTGCATTACCGAGCTATAATAGCAGGAGTCAATTAAGGCTGGAACGGAGCACCCCTGCAGTCATCTAAGAATATTTGTCAAAACAGTAATCAGGCTGACAAGTCCATTGTCTCTTTGTTTGCTGACGCTCTAGCAAACACAGCAACTGTCATCGAGCTGTAAACAGAGGTGGACCAGCTAGAGCAGTCACAGTGGGAGTGACGCTCGTCAACATGTATGATAACTATGGTTCAATGGCCGGTTTATTTAATTCAAATTTAGAGTCAGTCGAAACAGGTGGGTGAAAGTAAAGAACTTTTGAGACAGAGCCTCTCATTGTTAGTTTACTGGTTAGGCAAGGAGGTCTGGTTGAGCTTTTTTTTTTTTAAATCCAGGTACTGACAGTTAAGCAGTGTGTTGACATCTGGATCACATTTGAGCTCCTTTCTTATTAGTATGCAGATTTGCTGTTTGTGTTTTGTCTTGTTCCACTCTGTTTTTATGCAACACTTCAACAGCAGAACTGAAGGGTCCCAACAAGAGGCATCCAGATGGTAGTTGGAGGTATGTGTAATGTGTGTGTGTGTGTGTGTGTGTGTGGGATGGGTGTGGGGTCTCCAGACAGCAGGGGTCCAGTCCCCAGGCTGTCCTCTCTTAATGACCCAGGCCGAGACAAAAGGGGGATCTGCTGTGTGCAGGCTGGAGGCTCCACATCCCTCTGTGTAGCAGACCCACAGCTGGTCACCCCGTGGAAACAATGGACACCCGGCCTGCGCTCATAAATAATAATCCCGAGGTTTACATATGATTAAGCTGCTCATGCACACACTCTGAAGTATGACTGACTATTTCTAACAAAGCAGAGGAGTTTGTTTTCAGACTCATGTTGAATCATCACTGAGACTCAGGTCTGTTTTCTTGATGGTGCAGATATGACTTAAAACAAACAAGCAAGCAAAAAAACAAACTGAGAACTTGTTACAGCTGCTGTTAAAATTTGTTGTGGGGCATCAAATAAAGCTGTGAAAAAGGGCTGTGTAAACTGTGGCGATTAAGGCCAAGTGTAGCGCTTGCCTGCAGCCAAACGGATCTGAACCTGCGCCCAAAACAAAGCGACTCATTGTTATTTTAAAGCCAGGTTCACAGTTACTCAATACTTCCTTGCTTATCAAGAATGGCAGGTTTATTTACTGTAATTCTCCTCAACAGCTTCGCTCCTGTGTTAAGAAGCAGGCGAGAGTTTCAGAATTATATAGAAATGTACCAGAGCTGGTGAGTCACGATGGAAACTCAGAAACAGTTTTTTTCCCATTGTGCCTCACAGGCTCCTCCAGGCATCTCTTCCTCATTAATCCTCCTGCTGCAATAAGTACGTATACAGCCAGTTGTATTTAGCAGCACTGCCAAGAGGATGCAAATACAATTACATTTGGAGTTTACTGCAGGCTAAAAGGATAATGCTGAGGATATTCAAGATTCTTCTTGGTGTCAACACGCTAGTATTGCCTGTGTAGCCAAAGTCTGATAATAGGGAAGCTGATTCTGCTTCGCCATGGAGCTCCTTTGTTGTCTAAAAACTATTAAAACACATCAGTGAGCCACACTGTTGCACAGGCTGACATCTTTTCTTCATTATATACATATTTGTAAACTCTCTCCCAGCCCCACCTCTGTCTCCCTCTATAATTTCCATCCCATAAATTAAAAGTTATATGAAATTGCAGGGGTTTCCTCAGTCATTCCCAGACCCTGGAGAGGAGGCTGACTGATGGTTGCCACCACCTGCTGCTTCTTTACCTATATAAAACAACCCCCAGACCCAATGTGTGTTTGCATTCATCAAACTAAATGGTCCTTTTCCCTTTTTTCTTCCACTACCCCTTTCTTTTAATCCCCTTTCACCCCTCTACCTCTTTTTCTTTCACGTCTTCTCAGTTAAAAGCTTATATGTTGAATATAACATTTATTTTCTTGCTTTCCAATGTCTTCTTTTGGCACATTTCTGGGTCAGCATAGCTTTTGGGACAAAGTTGAGTACAACACCATGGAGGGTAACGTGGCTTACAAGGAGAGAGCTCTGTCCAGATGGTCTCCATTCATTTGGCAGTATGTGCTCGAATTTTGTTTGGTGATTGGATCTTTTGTTTGAATTTGCCAATAAAATCAATGAGCATTACTCTAAGCAACCAGAGTCTGCTGTGACTGCGACCAGCTGACCAGGCCAAGGTGGGTGGTCATGTTGTTGGACAAGAGCTCTTTTCAGTGCTGGAATTTCAAAAATATTTCCCTTCTGAAATCAGTGTAAAGCTTGTTTAACAACAGTGAAAAAACTGTCAGCATTGAAATCCTTGATGTCCAGCCTGAGGAAAGCTCTACAGGTTAAGTTAAGGTAACAGCAATCTGTCACATAAGAAAAGTAATCAAATGTATTAAGTTGCATTGCTTTGATGGCGTTACTAAGTAATCTGTAACCTAAGTAACCTTCCCGACACTGAAATGACACTCTGTAGTTTAGTTTGACTCAGTCCTGCACTGTAAAATATTTGAGTGTACATTTACAGGCTACTAGTTGCATCACTTTCACAGTAAGTTACTGTATCATCTTTACTGTAAATCATTGTGAAATGATCTTCAGCTGTATTCTGTGATCTCACAATAGTTATACCTCCATGTTATTGTGATTTAGCAGTATGCTCCTGTGAAGTTAATTAATTTAATTGTAACCTCATAGTTTATGTAGATTGGATTAGCAACATGAGCCCATAGAATTACTGTATTTCATTGTAATCTCACAGGTAAACTCCATATGTGATTTAGCAGAGTACCTCTGTTGAATTACTATATTTACCTCCATGAATTTCACAATAAAAGTTTTAATGGGGTTAAATATCACAGTTTAGGTGATAATAAAGTGATTTATTGTGAAATATTACAGTTGCAAATTGTAATTTTATAAAAATGCAGTGCATATACACCATCCTGCTGCTGTAAGTGTGCTGTAGTGCACAAAATGTTCATTACTTGGCAGTTGAAAATATAATCCAACAAATGCACTATTTCCTTCTGTTCTCTAAAAGCAGTGACTCATTGGTTTAAGAAATTACGGAGCCTTTCTGTAAATATAACTATATATTTGTGATGTGGTTTCAAAGATTTGCATCATCAGCAAGAACCAGCGAGCTTGGGGATGCGTGCTACACAACAGGAAAGTCAGAGAGTGTTCTGAGAAACTAACTCATTGTTGGGTTTGGCCAAATGAAAATATAAAATGACACATTCTGTAATGACATGAAAGTGCTAAAAGAAAAACACGTTAGCCTACAGAAGCATTTGTTCCACTTGGCTTGCTGTATCCAACATTTCCTCCCATGCTGGCAGAATGAATCAATATATATTGTATTAACGTGAAGGTTTAATAATGACATGATGGATCACCATCACGTCCAGTGACCTCATAGAAAATGATTCCAGTGACCGACATTAACTCACAGTTGTCCTGATGTAATTACCTCACAGAGGTAATTGCCTAATTTTTCTCACAGCTTAATGTCATAGACGTGAATACATGCGTGCATGTGTCCCACACCCTGCTGTGGGTCAGGGTTAATTGCCTCCCGTACATTAGAGCCCTCCACCAATCACTGTGTCATCAGAACAGAGGGCGGGGTGTTAATCCTGGCTAACGACGTTAACAAGACGGGATAGGATGACAGAGGGAGTGGTGGGTGTGAGGGAGCCTGCAGTCAGCCAGGACTCAGGTGTCCACCTCTCAGAGTCTCAGGTGCTCAGTGAGGCGTTGTTTGCTGTGTATATGATCACCCAAGGGTGTCTGCAGAGCACAGGCTGGCACTGCTGCCACCTCTGTCGCCCAGCTGCACGTTTATCAGGTTTAATCAAAGTGGGACTAAAGCACGCTGCTGTTAATGAGGGCCAGAAAAGGAAAATGAGGAATTAAAAAGTCGCTGCACACGATTGATTCAAACAAGAAATGTTTTGAAAGGCTAAACCACCTTCATCTGTGTTTTTAAGTTGTGTCAAGTTCATTCACTTTAAGTTTGTTTAGTAGCCAGCCCCGTCTCCTAGAAATTACGTTCGTCTGTTACTGCTTTCTTAATTACGTTGTTGAGGCAACGTAATGGTTGCCTGGATTATGTTCAGAGACAACAGCCCTTTTTACCCAGAGATCGTGCTACAGGGCCGCTACAAAGTCCCTTCTTTATGCTGCCTTTGCAGAACCAAACAACAGCAGCATCATTCCAACCCAGTGTGTGATTTTAGACAGCATGCCAGAAGCAAAACAGGCATCATGGGTGTGACACAACACAACAGAGTTGGCCTTGAGTGTGACATAATATTTGTGAACATTTTCAGACAATGTTCTTCTTTGAGTTAGCTTCTAACTTGCCAGCTGCTTTTTTAATCTTCTGAGGTGGGTCGCACACATAACACATTTTCAAAACGTCACACCTGACCCTTCCATTATCCAAAATTTTTAGGAGGCAGGGCTGCAGAAGCGACTGACAGGAAAACTTAACTGACACTTGATACAACATGGAGCAACTGCTGGGAGCAGGACTGAGGATTACCCTCATAAAGACTGGCGGCCACAATGAGACCTGCTCCAGCATCACTGCTAATAAAACACAAGACGTCGGTTTAGAAACAGGAATCAAGAGATTTGCTTTTAGGGACAGAGTGAGTTCAGCTCTGTTGAACTGTCTTGAGACACACCGTGCATCTACCTGCTCTATCTGTGGACACGTGTGCCTGCACTGAATTACTGCCTAAGGGTAATAAATCCATTTTAATAGAGAAAACGCCTGCGCACTATCTGCAGTTGGAGATCATAAAAATTTGTTTACAAGCAGACTATTGCTTCCGGCTATCTTTGGATCAGACAACATGTATATTCAACCGCTTCCCAGAAGCACAAAGGTTTTATTTATGGGCAAAAACATGCATTTAACTATCAATCATTCAATTAATTTTACTTGTCACCTTGAAACATTCACTGTAAGTACCTGATAGTGATAGCTGCGTCACTGCTCCATCCAGCTCTCACTGTAGTTCCTCCTTACCAGTGATGCAGAGGAACATCTGCACATTGTTGATCGTTCATTGGATTGCACACTGACATTTTCAGAACAAAAAAAAAAACAGGCTGACGGTCGCAATCAGTGGGATATTTAAAATAGCGCGTTTGTGCATTTAATCCTTGTCGAGCAACAGTGGTGACTCTCCTTGGACAGATCAACAGGCTGCAGTGTTTCTAGCTCCACCTTTTAGCATCAGATTTGTGTGCAGGTTGTTTTAACAGAGGGCTAACTAAAAATCATCAGTTCTATTTGTACCATCCACAATGTTTGACAATAACTGCTCTAATGCATTACAAACTGGACTGAGCTGAACTGAACAGTACAACTGGAAATGGGGCCTTAGTGCTGGCTTGATGTATCCAGTGCCTTGTTCCAAACCTCAGCGGGAAGAAAAGGCAGTTAATGGGTGGTGGGGGTCATTAATGATTCTCCTGGCCTCATTCTTGCTGTGTCTGGTGTAAACATCCTTTATGTAAGGTAGAGCAGGGCCTAATGTATGTGCAGCCGAGCCAATAACTCCTTGCAGGGCCTTGTTGGTGCTGTTTCTGAACCAGACAATTATGTTACGCATCAGGTTGCTCTTGATGGCGCAGGAATAGAAAGTCGGTATTTGAGGAGATCTTGCAAATTTCCTCAAGAGTCTAAGAGTAAAACAGTCTCTGCCTTCCCTTTCTCACCACTGAGTTGGAATGCAGTGCACAGGTCAGGTCCTCTGTGATATGGACACCGACACCCTCTTCACACTCTTCTTACTTTGTCCGCAGCCCAAGAACTAGAAACAATCATAGTCCTTACAACACCATTTCAGAGTAGGTACTCTCCCAGCACAAGAGAAACCTATAATGATGTAACTGTACATTGAGTGAGTGACTGAGTGAGTGTACAGTGAGTACAGCAGGGGGGTTGGTATCTTATCTTTAAAGTGAGATAATGGTCATTACTGATTAATAGATTACTGATAGATTACTGTTTGGGGAGGGACCCAGGTGACACGTCCCTCTCAACTTTTAGACAGTACTTTTGTCACCCTGAATAAAAAGATTAAAGTAACAGAGGACTTTTATTTTGACTAAATTATAAAGCAGAGAAGGCACATACTGGTGCATGGAAAATCACAAGAATGCAAGAAGTGAAGTGTCTGACGCTCAGGATTTCTGGTGGAGGACACATGTGCCCCCCTCATGCTGAAACAAATCCTACGCCCTTGATGCTACGCTAAACACTGCGCTAATGCACAACAAAGGTGTGCCTGACTGCTCTCACTCAGAGATAGTGTGTAGGAACCCTTTGTTTACAAAATAAAATGGTTATTGTGACAACATGAGATAACAATGCAAAAAGTTTAACCTCAGCGCTGTGAAAGGTTTTTGTGCCAACAGGTCCAAATGACAGTTGAGTCATTTCCTGCCAGGTAATTTCTACAACAATGTTGAGAATGATGACTGATACCATGAAAGAATGAGTGCACCTCCTGGAGAGGAAACCAATACGCCGTTTCTGAGAAATGACTTTCTTAGAGGCATTACATGTCGCTATTTTAGGCTGCATAGACGCATGCTGAGCATACTGTATGCTAATCTTTGTAAACTGTGTCTTGACCTCAGATATCACACTGTGCTTTAAACATTTTGCCTCTTACATTGAAGTTCTGTTGCATTAAAGTCCCTCTGATTAATAAATAAGTCTTTAGAAGATGTGTATTGAGCCTAAAATGGACATAAATGAACAAGTAATTATAAAATAGAAGGAGAAAAAAATGCCCGGAATACACACACATGCACAAACAGGACCTAATCATGCATTAAATGGAGAGATGTCAGAGCGAGGGGGCTGCCTTGGACAGGCACCTCAGCAGTTGGGGGTTCAGTTCGCTGCTCAAAGACACCTCCGCAGTGCCCAGGAGCCGAAATAGCACCTCTTCAGCTACCAGTCCACACACAGATAGGTCCTTGAACTGGTAACCCTCTGATTCCCAAGCCAAGTCCCTATGGCAGCCACTGCCGCCCCTAAATAAAGATTCATATGAATAAACTGAGTAAAATTTATATAAATAAAATAATTTGTGGAATAATGTAAGAAATAATTAACCCTCAACTCAATAATGTAAAATGTTTTGTCATAGTTCCTATTTTCATTAAAAAAATGTTTTTATAGGAGTTCATTTTTCTTTCATTGTAGAATATTTGATTCTAAAATTCCCTTTTTAATATGTCAGTTTTTATTTTTACTCATGTCACATTGTATTATATCACTTTTAATTTCATAATTTCACATTTCAGCATTTCATTAACACGATGCCACTGCCCTATCACCTTTCAGCTAATCCTACACCCCAGTTAATTTTGATAATAAATGATTAATTAACATTCTATAATAATAAGTTTTATGATTTTTACAAATTGTTTTTTCTTCTTGTTTTTTAAAACAATATTTATTTTTAGATATTTTACTATTTTTCTCAAATGACTATTTCTGTCATAATGTGTTTTTATCTAATATTGAACACTTTGTGGTTCCATAGATTATCGAAAGAAAAGCCTTTTAAACACAGGAAGCCAAAGCATCACACAGGGCGACTCAGGTCATCTAAAATGTTAGTTCTCGACCTTTTCGTTCGAGAACCACTGTTCCTAAATTAATGCACATTAGCTCATGGACAACTGTTTAATAAGATTTTGCTTCAGGGACCTCCAGCTGAGATTTGGGGTGTTAAATGTGATTAACACCAGAGTTTAATAGCTGTCAACAACAGTTGAGGAGATAACTGTAGAGGAAGTGAAACCTATGATCAGAGAAGTCGCTCTCATGACTCTTACTCACATTGGGCTCACTTTTAACGAAATAGAGAAAACTCCCTGTTTTCTGGGGACCCCCTGGTACTGCCTCAAGGACCCCTGAACCCCTGGTTGAAAACCACTGAGCTATAAAACATTACTTTGTTGAATGATTTAAGAAAATGTTCATTGATTACTGTCTCTATAATGAAAACTTTTAATTTAATTTTTCATTTCAACATCACATTTAATGACAGTGGTGTTACTGCCCAACCAGCTGATCACATCATTGATTAAATAACATTTTATAATAATGAGGCGAGTTTCAATAGTTTAAATTGACTCATTTTTTAAAGAACGCCTTAATGTGAGTTATAAATACAGAGAACAAAAGCATCTCACAGGGCGATTGAGGTCATCTAAACCACAACAAACTGCAGTTGGAGGCATCCAAGTTTATGATGGGAAATTCCAGTGATGTCTCGAAGCAGCAAAGACGTTGCCGTTGTGGGTCACTGCGGGAGGGAGTCCTTGTCACCAGCTATGATTTGTACAATCACAGATGCACACATGAACCCACACATTCACACACTCACAGATATGATGCATCCTGTAACCTTTAAATGAAACACACAAACAGGACTCTGAAGGTCTGAGGGGAAAAGTAGCTCGGCTGCAATATGTGACAGGCGAGAGTCATGGGAAAATACTTTGGGTAATGCCACATGACATGTGGCACAAACAAACCTTAACAGTCTTTCAGTCAGGCCAGCAGCCGTGCAACATTAGCTTGTGCTAATGTTTCAAGGCCATGTTGGATTTTATATCATAATGCACATGCACACAATATTAAAAAGAGAGCAAGGCTGAGGCTCCTTTCCTTTCGCGGTGTTATGATACTCACCGGGCAGCAGCTATTTCTGACGCTGCTGGCCACAACAATGAAACTTGGACCTAATAATGAAGTGTTTACCTACACAGAAAGGTTACTTTGAAAAATACTGTCTGCATGTAATGAGCAGACACTGTACATTGTCTGTGATAACAGAAACGTAAATAGAAGAGACAGCAACACATTTGACCTGCAAGGTACCCTGGGTGCGTTGGTTGTTGACGCTCTGGGATGCCGTGTCAAGTTCTGCCTGTTACATGCATTGTCTTCTTTCAAAATACACTTCTGTTTTCACAGGAAATTTAACGTCTCTTTCAAAACAAGCTCACAATGTCGTCTAATGGTCCACAGGCCTGTAGCTGTCATTGAGGTAAATGCCTCTGTGTTTCTTCTGGTAACGTGGGATGATAAGCAACTTGCAAAGAGTTTACATTAAACTATACATAAAGACAATAAAAAATGTAATGATTTTTTTCGTAGTGTGATCACAGTTTATTTAAGACTCAATATATTTGAGTTTAAATACTTACAAGTGTATTATTCCTGGCAGTTTGTGTGTCCCTATGCTTTAGGATTTTTTTGGGAAGATTGGACAGAGTTAAATCTGTGACAGTCAGAGATAGTTTTTTAGTCTTTGTTTCACTGTTGTTCAAGTTTGTGTTTACTGTGTTATTTCCTCTCTTGGTTCCTGTGCTGCATTTCCCTCATTTCCCCTTCTACACACCTGCCCTGCATCAGCCTCGTTAGTCTGTCCCTGCTCCAGAGTTTTCAACAGCCAATCAGCTCCCTGCCTGCTCTCCCACCTTATCACCTTACTCCCCTCACCTGGGCTTCTTCATCCTTTTCTCCAACTGCTTTTCATCCCCTTGTCGGATTAGTTTGGATTTAAATTTGAAGTTCAGTCTTTGTTAGACCCTTGGTTTTGCTTCAATGATTTATTTAATCTCCTGTTGCCTGCGGTCTCCTGTAGTTGGGTCCACCTGCCCCACATCACATGATGTGTAAAAGGCCAACCCAGCCCCCAGAATAAATATTGACATTGTACGTTTCTGCAAGCCACAGGTACGTTACATTTGCGCCTGATTATGTGGCAGATATGTTGAAACTTTTCATTTAAACAAAGCTGTGATTTACATGTGATTAGGTTTTGGCACAAAAAACTATTTTATATTTTTCTCTGGCTGCTGCATCAACAACTGAATGTGTAGCATTGTGTGCATGTTAAAAACAAGGTCAAAACTAAATAAACCCTCCCAGGAGAAGTTCAAATGATACTAAACCCTAAAAGTCCGTGTTTTATTTTCTCCCTACAGTAACTCTGGCTGGACGTGAGGGGAGGGCTGGTTGAAATTCTTTGTCATTTGTCTGCTTGAGGTTCCTCTTGGAGCAACAATAGCAGCCTTGTAGCTCTTTGCCCAGATCCTGGCAGCGATGTCCTTGGGTCCTGTGACTTTGGGTCCCGGGTGTCCGTCTGTTCGTTCCTCTAACACAATCCAAGCCCTCTTCTGCTGCGATTGGTGCGGGCAGATCAGAAGGCTGTCTGACCATAGACGGCTTATAAAAGATATCACTGATCAGACCCTCCAGTTGGAAAGAAAATGTAGACATTACCTGCGACTACTGGCTGATGATTCACCATTAATGCTCTGCCATTCAGTACTAATATAATACCTATAAAAGCTTTGCATGCTCACACAGGTGTTTTCAATTGCTCTGGATAAGCTGGGTGGATCTACAGACCCTTTTAAAGGAAGATATTTTGAGGTCACGGCGGGAAAAGCGCAGGTGTAGACAAGTTTAACATTCCTATTCAATTTGAATTCAAACACACTTCATTTGTCCCTGGGGGGCGATTTGGAGAGGCATGAAGAATATTTTGGTAACACAAATTACATAAATACAGAAAAAATACAGAAAAATTTACATTTTTTCAAGGTTTACATTTTGTGTTAACTCCCCCGCCAAGCACCAATTTAACCAAACCAAATGAATTAACATAGTTAATAGATGCTTCCTGCATGAAGAAACTAATTCCTCACAGTGCTCAGATGGGATTTTGGCCCATTCTTCCACACAGACAGTCTTTAAATCTGTAAGATTTTGAAAGGCCTGCTTGCAAATCTTGAGAAAGAAACTGTACTTTCAAAAATGAAGCTTTGCTTTATTTCATGCAGGACACGGGAGTCATACACCCCAGCTGTAATCGGGTGACAGCCAGCTTATTGGATCACTGCTTCTAATCAGTCACACGTTCTCACAACAAGGCGGTCCATTTAAATATGGCCTCCTACTCACTGCTGCCACTGCTGCTTGCAAAGCTTTGCCTCCTCCACCCCAGCCTCCACCTTCCTAATTCAGAGTCCTAACATGGCTTAAAGGTTAAAAGGTTATTTAAGTCTTGCTTTGGGCCCACTCTTGTATATCTGGGGGGTTTTCTGCATTGCGCTCCCTGTATTGGTTTAGCATGCTGCTTGTCTGGTCCTGGGAGCATCTTAAGAGTGGAGACATCAGCGCTAAACATAACTGTATTTCCATTTGTTGCAATCAGTGGTTAAATCTATGACAAGAGTGTTCCTGATTGAAATTCAAAAAGTGTCCTCAGTTCCCAAACACTTACTGAGTATTGTTAACAGTAAAGGTGATGTAACACAGCGGTAAATGTGCTCCTGTCCCAACACTGTTGGAGCGTGTTGCAGGCATCACATTCAGCGTGAGTCAAAAATAAAGTTCATGAGTACAGTGAACATTACATATTTTGCCTTTGTACTGTATTCACATGAATATGTTTTGACAAGGATTTGCAAATCATCATATTCTGATTTTAAAATTACATTTTACACAGCATCCCAACTTTTGGGAATTGAGGTTGTATTTATAAATATTTGACTATAGAACTGAGAAGTGCCATAATGTTCTGCATTTTATAACTGTTAAGAGCTTAAATTACTTCAGTACTTCAGTTGAAGTCTGGGACATAAACTGTGTGAAACCTCACAAGCTACGTCACATTAGTTCGGTCTGTGGGATGGCCTTCTGCATAAAACCAGGCTCCAACCAGGAAGTGACATCAGGTAACTAAAAGACAAAGAGAAATGAATCAATAACTTACAAAAGCAAACAGCAAAATGACAAAAACAATGTAAACTAAATGTGCACGCTTCATCTACAAAAGTGTGTTGTCAGAGTGCTAATGCATGTCAAACTAAACAAACTGGTGTCGTGTCGATCTAACAGGACTGCAAATTAAAGGTGACTGAACAGGTGGTGATGGTGTGGGTGGTTATAGAAATCATTCAACCTTTTGTGCGGCTGTGGTCACAGAACATCACATGGTGGAAAGTCCTGTTTGTTTGACCTATACCACCGCAACCTGCCTTCTTATGTAGGCTTTTGCACCTCATACCACATCCTTCTTTACTCCCATCAGTGCTCTCGTCACAAGATCGCAGCCTTTCCCAGTTATACTGACAAACAGTGCATGAAACTTCATTTTTATTAACACAAAATAATGAGTTGTTAAGGAGTGGTTTGTCATTGACGCTGTTCCTTTAAAAAATAATGATAAAATGGCTGTTTTGCGTCATTTCTTACCTCAGTAATATGAATCATATTAGGCTAACTGTGTTATAGTAATAACATAAAAATCTAAGCATGTGGATGATGGCTTATTCACAGTAATTGAGTATGAGTTCAGCATCTATCAATGGGCATGCTGTTATCAAAATAAACATGCTGCTCTGCTGGACTGCGAGGAGATTATTACCCAAGGCCAGTAAGTGGAGAAAAACCGTGTTTCCAGATCTGGTTGAGCTGTTAATCATTAGCTGTGACAGTAGCCACTGTAGATAGTTACAGCACTGACAATCTGTACAGGATGTTCTGCCCTGCTGGTAAAGTACGTATAAGCTATCACATCAGTATCTGACATAATAGAGAATCTCATCCCACATATCTCACAGTGACGTTTGTTCTCCTCCATCTTTAAAATGCATCATGTGTTTTCACCACAGACCAACAGAGAACAAAGCATCCAGATAATTTGTGTGTCAGTTTCAGATCTCTTTAAACAGTCAGAGTAAATCTGAAATCAGGAGGGAAGAACTGCTGATTGTCCACCGGACCCACAGGGTCATGGGACACGATCAGATGCCCTGATGTGTGGAACTTCTCATGACTTTACTTTTGAAGTGTTGCATGTCTAAACGTGTGTTTCTGTCCTCCATTGCATGCATCTTCTTTGAGCTTTGGTCACGCAGGGTGAAGCTCGGAGAAGGCAAAGAGAAAAGTCAGTGGGAAGTTTTTATTTTACATTCAGACGGATGGAGCACAACAGATGCCTGGATGCGCTCTGACTCACCGAATTTCTCTTTCAGTACAGAGGTGTCTCCCATGAGGCTTACTCTATACGTGTGACAGACAACTAAACAAAAATTAAGGAAACTCGCAGCCATTAGTGACTCATCCTCTCAGATCCTGTTTCATCCGGGGTAACGTGGGAGCAGCTTTGAAATCAGATCGCTGGGTGAATCTGATGCATTAAACGATGCCTGTTCTCATGTTACAGAGACGGACAAAGATGGAGAGACTAGAAGAGACAACACGATGCGTCATACCTCATTGAACAACAGTGACTCATACAGCTTATTTTAGCCTGTCGTGATGCCGGGCCTGCAACATATAAGAGTTGTATTTACATAATTTATCGGATAAATAATAGACAAAGATTAGTCCTGATGAAACTGGGATATATGTAGAGATAAAGCCAAATATTAAAGTTAATTTGATTTGCAATGTGTGACAAACAACTCATGTGATACTATCAAGAACATTAATCTGCTTCATTAAGAAAGTCAAATGAACACTGGCATTATTTGTTTTTTTCAAAAGTGAACCAGTTTAATTTTTCACATCAGATGCAAAATATGCTCAAGCTTTTTCTTTATCTCCAAGTCCTTGATTTGGATAGGAAAATGAGTGTGTGTGTGTGTGTGTGTGTGTGTGTGTGTGTGTGTGTGTGTGTGTGTGTGTGTGTGTGTGTGTGTATTCCAGGCAGCCTCAGGCAGGTAAAAGGTTTGGGTGTTTGCATGTTTGCACTGCTTTCTGTTTTCTGTCCTGTTGGAAAAGAGGAAACAGTTCCCATGGAGATTTTGCCATTCCTCGAGGGCTGACAGAGAGCTACTGTGTCAGCTTCAGGTGACAAATTGTTCTCTCATTACCGAGCAAACAGACATTAGTTGGACGTTATCTGAGTCGTTGCTGTAACACCATTGAGTTTATGGTGACAGCGATCAAACATGGAAACTAGTTTCCCTTCAAGACCTTTTAGATTCACTCTGCATGAATGAAATGTTGGTGCGTGGATCTGGTGGGTCTGAAAAAAGTAACTCTGTATTTCAGCTGTGTTGAAGAGGAGCACATTACAGTCTTCTTTATTCTACATGGACAAGGCTACATTATGGGGAGCGTGTCTCTGTTCTCTAGTTCAATATTCTCTTTACATACATTAGCTCTCTTACCCCTTGGGTCAAATTTGAACCATTTAAAGTTAAAATATTGAATAAAATCTCCCCCGAGACCTCTTTCCTAATCTTAAAATGCCTGGATGGTCAAGTAGCTACTACTTAATGCATTTCCCAACCCTGACATTAGTAATTTCTCCTTTTGTTGTCTTTTGTTTTTCTTCCTCTCTTTAAAGTGGTTAATTCACTGGTTGACTAATTATTATCATTTTAAGTTTAAGGCTAAAATATGTTTGGGAGTCATTCTCCATACAAAAACAGTAACTATAGGGACGCCCCTGTAGCTCACCCGGTAGAGCACATAACAATGAGTCAGAGACCAGTGCAACTGTATGACTTTCACAGTCATTATGATTGTCCTCTAACCCAGACGTTCCCAACTGGTCCAGCCACGGGGTCCAGATTTCTCCTCAGTCATTAGTTCAAGGTCCACAGAATTCAATATATTCAGTGTCATACTTGCGTCGTACAGCTAGTTGTAAGTAGCTGTCCATTACTCACTCACTCTACAGCAGGAAACAGCACCTCAAAATAAAAGGTCTCCACAGGAAATTCATTGCACTTCAAAATGAAGTGTGTTTTTTCCATACTAGACACATTTGTGAGTCAGTTGAGGTACATTCAGAATGGACCCACTTTTGGACCGGGGCCCACCAGTTGGGAACCACTGCTCTAACCTAACCCTAGCCCAGATCATATGAGGAGAATACAGAGATGGGAAACATCTTTTTTCAGGTTCTCATTATGTGCCATATAGAGCTGAGGAATATACAACCTAAGATTATCTGTTAAGCAGAGCCAACAACTACCCCAGGGCCCCTGATCGGCCCCAGACACTCTTGGTTTACTCTGTGTCTATTGCTCTGTGGTCATGTGATGAGTTATAATTTCTTTGGGAATATGCTCTACTAAAGCATAACTTTCATGTATAGAGGTGATGCCTTGCTGCTGCGGTCACAAGCTCGACTCCGGCTTGCAACTCTTTGCTGCGCGTCATCCCCCCACTCTCTCTGTCTCCCCATTTCACACTGTCCTGTACAATAAAGCCAAAAAGCCCCAAAAAATAATCTTAAAAAAACAACAACAACAAAGCAAACAGTATTTCAGCACAGGACATTTGTACATAATAAAGTGGAAGAACTGGAGTCAGTCGGGGCCCACTGGCTTGTTTTGCCCTCAGGCCTCCAAACAGGTTAAATCTGACCACACACATGGACATGAATGACAACATTTCAAACTCCAAATGGTCTTGGAGGTGAGAGTGAGCTTATCTTTTAATTTTTGAATCAGTACATCACACCAGCATTTCAGTCCCTGCAGGCCTTGTTTAGAGTTCTCTGATAGGATTACATATTAAAACAGCTCACAGCACTAATGTAGGACTGGAGTATCACTCTGGAGCTTCAATATGTTAACCACCATGGATCTGTGCATGTCAGAAACCACCCTACAGGTTGTTTTTTAAAGTAGTTACACTTTCTTGAGAGTAGACTTTTTCTTCAGGGAAACAAACAAACAAACAAACATGTAAATTTAAATCTTTGCAGCCATTAGAATTCCTGCTCACGGAGGAAATGCCAGAGACACCACCTACCAAACCACCCACCGTAATCACCACTCTGAACGACACTGTTTGCATCTGTGGTCTTCCCACTCTCCTGAAAGCCGTGCAATTATCCATGATGGGCCTTCCACCATGGTTATCACATATGTTTTCGGAATGTAATTTGGAGACGGAGAGGGAGGGAAACGGAGACAGATGATTGCTGACCAAAGAAATGTGACCTTTTAAGTGTATCAGTGTCATCTGGCATTTACATTTCCAACAATCATGCTGAAATCTGAGTTTCATACACATGCACAAAAACAGTATGTGTCATTTATAATTGTATAAATAATGAAACTTTGAGTGGAGCATACTGTTGGTGCGTTGTGCTAAGTGTATTCATGTGTGTCTTTGTTGCTGCTGTTGTCTGTGATACACACTCACATGGGAACGGCACCATCAGCTCCGCCCTCCTGCCTCTGCCACACCTGAGCTCAGGTGCAGCCATCAGAGACGCTGCACTCCCAACACACAGCAACTGCTCTGTGTCCCCTGTGTGTGACTGCATGTGTGTGTGACAGAGAGAGTGAGACAGAGTGGTTTCAACTTCAGCATCAAATCTGAGTGCAAGAGTGTGTGGGTGGTGATGGTGGTTGGGTTTTAATGGCACTTCAGTTTATGTGTATCACTCAACACCCACAGCACTTGAGGTTAAGTCTGGTATTTTTCAACCTGGACCCTATTGTTCTATGTTTCTGTGTCTAAGTGATGAACAGGAACAACAACTTTTGAAACTGTTCCAGTATTTAGTGAGACAGCAGCAGAGAGACAGGCTGCGAGAACATTAATGGGCAATAGCAATGTCAATTTACGTCCACTGACAGGCTCATTCACCATTATAAATGTCTGACAACATTATGGAAAGCATCCCTACAGTGATATTATAGAGATTTTATGTTGAAGAGTAAGAGCTTTTTTGTTTAACCAGAAACAGCCCTGAAATCACTGTCATCTAATGCACCAGCCTCCACTTAAATAATCGTGGTTTCACTTCCTATAGATGGAATTTACACTGAGAGTGTCTCAGTTTACAGTCAGACATTAGTTATGTAAAGGTCAAAATCAGTATATTACCAGAAAATGTAACAAAATTGTTTGTTTGTATTTCAGAGGACGAGGAGCACAGGAGGAAATTTCACATTAACCTGAACCTGAAAGTCGATCGATATTAATAAGAACGTAGTGTGCTAGTAGTGTGTAGCATGCTATGCTTATGACATGTGCCATGTGATGTTATGTGAGGTTACATTACATTATTAACAAACAACATAGCTATTTGATGTCTGGGGCCGCCAACCAAGAGTCTGTCACGAGCTGGGAGTGAAACTGTTTTGACAAATTAACGAAACTATGAAAATTAGTCACATGTTGTGAAACAGCTACATGATGTATTGTGATTGCAGTAAAACTGTTTCCAAACTCCTGGCTCTAGGCTCATCCCTCACCACTAAAAGCATAAAACTAACTTAACTGTCAACTTAGAAGATCTGACACAGATATTAGCTAAATTAAATATTTAACCATTATCTAAACTAAGCGTGGGACCGAAACACAAGAACACAGACATGTGGAGACGTGCCGTTTCATTTTTAATTTGCACTTTCGTTTTCTTTTTTCTTTTCATTGCTGCAAAAAGAAAAAAGAAAAGCAAAAGGCCAAACCAGCCAGTGCACACAGAGAGTTGATTTAACATTTCAACTGATGTGTGTTTTCCTGTATGCTTGCCTGACAACTCAAAGCACACAGTGCAGACAATGCACAGTGCGATGGTCATATCATATCACACTGCATCCTCTGTGTACTTTGAGCCCAAGGGAAAACACGCACAGTTGCTCCATCTATAAATCTGGTTTGAGAGGTTTGACTGTGAGAACAAGTCGAACCAGTCTGTGTTGTACCACCTGCCATTTGTGTTTGTTTCTGTACAGGCCTGATATTCACATTCAAATGCTGTGAAACAGACTATTACACTGTCCTACAATCACAGTGTGCACCTGCTCAACTGCTCTTTTTTATGACAGCACTGAAATGGAAAAAGGTGAGAGCACCAACAAATCTTTGAAACGTGTCTGTTTCAACTGTACATGTCCCCTTCCCCTGTCCTTGCTCCACCCAGGTGTGCTGCATATCCTGACGAGGTGCACTGTTCGTTGGGATGCACCTGGCCGGGGAAGGAGGTGCTTAAGAGCAGGGAGGTCTCTGCTGCCTTGCTGCCTCTCAGTCTGGGATTTTACTGTCTTGTGTGTACGTCTTATATCAATGAAGCCCATGGATTTTATTGTTTTAAAGGTGTCCTCTCCTCTGTGGTTGATTTGGGTCAGTGGTGGACTGTTGTTCTCCCCATAGGGCTGTTCAAAGGTGGAGCGTAACATTCAACATCTGACTCCTTTGTTAAGGTTAGACAATCTTCACAGTCCTGGTTAAGATGATAAACACATCATTTTGAAGACCAGTTTTACACATGAACTTGATAAAAGAGCACATTCATTCGCGCTCATTTTGGTGGATGGTAAATTGAATGCATTAGTTTGCTACTTATGACACTGAATATGAGTGTAATTCGCTCTTGTGAGTGTCAACAGTGCTCATTTTACGGCACCGAGCAGGTTGACACAACACAAAGTGCAACACTGGCCGGCAACACAGTTACCAGTTCTGCTAAAACTGGTTAATTTGGATATTTTAAGGATGTGTAATCCACCCATCAGTAAGTCACAGAATCCAACTGAACAAACTGGAGCCTCACACACATGGGCAATGAGTTGAAGCATCCAACCAGTCTTGGAAAATATCTGCAAATTAATGATAATCATGAGATTTGATTTTATTTTTGAAAAATGGAAGAAATAAATGTACAACGTGTTCAGTTTCTGGGACTGTGAACACGAACTAGTTAATTTTAATGTGTGAGAACTAAACTTTGAGTTTGCTCTTCTGAAGTCTGACCGTGCACACCGCTGTTAGGAACAATCACAGTCATGCTCGAAAAAAACACATTGGCTCAGGGTTTGACACAGCATACCTACAGTGCGCTCTCATATGTCAAAGTCTGATGTGTAGTTAGCACATCTCTCCACCCTGACCTCCTCCATATGAAGATTTTTGCCACTCGATAAGAATGTCACTTGGCTGCCTTGTTTACTTCTGTCATAATTACAAACGCGGCTAACAAATAACTGTGACAAAAATAAATTGTTTTTTTGTCTAAAGGCAAACTTCACCAACTTCAGAGAACCAGCTGTGACAAAGGCCCCTTGCTGTGTCACCTCACGTTGCCGTATCTTGGCCAGAAAGTTGTACACGATCACATCACAAAGACTGAAACCGATAGCCAACCAACATGTGTGTTCTGCACCTGCATGAGAGGAAATAACTCTCCACACCAGCAGACAGCAATAGTCATTGATCGTCATTCAAAAAGGGAAACCGGAAGACCTTCTTGACGCTAACATTGAAAGAACTAAACAAATTTACTGTGCGCCAGTGAACAAAAACAGAAACCATCACTAAATGTTTTTGCTAAAGAGCTCAATGGCTAAAGAAAAATAATTTGACCTTATAGAACAAGTTTGTTTTGGTCACTCCTTTTTGACTTTAACTCTTTTGTTTACCTTTTTCCTTTCCATTTCTCTTCTTGTGCGCTGAGCTGAACTGCCAGTCAGAGTGACGACGACAATTCAACATGCTGAATCTTCAGCTTTTTTTTATTTATTTATTTTTTTGCCGATTCAACATGCTGAAGAAAAAAAATAAAAGCTGATGGGGACTGATGAGGGGCAATGACACTCAAGAGTCTTATTTGAAGGCTATTAGATGGCGTTTTTCACTTTAACATAAATGTGTAGTTTTGGGGTAGTTTCTCTTGGAAGAACAGCCTCTAACAGACTGACAGTTACTTGGGAATCAAATCAGAGAATATTTTTTATCTTAAATGTAATTTTCAGGTTGTTATTATTATTGGTAGTTGCTCTTCCTGAGGTTTCCACCTTTTTCTTTTTTTCAGTTTTTCCAAGGACAGAGGGATGACGTATGCTGTAAAGCCCTCTGAGGCAAATTAGACTTGTGATATTGGGCTTTATTAATAAAACTGAATTGAATTGAAAAATTGAATGATGACAATAACTTAATTTCAACAAAAATAGTTTCCTTATTAAATTGGATTATATGTCAGAGCCTACATCTGTAAACACTGACACCATCATTATTCTGACCTTTGCTGCCAAACTAATTTGTTATGAGGGCCTCACCCTCTCATCAGTCAGTAAGTTTAACTTGTTTTTCTAACTTACACTTTTCCTCCCTGGGCAGAGAACTCACTGAAACTGCCATCACACTGCAGGAAGATGCCAACACGCAACTTTTGGAAACTCTCCCTGCATTTGTGGAATGTGATAATCAATTCTGTCAGCAACAGGAACATGATTAAAAGTCTTTTCAAATCGTTTCTGAGAAACACTGGCTTTAATGAAAGATAGAAATCAGAACAGAACAGGGAAGAGATGGTATAAATGCTGTGTGCACAGTCGTGATGATAAGTGGAGACACTTGCAGAGACAGGAATGTGTTATTTTACAGTAAAAGGAGAAAACAAGCAGAGGGTAAGAAAAATGTAGTTATCACCTGGTCCACATGACCTCTCTGTGACCTTTTGCAACTATATCTGCCTCAGAAATGTGAAACCGCCCTGAGCATAACGCTGCAGAAAGGCGCTGCATGCAAGGAAAATGCTGACTCTTGGGAACATGGGTAATGCTAGAGAGAAGCCTGGCTTCTTTATCGCCTGCCATAATGCTGTGTCGTTAAACCTTGCTAATGTATCCTGATGGTGAGGTGGTGCCTGTCCTCGACTGTAATCCATCTGCTCTGGTATGCTGACATGGAGGTCATGTGAGGCCGAGGTGGCTGCAGCCTGCAGGGCACACAGGTGGACGGGTACCGGGTTGAATCCGAAAAAATGCTGGAGGAGGGAGACTGAGTAATGTAAGCAATTACTATCAGTATGTTGTTGTGAGCACGTTAGCATGACGATGTTAGCATTTAGCTCAAAGCAAGTACTGCCTAATGAAGCCGCCAGCATGGCTGTGGACTGCTGAGCTTAAATGCCTCAAGAGTGAGAGAATCGTCATCACGTGAGGGCTGTGTGTCGAGGAAAAGCATCACAGTCAGTGAGTACATTTACATGCATGAGTGCTCAGTCCTGGGCAGTAGTAGCTCAGTAGCTTAATAAAGTTTATCTTCCCAATAATTTTATTCCATATGTGACAATATTCCAAATTTAATACAGGTAATGTAAACAGCATATTCTGTGTGGATTCTCTGAATTAGACCTTTTTCTGAATGAATCAAATAACTCATATGTCGGTGTTATTCATTTTCTTGGGATATGTTTTTTATTTCATTTATTCATGTTGTCCCTGTGTGTTTTCCCTCCCTTTTGATGACTTCACCTGTGTCTGATTGTCCTGCTCTGATTAGCCTCACCTGTGTCTCGTTATCCTTCCCCTCACCCGAGCATTCAGTGTGTGTCTTGTGTCTAGCGTTTCAGCCTTTGTTTCCCTGTGTCTATTTCTTGTTTTTTTTTTTTTTATTTAGCCTGTTGATTGACAGCCTCTGCCTCATCCTCGCTGGATTTTCTCCACAGTGTTCTTCTGTGTACTGAACCGACCTTTTGATTAGTAAAGACTGTTATTTTACCCAAACTGTCTCCAGAGTCGTGCGTTTGGTCCACCAGTTGTTACACGGGGTAGAGATACATGCCCAAAACAAAAGCCCACATTTCCGGTCAGAAGGAGAAACACAATCGACTTTTAAACATTATGAGATTCGACAGGTTTTTGGGTATTGACAAACATTGCAACACAAATCTTTCCTGGAAGGTGGCTGAGGGAATGAAGGAGGGAGGCTGTGCTTGGCTCCAGCCATTCCACTTCCCATATTTTTAAATATATTTTTGGGAGGCTTTTGCCTTAAATCGATAGGACCGTGTTGAGTGTGAAGGGGGGAGAGAGGGGGGATGACATGCCGCAGAGGGCTGCAGGCTGGAATTGAAGCCGTGGCCTCTGCGGCGAGGACATTACCTTTGTACATGGGACACGTGCTCTACCTGCTCAGCTACTTGGCGCTCTCACTTTTTCGTATTTTGATATGAATGTTAGAGCACATTAATTGGACTACGCATGGCTCCAAGTAAACAGAAATGTTAGTGGAAATCATTAAATAAATGATAATAAAAAACATCAGTCTTTGTGTGGAAACAATTCTATCATTCTGTAAAGTGGTTTTAGGTTCATAGCTTAAATCATGCTTTAATCAAGCTGTGTTGCAACTTTTGATGTGCTTTGTTCATCATGTCTATTTAGCGTTGTCATTTTCTTGATTAAACCCCCCTCTGTGCTAAACAAAAACATTCAAACTTTACCCAAAAAACTGGCCTCAGTGTGGTGCAAAACCAGTGAGGCATGAAACCAGCACTTTTCCGGCTCACACATCACATACAGGTGTTGTAACATCTGCACTGATGGATTACCAGTAAATGAGGCTCTGTCTGTGTTCAAAGACAGTGATTTACTTTTGTTTGTCAGGAGAAGAATCAATGGTTCTCTGGTTATCTGCTTGTACGTTAAAAAATGATTCATCACAGGAAGAGATGGTGTGAAGAAAAACCCCTTCACTCCTGAGAGCTGTTTTCACTAAATCTTGTTTTTACCCAGAAATGAAAGTTACAGTAAACTCTTGAGTGTGTTGCCCTGAGACATGCTTGTTTGCTCACTTCCTGTCTTGTATTTAGTGTCTGTGTGAGCTGTAGTAACACTTTACAATAAAATGCACAAGTTTCACTTTGACTCAGAAGCCCTAATAAAGTGCTCACCCTTCAAGAGTTTAAAGCAACTGAGGCTGTAAATACAAGGGAGAAGAATTCATTGTGAAATAATAAATGGTTTCATTATGATGTTGTCCAAGTGTTTCAGTTGCAACTAAACTTCTGTTTTTCATGCAGGAGCCCGCTGTTCATATCCTGTCCTGCCTTTTTTTTTTTTTTCTCAAGTGTGACCTCAATTTTTCCAAACTTTATGGTGTGTTCGTTTTGTACTCGGAGGTTGGAAGTCGGAAGTGGGAATGACGTCACCTCTGAGTTGACAAAAGTTTTTCCATTCTAGTTGACAACGGTGGACAAGTCGGAAAAAAAACATGGACGTTACCGTTCTACTGTTGGGCTAGCCGTAGCCACTGTTAGCAATATCAGTTGATAACAACGCTCTATGTGGTATCTTGCACATAAAGACAGCGTAGCAACATGCCCACGGATAAAAATTGAACAGTATATGGGTATGGCTGACCTTATGTAAAACAAATAAGATAAAATTGCTATAAACAGTACTTGAGTGTTTACTCACTGTATGTGACCGGCAGCCATCTTGAATTCGTAAGTCAGGGGTTGATGCTGTTGCTCCGGTTGCTCGGAGTTTCCGAGTTGGAAATCAGATCTTAGGGTGCGTTCGAGTTTAAATTTCCGACCTCCGAGGACAAACCGAATGCACCATTTAACCACATGTTGCTACTATGACTACCCAGTTCCCTGAAAGCAGTTTGTATTTTGACCAGAACCTTTCTCTTTCGCTCTTTACCTTAACCTAAACAAACCTATTTGGTTAGGTTAAGGTCATTTTTTAAATGCCTAAATCGATATAATTTATATGTGAAGAAAAAAGAAGTTGCTGCTTTTATTGTGGTAATTTCTAAGTAATGTGACGTCATGTTTGTTTTAAGAAAAAAAAATCAGAAGCAAGAAAGTAGAAAATGGTGGACTGTCCAGAAACACAGATATTCAGCTGCTGGTTGCTACAGCCAATACTGAGTCAGTCTCTGGAGCTTCTGCCTAGAGACAGACACTTCTTGGCAAATAGTCTCCTCGAGGAAGGGAGTGAAGTGGAGGATTTTGGGGTGGTAGAGTGCATAGCTACAGGATGTAACGTGCATTTTGATATTGAAGTAAAGTTTATTTAATATAGGAACTTTCACAGAGCGAGGCCACAAAATGTTAAAATGGAATAAAACTGTTAAATTAAGACCATAAAAACATTTAATATTTATTTTTACTACTTTTCTATACAGTATATGATGCAACAGTAATAAGAGAAAGGCTGAATAACGTTATGTCATTGGTTTTGTAAATGTCTCATGATATACAGTCTCTAGCTGTGTGTGATTCAACTTTTTCCCCATGGTCTAGTGTAAAAAATTTAAACAAAAATCACACTGATTCTTAACATCAAAACTGCAGTACTTAAAAAAAATCGGCCCAAAGTATTCTGATAGTATTGAATCAGGAGGTAAACATATTGTCTCAGCCCTAAACACCACTAGCTGTGAGTTATTTGGGTGAACTGACTCTTTATCCATTTAAAAGTACATTTAAAAGCAAATATGAAAAACAGCTTCTCTGATACGTATAATATCATTCCTGATAGCCAGTAAACACAAGATGACACAAGCCAGACACCGTAGACACACTGTACATGTGACAGATTAATAAGCGTCCAGTTTGGTCGTGCGTCGGCCCAGACTTTGTGGCTCTGCCAGCGACACACAGCGAGGAGCCAGGCAGTCTAATCAGAGCAGGAACAGAGCAGTCAGATTGTGTTTTAGAGATTAGAGGTGGAGATGAGAGGAGCAGCTCGACTGGACCACAGCTTGAAACAACGCTGGAACAACATCAAGGTCCTTTTGTCAAGAGCCACAAACACAGCAGAGCTGCAGGCAAATGCTGTGTACACACTGAGTGCACGTGTACATACACACACAGGAAAACACACTCAGCACAGACACTAAACTATGCTGGGGCGCACAAACACACATTCCCAAACAATTTCAAATCAAACCGCTGCCTCTAATGGGCCACTTCCTCTGCAGTAAAACCAAAGAGGACTCGGCCTCTCTCAGACAGAGAGTTACCAACGTGCCTCTGGGTGTGTACGAACAGAGTGTGTATCTATGGAGGGACATCACAGGAGGAGCTTTAACTTTCTCTCATTGCAGATGATATCATTCCTTTCATTGTAACTGTAATGTGGTGTATTCCTTTAACAATATATAATGGTTTCTTCAGTTCTGTTTGTTTCTTTGTCTGTCTGTCAGCAGGATTACGGAAATACTACAGGCTTGATTGTCATGAAACTTGTTGGAGGGGTGTAGCATGGGTCAAGGAAGAATGCAGCATAAAGAAAGTCTTCCTGATTGAACTTACAATGAGCTTCATTTGTGTCTTAGTGAGTCCTCATTGCTGTTTTCCAGCAGGTTTAGCTGCCATATGTTAGTGTTGTTTTAGAAACATGTCACTGTGTTTCCAGTGGGGATAGCGCCATGAAAAGCACTTGTTTTATACCAAGACGTTGCATGGATAGTGTCACAGTAAGCAGTTGTTTATCCCAAAATATCACTTTGTTTTCTGCCGGGATAAGAAAAGAAGTTGGTTGTTTTTTCACTGAGACATTACAGTATTTCCTGCCAGGATAGTGCCACAAAGAGCAGTTTTTTTTTGTTGTTTTTTTTAACCAAATGATGGACGTGTGTTCTGTATGGATAAAGCCATGGAAAAGCATGTATTTTCAATTAGACACCTCTGCATTTTCTAACACCATAAAAAAATATGTTGTTTGCCACCAAGACATGTCTGCCTTTTCCTGTCAGCATTGTTCCACAAAAAGCATTTTCTAAGCGGTGATTGTGCCCCCAAAACCGGATTTTTAAGCCCAAATATGATCTTTTTCAAACCATAACCAAATAAATTTGCGCCTAACCCTAACCACACATTAACCACAGTGTTGTTGAAATATAGTTTTAACATTGTACAATGTGAACATGCTACATGTCACAGCTCACAGTTTTTTAGGCTGTTTTTTTTTAATTTCATTTATTCATGTTGTTTCCTGTTTTACTTTGAAACTCACATCTCCTCTTGTTTCAGATCACTTCACTTCCTGCCCCTGTGTGTTTTCCCTCCCTTTTGATGACTTCACCTATGTCTGATTGTCTGTCCCGCCCTGATTAGCCTCACCTGTGTCTCATTATCCCTCTCCTCACCACAGTATTTAGTGTATCTTGCTCCACTAGTTACTTTAATGATCATGACTTTCACATGGTCTGGCTTTGGGCTAGGGGGAAAGAAAAGGATAAATACTTTTGAACTATTGCTGCTGTCATTGCATTGTGAGGGCCATTCCAGCATGGAGATCTTTAAGATATGCAAACAAAAGCTCTGCAGAGTAAACATGCCCGTGAAATATGGAGAGGAGAAAGTATGAGCACAGACAGAGAGGATAGACCAAACTGCTGTCTGATACGTCTGTATCTGACCCCCTTGTTTGGACGAGCTACTGCGATGCCTATAAAAGGGAACAGGAATCCCTCACTCTCTTCTCTGGAAAGGCCGAACACAATAATAGAGGAGCCTCTCACTCTCTTTTTCTTTCTCTACAGCCCGACCACAGTGACAGAGAAGTCTTTGTCTTTTATTTGTTTGAGACGCTGCTAAACAGAGATTTAAAACTTTTGGATCACGTGAACACACACATGAACAAAGTGAAAACCCATGGTCATTTACATGTACTGTAATCCATTTGCTTTCATTTAAATAGAGGATGTGAGAATGCAAATGTAAGCGTTTCTCACTCCGAAGTTGTTGATGCTTAGTCAGTGACTTCTGGCATCAGACACCGCTGCAAAAGACACGGTTGGTCGTCATTATTGTTAAACGGCACACAGCAGCGTCGGGGGAACATGGTTGGACAACAACGAGACCTAAGATGATGGAAGTCCGAGTATGGTGGGTGGATGGGTCCAACAACCACCAACTTTCATCCGGGAGGCTGGTGTTTGCTACCTGTATGAATGTAAAGCCAAACCCTGTTTTTTTTCTTAAACTCAACCACGTGCATTTGTTGCATTTGTTGTTACAATACATGTAACAGGCTGAAGTTGACACGGTGTGCCAGAATGTCAACAACCAACACATCCAGGGTACCGTGCACACAAGTCTCAAAGTGGAAAGTCCATGACCAAATGTCAATATGTGACGAGAGCGGAGTGAGAATGTGTTAGCAAATGATTGAATCAGTTGGCTCAGACATTAAACTGACTTCACCCTGACAGCTCCATAGTATAGTAGTGTGTAATGTCCGGTTGAGCCATGTGTGAATAGAGCAAGTAACTGTCCTGAGAATTCAAATTGAGTTCATACGAGAAAACAACTATAGGCTCTTACGGTCTGCATGCTGTAAATTGTTTTGTCTGATTTGGCAGGGAATAGGACCCGCGGATAGGCATTTAAAAAAGTATATGAAAACAGCCTGTCTTCTCGCTGATGGTCTCATTTGCTCATGTAGGTCATATAGCGACACACTTTCATATCCAGGAGGTTTTGTGCCCTCAGGAGGTAGAGTAGGTCATCCACTAATTGGAAGATTGGTATATCGATCTCTGGCCGTTTACCACCAGGAAGTTGCTCGACATCCTCGAATCATATTCCTCCTATGTTTACAGTTGTCATCCAGATTTATTATACTGTAATTTTGCTATTTTGGTCTATTCTGTGCACACAACATCTATCACATGTCTGTCCATGAAGAAAGATTTCTCCTCTCCTGAGGTATTTTGCCCATTAAAGGAGTTTTACTCATCTGAGCCGAGGGTCTGAAGACAGAGGGAGTCATGTGCTGTAAAACCCCTTGAGACAAAATTGTGGTTTGTATTATTTGGGCTGAATAAATAAAACTGACTTGACTTAAAATACCACTTGTATACACAACACTGAACCATTAATATTTTAAAATTACTTTTTGGGTGTTCTCTCAACTTTTTCTTTATTGTCCTAAACCGGACATACAAGAAGATTTTATCACTATAAACTCAAATTATCAATCCCTTCATGCTGCAGGAAACATGACTTTTTTTCAAAGTTGTGTGTAGTTGACGGGGAGAAACTAAAGTTTTATTGCAGTAGCAGTATAAGGTGCAAAATAAAAAGGACATTTGAGGGTTTAAAACCATAAACTAGAGATCTTTTTTTTTTTTTAACTAAGTGAGACTTCCTGTGTGCTTCTGGGAGAATTGTCACACATCACTGCCTGGTATGCATGTTTGTGGTGACTCTGGTGAGAAACAGATATTTCAGTTGGCCTAATTGTAATATGACCGCAGAGCTTATATATATATATGGACTGTATGGTGTCTGTGTGTGTGCGTGCGTTTGTGTGTGTGTGTGTGTGTGTGTGTGTGTGTGTGTGTGCGTGCGTTTGTGTGTGTGTGTGTGTGTGTGTGTGTGTGTGTTTGAGAGAGAAATGAAACTGCACAGAGCAATTTCAGTAAAATTGTAAAATCGCTCTGTGTGAGTACACACAATACTGTGTGTGTGTGTTGTTTTTAAGGGCACTGAACCTTTGTGCATTGATAACATTATACAGTGCATTACGTCTAAATGTAAAATGACCAGTGACACATATTCGCTTTGTACCAAAGAGCACACAGATGCATTAAAGTGCACTTGTTCCTCTGACACTCATGTTAAATTCACTTACTTTATCTTATATTCTCTCACTTCTGTATTTTGTCACCTTGCTTCCTCTTCAGTAGTTTTTAAATGTGTGAAATAGTCGCTCGTGTCTTTTTCCTGTCTGTGCTAAAAGGTCATTTCACACGGCTTTCACCAGACACCAGGGAGATATAGCTTTGTCAGTCAGACTTACAGAGACAATCAGGCAGTTTCCCCTCGCACTATCTATGGGACACGTTCAAGAGCAAGATGCAAAAATAAGCTGAGCTCAAGCGCACATGCTTAAAGCTAAAAATAAACCCACATGAAGTTATGTGATATGATATTCAGTCAGCTGAAGACGGTGCTTCATGCTGAAATTAGACACACAACACAAACTACATTAAAGATTATGTCATCTTCTCTTTTTACTGAATGTTTAAGACCAGTGTTTTTTTAATGATTCACAGACGTCACGTTGAGGTTGGAAATGGTGTGAAGTTTCTTTAAACCACTTCTTTTTGCGGCCATTTTGCAGCTACAGCTACAAATTATTTATCATTTTTCTGATTCCAATCATTCAGTCACTGACTTTGTTGCTCGTTCACTTTTTATCAAAGCAAAGCAACTGCATTGGCTCAAAGCAGACATCTATTTGCAGCAGGGTTATGACCGTTTTAAGAACTCTTTCAGAAAGTTTTGAACCAGGAAGACATAATAGCTGAGCTAACGACGGTGTTTTCAGTCTCCACTGAGGAGCTCCACTGCTTATAGCTCCTGGTGCAGTCAGTGACAGTGGCGATTGTGGTCAGATTAAGGTTTTAAAGATTTGTTTGTACATGCACTGAACACTTCTACCTGGGTTATTCTATCATATCATTCTGCTGGCACCGGAAAAAACACATCTGTCATATTCATCTTCACACATCTAGCATTTACTGTTACAATGATGGAAATTTAACACTAAGGGTGGGGGTGGGGGGGGGGGTGGGGGGGGGGGGGGGTGAGAGACGGGAGTTGATGTCACAAAGGAAGTAAATCAGTTGCTCAAGGGGGCTCTGCTTCCTGGCCTGCAACTTTTGTGTCTCTGAGCATGACAAAGAAAAAGATATTAAGAAGTATGAAACTAATGACTGCCTTACACCAGAAGACTTTGGAAAGACTTTGAAACACTGCAGTCTGACACCCTCAAACGTCTAAAGACAATTTAAGTTTTTAGTCAGATGCCATAACATTTTACAAAGACTGGGGATCTTGCAGGGTCACTATTTGCAAGACTACAAGTAGATTCCCTTTGAGGTTATACCCCATCCTGCTCCTGCTGGAAAATATTACGCCAAACTCCCTTTAAGAAATGTGTCCACAAAAACACATAATTCTGGGAACAAAAGACAAAAGACGTCATATGTCAACATTGTTCCTGTCAATTCGACTTCAGTATAATCCATAAAAATAAACTGTCCTGTGTACAAACTTTACATTTTGGACTTTGACGCCTCAACTCACGACCGGCCTCTATTGGTTAGCTGCACTTTTTAAGTGGGAAAGGCCATGGGAATGTGAGACAAACCGTTTCTCACTACACTCGCCAAATTAAATACCAGCTCTTGTCGACTCCACAGCTCCACCAGTTCTCCTTCTGTTCCACAGTTCAAGAGAATCAGGACTTGTTAGCGCTCTTGCACCTCCCCGGGGTCCCCTCCATGTTTACTGTCTGTCTGGTTTGCTGCTTCCTGTTTGGTGCTGAAGAGAGTGCAGCTATTGGTTGTTGACACTGTCCATGTCATTGAACTTGACTTGTTGCATGAGCCAAGATTAAAAACTCAAAACAGCGTGTCGGAACATCAAGATGTTGTGACAGTGGTCCCATGGGCACAGATATGCAAAAGTCCCCTACCTCTCCTACAAAGGAGCAGGACACACAGACTGTGGTGTTTTACGTCTCTTTATAGTCATTAAGCATCTTTTTGCGTCTTGGTGTCTCCTTGTAGTTGCTTGGTGTCTCTAAAGGTCATTCTGTGTCTCATTGTGGTTGTTTTGCCTGTGTTTTTTGTGGTCCTTTTTAGTCTTTTCCTGGTTGGTAGGGACATTTTACGGGTGAAGGCTGAGGTGGGGGGCTGAAACCAAGGACCCCTGACCTCAGTAGGCCCGTTCAATAATCCATCCATGACTTTACACAAAACAATCGAGGTCATGGGAGTGCACCAACTGAAGTGAGGTACCACCACTGGCACTGTGAGGCTGGCATAATTCTAAAATAGGAGTGCAGTGAAAAGCCATTTTAGGGGTAAATCTTACGTGAACATGTAAGGGCTCATTTATGCTCAATGTTAGATATGTACACGAATGAGCCAACTTTCGTAAGCTTTTCTACAGGCTTACAGATATGGACAACGTGGATACCACCAGAAATCATTGGGACAGTTCAGCGTACTTCAAGCAAAGGAAAAAACGTAGGACAAAGCAACCTGGGCTCATTCCAAAGTTGTTGAGTAGCGGTGCTTGTGCAGTGACTTCCAACATCAGACACTGATGAAAAACGCTGTCCTTCCACGATGGCACGATACACAGCCAGTCATGGTCATTGTCTAAAGGTGACGGTGGTGTCAGGGGGAAATGCGCTAGACAACAATGTAAGTTAAGGGGGTGAAAAGTCCAGTCAGGGTGGGCAGAGGGAGTGGTGGATGGGACCAACAACCATGGACTTTCACCTTGGAGGCCAGTGTTTGCTTCCCATGTAAATGTAAAGCCAAACCATGTTATTTTTGTCTGAACCTACCCATGTGCTTTTGTTGTCTAAACCCAACCACATGAGTGTTGGCTACTCACGTGTTGGACACACGTGAGCAGCGTCTATTATTGTACGTAAAGGAAGTATACATGAGCCTTAACCTCAAAAGAGCACATACTGCTGTCTCTTCTTTTTCTTTGCTTTGGTCATCATTATCACTCTCATGTGTAACCACCAACCAAAACTCCACCAGGGTTATATTTGTGCTCTGAGGGCTGTCGAAAAGCATCCTGGGAAATGTGGGAAAGAGCCATTGAAGAAGACATAAAGCAGATAAACCAGAAACTGTAAACACTTTGTCCTAAAGAGGAATTCCTGGAATGCATTTACCATTAGAGATAAGAACAGCAGAGAATGGACACACTGTGTAATCAGTTCCTCAAACACCTTAAAAATGTAGTCAATTTGCATTTCTGCTCCTGGTTAACAGTTATGTGAGTGTCTGCGACTGTCCACAGCCTCCATATGTAGAAGGTCCTCCCCTGAGATGTTACCAGGGATAGTTAGAGGTCAGATGGATCGCATATCTTAACTTATGTTCCTCTTGGTAGAGTGGCCTTTAAAACAACATTTACACCACGTGACTTGTGAACTCGCTGCAGCCACTGAGACAGTTTGTGCATTCAGATCAGTATCTGGCATGCAGAGCAGATGCAGACCGTGTCTTCATTAGACCTTATGGTGGATTGGCTGTAAACATGAATATAAGAACACTGTTTTTCCTGACATGCTGCAGAAAACACAAACACACTCCCGGGTACATGAATCATGATTAAAATACATCTGAAATGCTACACTGAACAATTTACTCCTTATATATGTAGAGAGAACATCAGCTTCATCTAATTTTACCAGTCACTGCATCCCATTACATCTGTCTTTGGGGCGGTAGCCATGTTTGTGTGAGTCTTATATTTAGGCTGCAATCAGCCTCTCATTCACAGCCCAGGCTGCGCAACAGAAGTGGTTTGAGGAAGTTAATGAGCAGGGCTTGTTGATGAGAGGGTGGAGTATCCCTCTTAAAAACAAACAGGTTGTGAAGTGCTGCTGTGAAGTGGGAGGCTAGCAGAGGAGAGAGCCACTCCACATCCACGTCAGTGTGTGTTCCTGTGGAGGGCTGAATGTGTCTGTCTGTCTGCGCCCACATGGTTCTTGAGTTCAGTTACTATTTACTACGTGAGTGAATGCGTGCACATACGTATGTATACCATGTCCCTGTGTGACTTGAAGTGAGATGAGGTGCGATGAGGTGAAGGGGATTTCCTCCGTAACACAGGCCTCTTCTGAGAAAGCCGTGGTCGTGCTGCTTCTCTGTAAAAGCAGTGTGGCTTTGAGGGTCCTGATCTGAAGCCACCCAAAATCTTTGTGCAGCAATAACCCAGCTGCCCCAAATGTTCAAAACCACTTCCCCTCTGCCGCCTTCCCCTTATTGAAATGACTGGAAGTGGCGAGTTACTGCATGATGGTGTGAAAGCCGCATTACTTCCACACAATACCTTGAAAAATATTATATTTAACACCATTTTTGATACGATGGAGACAAATTAACATTGAAGGCATATAAGTAAATTTGTTTTATTAAAAGATAGTACAACAAGGCTCTAACATGACAACAGGACTTTTTAATTTTTGGTTCAGAGCAGAAAACAGCAGGATCAGTTTAGAACTATGAGTGGGAGTATTAGAGCCTTTTGGGGGTCCGAGTTGGAGCCAAAGGGTTAAGGTGTAGATGGTTAGAAAAGTGGGAAAGAGCAAAGGTAGATAGAAAAGTAAGAAGGAGCATAGGGAAGGCAGAGTCAAGGAGAGACGTCTGTGCGGGCCCCGTCTCAAGTCGACGAAATCTGGCACTTGGGCCGTGACTTGCAGCGTCAGAAACTAACCACAAAAGGCGTCCTTTAATGTCGGCATGATAAGCAGCCGGTTGCTGGTATAGTTTAACGGTGCCTGGTGGCATAAGGGGGAAAGGAGGTGGGACAAGGACAAAAGTTAAGGCGGCGAAGGTCTGATTGGGGCTGGTGGGAGGGGTGGTGGATGGGTACAACAAACACCGACTTTCACCTGAGAGAGCTTCATTTGGTGATGATACTGTAGGCCCCCGACACCTCCAGAGGGCTCATCGGCAACACATGGCATCCCAGGTACGCCCCCTCTGCTTTTACTCCCTCGTACCCTGCTGTTGTTGGTGACATTTCAGGGCCCAAGTGGCTTCTTTCCTCTTAAGCCACCAGCTTGCCTGTTCGGCTGCGCCATAGAGGGCTTTGACACCCTGATGTTGGGCTTGGCCTTGAATTCCCATTTCTTTAAGCAGTTGACTTGCCTATGACGCCTCTGCAGCCCACTCCAAACCTCTGTGTTGCTCAGCATCAGCATCCAGCTCGCCATACGTAAGGCTCTTGCACTCATAGGCCTCCTCCACAGCATCGTCCCAGGACACCGTGAGCTAATGCTGTAGACGAGGCGCAGTGAGGAGGGCCAACACATTCTCACCCCAACGTTGACAATCTCAGATGGGAAGCATCTGCATTGATGGATGTCTGTCTGGTCTCCAGGGTAGCTGCGAGACACTTAAGTACCTGATTGTGCCACCAGGTATAACTAATGACTGATGACTGTTGTCAACATTATACTGCAGAGAATTAGTATTTAAACCCTTTACAATACAATCAATATGTATATTTAATTGATAATTTGACAACACTACTATGAGCTTGTCTTGCTGCAGCTGAGAGTAAACTCTTTTTGGATTTATTTCTTTTTAAAGCTGCAACATTGACAACACTTCTGATGTTTCTATTGTGTCCTGTCTCATGCATCATACACAGGTTTTAAAAAGACGTTCCCTTCCTGTTTTATCAATCTGATAACATAAAATCACGACACCTATTATAGCTGGAACATGGACTGATGCAAAAAGAGTTGTCCAGGTGAATCAGTAAACCTACTTCTTGAAAAAGAGTCGAGATGAGCATGAAGTAGAAGATTAGAGGTGATTTTAATAAACAAAACTTTGCTTCAGTAGAAATGTTCAGAGTGGTGTACTAATCTGTGTTAACAAGACATTAACAAGCCAGAATCTGCAATCAATTAAGATGTCTGAATTATTTGTCAGTCGCCAAATTGACTCCTCGTCCGTGGTACCTTTGGCTGTGTGATATTGCACAAATCAAACAGATGCGTAGACCAATTTTTTGTCTCCTTTGTGATGCAGGGAATCAAATCCACTGAAGATCAAATGTCAAAGAAAAAAGTGAATTCCTGCACACACTTATCACCTCTGCATTGATTTGTTGATGTTTCGGTCACACAGACTTTTCTCTGGACAAAGAGAGGGGTTCATGTGACCGAAACATCAACACTTTTTCAATAAATCAATGCAGCGGTGATAAGCGTGTGCAGGAATTCACTTTTTCCCCCTTTGAAACAAGTCAAACACGCTCCATAGATGATAAGTAAGTGAACTTTATTCAGCTTTTGCAAAACAAGAGTTACAAAGAGTTGTACACTGCATGAAAACATGGCTACAAAGTAGGATACTACTAAATTTTAAGTTATAATATACAAAAAAAGCCCAAAGTATGAAGAATCTCTGTAAAAATGTGCACTGATCTGCTGCTGTTTCTCCACAATTTTGAAACAAACACCTTTAAGGCCTCAAACAAGCAGATTTTGATTTTAAACTTTACACTTACCATAACAAAAATTACTTATCACAAACCTAACTTTGTTGTCATGGCAGATTTGTAGATGTATTATGAATAAGAGTGTCTTTAATTGTTTTTTTGATATGCTATAATCAGTCCTAATCATTTTCTCTGAAAGGCCACTGAGAGAAAAAACAACTTTGCATCATATCAAGAGTGAATCAGAATGAAATCAAGATCCCTTCAGATATCTGGTCCTTCTGCAAACCACCATTTCTCCCACAGACAGCAGAGCGGAGCAGAACTGTGGCTTTGTGCAGTCCCGCTCTGCTCTGTGTGGCGGAGGACGGCCAAGCTTGTGATGACTGTTTACTCAGCCCCACTCTGACTGAACACTGCCACTATTCATCCCACGCCAACACACTGAGGAGCCCGGTGGAAAACTGGATACACACATACAGCAGACATACAACGTCCCACAATGTCAGAAATCTGTGAAGTTCACAGTATACAACAGTGTTTATGGTCTTATTACGGAAAATTTAAGATAATATTAATATTTATCATAAAAAAGATGAACAAGCAGCTTCTTGGTGCACAGTGGAAATATAATTTTACATAGATCAAGTATCAAGTTTTTTGTGTCATGGGAATACACAGTTTTGTACCACTGTAAGCTCACAGTATATTATAGACTGGTCACCTTTCGAAGGTCCGTACCAGTGACCTTCAACAGGTAGAATATGTTGTAGAAAACCAATGGCCACACACACACACACACACACACACACACACACACACACACACACACACACACACACACACACACACACACACATACACACAAAGGGGCGTCTGTACACCTGGGAGGAAGTGGAGGAAAAGTTCAGTAAATTTTGAGAGTGAGGTGTTTTGAGAACTGCAGGAGGAGCGTGAACAAAAACACCATAATTCCAGTAACTACACCATCAGAGGGGGAGAAACAAAAACTGCTGTTAAACCACGAAACCACAACATTTAAAGTTAAAATCTAAAATGTCTGTATGATCGTTGCACTGACATTATGCATTTAACATATACACTCTTATACATACATACATATATGTATATATATATATATATATATATATATATATATATATATGTGTGTGTGTGTGTGTGTGTGTGTGTGTTGATATACTGATACAATATTACATTTAAAAGTAAAGGAAGTTTTGTGTGTATTAAATAGAAAAGCTATAGTTTGTAATTGCTTCACAGGTGTGGAAACAGAAGTAGGAAGTGCAACAGCTCCACCGTGTGGACAGATGTTGTCTTGCAGTGGCCCTGTTATTATTTCCATAGGGACTAAGTTTTAATTGGTGGTCCTACAAAAATCATACTTAATTTGTATCATTTTATTTTTCTTTGTGGGACTAAAATATGAGGGTAAAAAATGGTGAATTTCGAGGGAGAAGCCCTTTTATGAGTGGTAGATGAAGTACCTGAAAGCCATACTTGAGTTAAACTGCAGATTTCTCACCATAAAATGACTTTTGTTGAACTTAAAGTCATCTATTAGAATATTACTTTAAGTATCTGATATTTACTGTACATATATATCAAAAGTAACTTTATAATATTCCATTTAATTAAGTATTAAAATCAAAAGTATGAGTAAACATTGTCAATATAACTGCAAGCGGTCAGGATTTTGAGAGTTACATCCATCCATCCATTTTCATCCGCTTACCCAGGGCCGGGTAGTGTGAGCAGCAGGCCAAGCAAAGCCCCCAGACGTCCCTCTCCCCAGCAACGCTTCCCAGTTCCTCCTGGGGGACCCCGGAGCGTCCCCAGGCCAGATGAGATATGTAATCCCTCCAGCGTGCTCTGGGTGGGACGTTATGAAGCTATGAAGTTTATTTCTTTTTACCATGTTCACCATCTTAAAATGGAGCCCACATTACATTTGAAGAAAAACATGATGTTTTCCAAAACTTAAAGAATTTGAAGAACAAATTCCAGTTAATCCTTCCCTCCCCTTCCTTCATTTGTCCGTGCATCCCTCCATACTTCCTTCCTCCCTCCCTTCCCTATTTTGTAATAAGTAACTAAGGTGCTCAGGGGAAATGTATTGGGGGTTCTTTATTTACTGTAGGGGTCCAAGGACAGAGGGATGTTGTGTGCAGTAAAGCTCTCTGAAGCAAATTGTGATATGTGATACTGGGCTTTATAAATAAAACTGAATTGAAAATTACATTTAGATTTATCTGCACTGGCTACTTTTACTTGTACCACCTAGTACATTTTCCTGATTATACTTACTTACTGTCACTTAAGTATCATTATCAATGCAGGGCTTTTACTTGTAGTTTTTTCACAGTGTGATATCAGTACTTTTATTTTGGTAAAGGATCTGAATGCTTCCTCCACCACTAGGCCCTTGATGCCGCTGTAAGATAAGTCTGAGGGGTTATAAAACTGTTAAATGCATAAAAAAGAGAGAAAATGTGTGTTTTTGTTTTTTTATGTTGCTTTATTCCTTTTAAATATTGGATATTTTCACCCTTTTGGTCACTGAAAATCTTATAAATTAAACAATCTGACAAGGAAACATCACTTTTCTGCTCATAGCTCAGACCACACTGAAGTCATAGCCTGTGATAAGTAGATACTAGTCCTTAGCCATTGAGTGCACAGTTGCCCACGTACAGTTTCACATGGTGTGTGTTTGGGATACAGGTCATAGGAAATTGCAGATTAAATAGTCAACTGAACCCATTAAGAAGAGCAATGTATTCAGACAGAGTTTTTGTGAATTTGATACGATTGCTTTATTGAAAGTACAGTAGTACCATTGCCAATAGTGGGATAGTTAGTGGGCTAAAACTGTACATTAGTAGTTGAGGTAGCACGTTGAAAGGCAGATAGTTAAAGTGTTTATATGTTGTATTGACACTGGTAGAATGACTGACTGACTTACAGAATGACACACTGACAGTTTCCATGATTATGTACAGCATACCATACCATGACTTAGTCATACCAAAAATTTGAAAAAAACAAAAACATTGGTCCACAGGGGGAGCCACAGCGATCGGTCGTATTTTAGCCATTTTTAAGCATTTTTCTGTTGTTATAGCGCCACCCAGTTGCCAATTAGAGTTAAATTTCTCCAGTCACCTTGAGGCGTTCTGTTCTACATATTCACAAAGTTTAGTAAAAATCGATATGGCGGTTAGGCCTAGATAAGAAATTAGCTCTCTAGCGCCCCCATTTTGTTTGATGGGGTCAATAATGGAGGGGTCCCCTCAGATTATGTGTGGTCATATGCCTACAAAGTTGCGTGGTGATGGGTGAAACCCTTGAGATGTTATACACCTTTATGTGATGAGCCACGCCCTCCGCAATATTCATTGCCTTATAGAAGCTCAGTTTTAGTAAGTTTTCCAACTTTTGCCAAGAGGGAACTTTAGATATTGGTCCCTAGATTATGTTATGTTATCATCACTCAAACTTCCTAGGAAGAGATTGATTTGAGGTGTTTTTCAAAAAATTCAAAATGGCGGAAACTCTATAAGCGAAGTTATGGGTTCTTATTCCTCATGAGGAGAGGCATCTCTGTGCAAAGTTTCATGTCTCTACAACATACAGGGCATGAGATAAGCCCATTCGAAGTTTGCCATTTCAATTGGTTGCTATAGCGCCCCCCTTTTGGGCCAACTGATGTAATATTGCTTCATTCTTATGACCCTTTACCACTGTGCCAAATTTCACATAGATTGACCAAGTCAGTGAGGAGAAAAACGTGGAACAGACACACAGACAGAGTTTTTGTCATTATATAGTAAGATTCTTGATTTAAAGGGGACATACGCACAAAAAAGTGCCCTGAGCCATAGATTACATTGTGACATTTTCCTTTAATGACTCTGAAATATCACCCTGTCTCTTCTTCTCCTTCAGGTGTCTCTGTCAGCTGCAGCCTCAGGCTCTTAGATGGTAGATGGACAGGAGATGGAATAGCGGGAGACAGGAGACAGATGGAGAGAGGTTGTTGTTGCACAGGGTGAGGACTTGATGAGAACCTTAAGTAAACCAATTACTGTACCACAGTTGTCTTTGGTTTGTGTACTCCCTCTCCAGCTTCATTTGTCAAATCCCCCCAAAAGCCTCAAAGCTGAACTGGGGCCAGCCTGCGCTTCACTTGATCTCAGCCAAAGTGCTTAGAGGCAAAAGTGTGGCAGCTTTCCAGTTCAGCCACTGGACCAGAAGGTCAGCAGTGCCAGTGGACACTGATAGATGATCAATACGTTATTCCTACAGGACACTTGGGCCTCATCTCTGGCAGGAAACACATTCACAACTTATGACAATGAAACAGGTGCAACCGAGTCATTGTTTTGCAAGTCACAAGTCTTGAATCAACACCTTTGCAAAACAGCCCATTCAGAAGTGTTTGCTCAGTTTTAGAGTCCTGAGTGTTATTATGTAGCTGATACGTTGAAACTGCACTTCTTACATTTCAGCAGTGCTGTGGCTAACGTGCTGTAGGTTTAGGTACGAAACACACTTGGTTATGGATGGGAAAAGATGGTGGTTGGGCTTAACTGACCAGGTCTAAAGGCTACAATCACAGCGATGTCTCTTCATGGCACCATCTGAGCTGGAAAAACAAAACACCCATGTTCGGTCGCTAAAAACAGCAAGAAACAAAACAATGACTCGCTAAATAACAACCAGTTTTGTTTATTGTTGTCTCAAAAAGTGGTCTGTAGTGGTCTGCAACTTGGCAGGCGTCTCGCCTAGGTGTCACACTGTCTACCATTCCCTCCACCTCCCAATGATAAAGTCAGCACATATACTATGTCACTTTACAAGCATTGATATGATACATATCATGAAACATACAGTTGTAATGTATTTGTGGTTTGCAGAAACTGAGCTGATTAACAGAGAGCATCACAAACTTTAGGGTAATTACTCTCCTTTTCCACATCGTGTCAAAACAGATTCACAAACAATTTGTACCACAGTGTTGCAAGTTGCATGCCCAAGCTTATATGCTTGCTTGCAAATTCAGTATGTGTTCAGTTAATGTGAAGATAGATCTTTTCAGAGCATTTTGTACTCAACTATATACTGCCCACTTGTGGTGCTCCTACAGGAAGAGCAATATGCAAAGACTTTATGTGGCCTATAACAATAGAATGAGACTGCTTCTTAAACTGTGTGGGTGTGTTAATAGATGGAGTTGGGGTCTGAGTTGGAGTAGGAGGGATGCCTCTTGTACAGTGTTGAACTGGAATTGATTGGAACAAGAATTCTGAAGTCATTGTATATTTAATTTAGTATTTATTGTACTTAGTAATGTTTGCAGTGCTTGTTTCTATCTGCCCATGCACGTGCTGCAGATAGAAACGAGTTGCTGTATCAGGTACAACACGTCTCCTCGCTTTGCCTGAGATAAGTGTTTCTCAGCTATAGGAATACCAAATTTCCCTCCCAAGTTTACTTGTGCCAGATATTTCACAAAGCCTAATGCAATAGCTAACATATCATGTCATGTATACTGTAAGTCACCCCTGTAGAGTCTGCTCTCATCCTCACCTTCCCTCCTGCAGACCTTTCTGCAAACCACAGCAGGTGCATGATGCTTTATATCAGCACTTGTGCTGTATTTAAGAAAGTTAATCTGTAAATCAGATTGGGAGCATCCACACAGACATCTATCTGACTTTGAATCAAGTGAAAAGCCACTCGACCATATGGACCATCTGGCCAACGGCATCCCTGATGACTGTTAAATCACGACTCCTCCCGATGATAAGAGGATAAAGCTTTCAGTCTTTCTTGTGTGTGTGTGTGTGTGTGTGTGTGTGTGTCAGTACAGTAAGTTGTGTGCTAATCTTTGTTTGCGTCCTGCTTTGACTTGCTTAGCAGGTCAGTGTGCAAACCGAGGCAACAGAGGACGCACAGAAGCTTTGCTCTGCTTTGCTTCAAACTGGTTGTGAAGTTTTTGTTTCTGGAGAATAAGGAGGAAGATGGCAGCGATGTACCGATCAACCTCTCTGGAAAACAAGGAATTAATGGCTCTGTATGGAGACGAAAGAGACGATTACTTTGTCAGAGATGAGGACTGCACCAGTGAGGTGAGGATTTAAGGATGCATGATTCCTCAGCTTTGAAGATGATAAACAACATCTAAAACTGCCTGCAACACATTGAAAGCCTAATATGCTTCAAAATCTGTGCTCCTGCAAAATTAATACACATTTCAAGTTAATGTAGCTGATCATTTTGGTTGTAATTATTGATCCAAGCAAGTGAAACATCTTCAAATTCTTCAGTGTGTGGAGTTGTATTATATTTATATTTATTATTGAGACACCGAACATGCATGCCATGGATAGATTTAAAGGAAGATTTGAATGCCACGTTTTATTTTTAGATGTATAAAGACGGAAATCACCTGTGCCTTCTGTCACACCACATCCCTTAAACCCAGGTCTTTAAAAATCTTTAGCTTTGAAATGCAACCACAGTTGTTGCATAAAACATGTGCAGTGCTTGCAGTGCATCCTGAGTAAAAACCACATTATGACTTTTTGTTAAATTGCTGACCTTTTTAAAAGTTTGTGTGAACCATCTACAAAGATTCATTACCTCTCCCATCATCAGTGCTTTTGCAACACCTAATCTGAGAAAAGTTAAAGAACAATAAGTCTGTTAGTATAAAATGTTTACCACAGTAAAAAGAAACATTATCCAAATACTTCACTGATAATCAAACAGGAAAGTGCTTTTACATTATGAAACATTATGAAACTGATGCATTTATCAAACAGCACTATGTTCCATCCTTCAGGAGTACGATCAGGACTCAGAGTGCAGCGAGGACAGACAAGGTGGCAGATGCGTTCGCAGGTCTCTGTCCCTGGAGATCTACGGTCTGCAGAGGGAGCAGCATGTTTACTTCTCCAACCAGGAGTACTACAGGAGGCTGGAGGAGCTGAAGGCTGCTCACCTGAGGAACATGGCCGAGCTGGAGAGGATGTACATCAGCCAGGGCAAAGAGAGGCACGGAGAGGAGGATGACGCTGATCTGGGGAGAAGACAGAGCAGAGAGGAAAGGCTGTCAATCAGGTTGGATATGTGTCCTAGGAGACATTAACCAACAGGGACAGGGACATATTTGTGTTAAGCTGCTTTTCAATAGACATGATAGTTGAAAGTAAACTACTAAAACCTAAACTAGCCTAAAATTAGGCTGAATTCTGTGATAATTAAATGAATAAATAGGCGACAACTTTTTTTAATGTGTCTATCTGCAACATATAACTCCAGTTTCAACAGGATTTCAACAAAAACTGTTACATGAGGCAGATTAAAGGTCAGGTGAAACAATAAAACAGATACACGTGGCACACAAGAAGCACGGAAAGCAATCCTCACATGCCTATAAACCAACTGCAAGACTGTCTAAAACGTACAATTATGAATGAAACTTGTAGACAATCAGCAGGGATATGTTTTAATATGACATCTTATTTTAACTTAACAGTGAAATCTATCAGAGCTGTGGTTCCCAACTGGTCCAGTCACGAGGTCCAGATTTAGTCATTAGTCATTAGTCATTAGTCCAAGGTCCGAACAGTTTAACACATTCAGCGTCACACTTGCATTTGGCCATGTTGTGGAGCTTGTTTGCTGTCACTGTTACGTGACCCACCAGTTGGGAACCACTGTATTAGAAGATCTGCTTCACACTGAAATAAAGCCACTGAATTTGCTGCTATGATGACTTAAAACAAATTCAACCCACTGTTCACCTCATTAATCAGTCGGTTTTCACCTTCAAATTACAAAAAAAACATGCTTACTTGGCAGTTTCCTGTCAGTTTCCTGTGTAAAAGTGGATTTAGAATGTGTTTTCAGGTAATTTCCAAAACTAATGTGTGATGTGATGTGATTCATACTGTATGATGTCTTGTGATGAAAGTAACACTGGCAGGCTAAACCACCAACCCACAAACTCACTTCTCCTATTCACTAGCTGTGTAGTCTCATGCTTTCATCACGAGTCAGGGTGTTTCAAGAGAAATCACTGACCACAACACTATTGTAATTCTGACCTCTATCTTTTTTCCATATGGTGGCTGTTTTGTCGAGGGCCATACATCCATACAGACGGCAATATCATAGTTTGTTTGGATGGCTTGTCTTCCATTGAATGCAGTGACTGTGTTACAGAGTTTCAAAAGGTCAAAGGTCAAAATTGGTGATCATATTCAGCTACATTCCTCTACTTTGTCTAGATTAGATATAATATAGAAGTTGTATTTTTAAGGCAGCTGGCAACCCAGTCTCACTCTGAAGTCGTCAAAATTCAACGCTTGGGCAGTGACTCACAGCATCAGACACAAACGAAGAAAGCCGTACTTTAACGTAGGCATGATACACAGCTGGTCGCGGTTGTAGGTTAACAGTGCTTGATAGCGTCAGGGGGAAACGCAGTGGAACAAGGACAAAAGTTAAGGTGGCGAGTGGGAGGGGTGGTGGATAGACTTTCACCTTTGCCATCCCTCATATATCATTTCCGCACCCTGCAGCAGCAGTGGCCCTGCCAGAAAACTCCAGAGGATCAATTCCCAGGAGGAGCTGGACTTCCATGACACATCAAGCAGTTCTGACCAATCAGAGCTCTGTGCCGACAGCATGGGGGAACTGGAGCTGGACAATCAAAGAAGGACTTCTGGCCAGGACCGAACCTTTGGGAGGTTGGTGAAGTCATAGTAGACATGCTCTTACTTAGCGGTTCTTGGAGTTGAAGCCCAGATGGGGAGACAGAAAGGAAGTTAACTCTTGAAGCTTTGTTGTTGATACTTTGTCACATTTCATTCTCTCCTATTTTCTCCCAGAGACTTCCTGCTCAGCCCTGAAGAAATGACGACCCAGAAGCAGTTTCGATTCCAGCCCAGGGTCTCCTGTCCACAACCACGGGGAAGACTGCCCCATCAAACTGGGGTCAGGTCAAACTCCAAGGTCACTGTGCCCAAACCCTTCCAGATGATGCTGAGAGAGGAGGAGAGGAAGAGACACAAGGTGCGGACTCGGTCAGAGATCGAGCTGGAGAACATGCTGCTGAGACGGGAGCTGGAAGAGCTCCAAGAATGCCAGAAAAAGTTCAGGGCATCACCGGCACCTGCGCACATACATCTGCCTCTCTATGAAATTATCAGCCGTCGCACCGGTCAGCGATCAAACCGAAGCAGAAGCAGCAGTAATACCCGTGACACCAGACGTAACCAAACATCTGCTGCTACTTCTGCTTCTGCTTCGCCACAGCCTTTCCATTTTCTGGAGAGAGAGAGGAGGAAGAAGGAGGCAAAGATTGTGGCAGAGCTGGGGAAGCTGGGGCCGAAAGAAGAGCGACAGGCCTTCAAGGCCAGACCCATGCCCTGCTCGGTGTACGGCCCCAGACACAGACCAAACGGCAAGACCACAAGCCGCCAGTTTCTAACCATGTGCACACTGGAGAGGGAGGCCACAGAGGGCCAGAGCGATCCAAACTCAGACCTGGAGCCGGGTGCGCTCCACTACAAGTCTGACACTTCTCCTGACTCCTGTCGGGCTCAGAGATGTCTGTCATCCAAGCCGGTGAAGAAGCAGATAGAGCTGTCGATTGAGATGGTGAAGGAGAGGGAGTGGTCCTGCAATGATGCGCTTAAAGCCACCGCGTGCAACGTCTTCTCACCTCTGCAGTCAGCTGACCCCGAGGATCTGCTCTCTGACAAGAGTGACTGCATCAGTGTGTGAGAGACACACTCATAAATCAAAGACAGACAAAATAATGGAGGAAACCAGCTACTGTGCATCTTAGTAGATTAGTTTAATTCTACAACTGAAAAGTAAAGATTTAGGTATTGTATGTGTTGAAGCAATGTATGTTATTTACTTATTAAACTTGTCGGGTTATTTTTAAGCTCTTAAAGGTAAATGGATGGCATTAATATTGAGCTTGTATGCAAAGCACTTCACAGTTTCACTCCCATTCACAAACTCACACACACTCGTGTAAAGATAGCACTGAATAACCATGTGTAATCATCAGGAGCAATTTATGGTTCAGTGTCTGGCCCAGGGAAACTGATATGTGGACACAAAGACTGAATCACCACAGCCTCATGTGACCTGTGGAGACTTGAGTCAATGAAATTACATCCACTGTTTCTCACCAGAACATATTGTGTGTCTTTGAATAAAGTGTTTAATGCTTTTGCTTCATCATATAACATTTGTGAAAGTGTTTCTTGGGAGAATCTGAAACCTGGATTGTTTGCATTTATGCTTGGCTGCTACGCACGCTGCATTGCAACACTCCTGGCATGTAACTTCCACCAGCTGTCCAGGGTGGGTGAACTATAAATGTCTGTGGGAGCTGTCTCATCCGGTTTCTGACCTTTAAACTTAAGCTGCAAATACATGACTAGAACTTCTGAAACAACGTGATTCATATCCCTCTAAATATATAGTTTTATAAGTAATACTATTATTGTTGTGCTACTTTATTTGGTGTACTGCAGAGAGGTGAGGTCTAAGTCAAAGAGGTGAGATTGCATTCTGAACTGTCGTATAATGCTCAATAAACAACAAGGTTTACTTTGGACTCAAAGGCCCCACAGCCCTGTAGGTGTCGTGTTGTGAGATAGTGTGAAACCACCAAAAGAGATGTGTATCCTACTGTGTGTGCACGTCTGTGTGCCTGCATGAGACAGTTACAAAATGGGAACCCACTCTTAAAACCTCTGCTTGAGAGCACTAACAGTGGTTAACACCTCAGAGAAGACTAATAAATACAAACTTTAACAACTTTAAGTGGCTATAATCAGTATTCTTTTTTATAATAACAGTGCATAAAATGACAATGTGAAAACAATGTCACTATGTGAAAGGGGGTGGCTGATGAATTGGCAGGTCCCTTCAGCATTACGCAGCATCACAGTGTGGCTCGTGGTTACCTGTCGCTCTGCAACTTTATTGTTCTGGTTTATTTTCACCACTTAGTGTCGTTCAAAGCCTCGGCATTCAGCTACAGTATTTCAGACAAGAAGCTGTAAAAAAAAAACCCTGTGTATGCTACCTGCTCAGCACCCAGCAGCAGACAGACACACAGACTAAATAAACCACACACAGGATGGCTGAACTGCTTCTTCTTTTAATTTAATCTTCATTCAAAATGTCACAAACAACACATCTTGCTCATGGCTTCATCATGTTTGTTGCACAAAACACTACAATACACAGGTGTTTTTAACAACACTGAATTGAAACAAGCAGCAGGGTGGATAATGTGCTGAAAAGACTCCATATATGGTCATGTCTACACACCAATCATTTCATCATGTCAGGGGTGATAGGTGTGTACACATGACCATATATGGAGTCTACTGCTGCTGCTGATTGGATTCAGTGCAGCTGTAGCCTTGTAAAAAAACACCTGTGTATCAAACCTGATGAAGCCATGGGTGAAACATGTTGATTGTAACTTTTCAAATGAAGATTAAATTACAAGAGGAAGCAATTCAGCCCCCTTGTGTGTGCTGCATCTACTTATTTATCAGCGCAATGTTTTCTGCCATCACCTGCACCAAGTTATAAGGGCTGACAGAGCTGTGCACGGGGCAGGTGCTTTTGAAATGTTAAAAACTAGCTGGTGAACATAGTGGAGCTTTTAGTAGTTGATAAAGAGGCAGACATTCTCCTCAGGAGACTAAAGTCAGCGGTAAAAGAGAGTGACTGTTGGACTAAAACCCATCAGGAGGACAGAAATATGACTCCAAATGAATGATAATGTTGTAACTTCTTGATGCGTAAATAAGGAACATTTTGCTGACAAGTAAAATTTAATGATGTGAAGTGTTTTTGCAACTTGCTTCCAGTAAACCCAAGTCATCAAAAAAAAACCACACACACACACACACACACACACCTACACACACACACACACACACACACACACACACACACACACACACACACACACACACACACATACAAATTCATTTTATGCTAACATAATCTTGTATTGCTTAATTAAAACACACAAAGCACACAAGCACAAAGTTTGTGTCTTGCTCCTGTGTAGGACGTTTGGTGGGGCCACATAAGGGTACGCTGTCTCATAATCCACCCATGACTCATGGCAGTGTGACGGCTGCTCTTCCTGGACCACGGACACAGTTGTGCTCATAAACTCTACAGCAGTAAACTGCACTTTAAAATAAAAGCTCTGTGCCGCAAATTCACTGTACTTCAAAATAAAGTAGTCCATTCAGAATGGACCCGCAACCCACTTTTGGCTGACTGGCTTCCTGCTTCTGAAGAGTGCAGACGCTTTCCTGCTTGCTCCAGCCTGCTTCCTTCTTTACTTTGCTTTTTAATCGTTTTACTCCTTCTACAAATCCTGGAAAATCTCTATATCCATCATTTCATGAATTATTTTAAGTAAATCAAGACTTTGAAGAACATTTTTATATTTTTAACCGATCTGACGAGCCAGCAGCATGTCCGGGGGAAGAAACCAAACAAATTCTTTCTGTGAACGCTGTCGGAGATATCAACAAGAAATTAATGAGCTACAAGCACAGATTTTTGCTTTAGAATCTGAAAAAGGACTTCACAAGACGCTCCCAGTGACATCCGGTGGTAAGAAGCCCACAGTTACTTTCAGTAAAAAGGGTGAAAAACCTGCTACTTTCATCTTAAACCTGAGTGATACTGTGTCTTTTCCAAAACTCTGTAAAGACCAAAATGCCTCATCCTGGAGAGAACTTGGTGCTAAGCCAAAGCAGCACAAAGTGATGAGAGACAATGTTAATACCTACGTAACATCACCCAAAATACAGCTTACAAACAGATTTTTGCCACTGTCAGAGACTGAATTTAATGTTTCTAATGAACAAAGAGAAAATGGATTATCTTCACGTAACTGGAGCCATAAAGTCGGCAAAAGACAGCAGGCAGACAGACAATCTGGACCAAACGTCAAGGTCAGAGATACGCTGCTGTTAGGAGACGGTGCTATCAGTGGCATAAACCATGGAAGAATTCAAACATGCTGCTGTCCCAGTGCCACTGTCTCTGAGATAACCACACTCCTCTCAAAAGTTTTGTCTACACACCGAGGAGTCAAACAGCTGATCGTGCATGTGGGTGCAGTGGACATCAGAAAGGAACAGACTGAAGTCTTGAAAAGGGATTTCACTAAGTTCTTCAAGGAGCTCAATAAACTGGAGGTCAAGGCATTCATTAGTGGACCTCTTCCAAACATAGACAGGAAGATAAACAAGTTCAGCAGGCTGCTTCAGCTGAACACATGGCTGTCCAAAGAGTGTGCGCACAGAGGATTGCACTACATTGAGAACTTTTATCTGTTCTGGAAACGAGAGGACCTGTTCAAGGGAAAGGGCCCACACCTGTGCAGAGGTGGGAGGAGAGTGCTGACGGAACACCTCCTCCACGCTCTGAGGCATCAGAATGGGCCGGGACAGGGTCCTGAGCGACCAGTGAGAGAAAAGAGGAATGAGAGAAGCATCTCTGTCGCAGAAGCCAGAGACCAAGCCAGTGTTTCAGCACCAGCTGCACCACAACAGCCTCCACTGCCCCCAGCAAAGGATTCAGCTCCAGCACCACAACAGCCTCCACCGCCCCCAGCAAAGGTTTCAGGCCCGCCATCGGTTCCACCTCCCCCCGGGCCCTCATCACAGGCCTTGGACTCGTCTGTGACGGCCCCAGCAGAAGTTTCAAACCCGGCAGCACCCCCATCACCTCCTCTACCCACAGACCAGCCCTGGGCCCCCCCTGCCACATCTACCCCCTCTAGAGCCTTGTCCCTCTCCCTCTCCTTTCCATCCCCACCTTCCCCCATGGGCCTTCCCAACCATCTTGAAAGCCTGATCAAATCAGGGATTAAGATGGTTCCCCTCACCCCTAATATCAAGTCACACAGGAGCTTCAACTCTCCTGCTTCACAAACTAAAGCTCCCCCAGCTCCTCCCCCTCAGTTTTCATCTCCATCACCCAAACTTCCCCCTGCTCGTCCTCCCCTGCCTGCCCCCAGAGCTGGTATCCCTAAGAGCTAGGATGCACAGGGCCTCTGCTGTCCCAGGACTTACAGCCATGATAAAGGTAATATCAAGCTGGGGCCCTGTGAGACAATATTCTCCCCTAGTGCTATATCTACAGCCACACCACATAGACCAGATTACAGAAGGACAGTTAGACAGTCCAATCAGAGAAATTTAATCCATATCCCTTGTAAGAAGATAATGTCCAGTCCCACTGAAACTAATCTGAAACTTGCTGTGCTTAATGTCAGATCCTTGTCTAACAAATCATTTTTAATTAATAATTTGATCTCTTCATATAATCTTGATTTTATGTTTTTAACTGAAACATGGCTTGACAAAAACACAGGTAATGCTGTTCTAACAGAATCAGCTCCACCCAACTACAAATTTGAATCTGAAACACGAGAAAACAAAAAGGGTGGAGGTGTCTGTGCAATATATAGAGATCATATGGTTACGCACAGGTTGTCATTTGGGGTGTTTTCATCATTTGAGTATGTATCCTTTAAAATGGAGCTAAAACAATCTCCGTCCATACTCTATGTAGTTATATACAAGCCTCCCCAGCACCGTCAAAGTTTTATTGATGATTTTACCAGGATGCTTTCAATTGTATGCACAGACTTTGATGGTTTGGTCATTACAGGTGATTTTAATGTACATGTGGATAATGTCTGTGACAGAAATGCTAAAGAGCTCAGTGCTGTCCTTGAAACCTTTGGCCTGACTCAGCATGTGTGTGAGCCCACACACAGCAGAGCGCAGCACACTCTGGACCTGCTCATTACAAAGGGGGTTAATATTTCAAATGTCAATGTGGTTGATGTTGCTCTGTCTGATCATTTCTGTGTCTTCTTTGACCTGTCTGTTTCTCCCAAACCACCGGCTGGTCCTGCAGTTGTTCGGAGGAGACACATAAATAACAGCACAGGCGCTCTGTTCATGGAAATGATAAACTTTGAAAATGCCTCATGTTCTAATTCTACTGTTGATGATTTGTTGAACTCTGTTACTTCGAGTGTTTTGACTGTTCTGGACACCATTGCCCCTGTGAAGGTTAAAATGGTTAAAGATAAGCAGAAGGCGCCATGGAGGAATGACGACTCGGTCAGGGCACAGAAAAGGGAGTGCCGGAGGGCCGAGCGGAAATGGCGCAAGTCAAAGCTTCATGTCCATTATGAAATTTACAAAGAAAAGTTGTACGTGTTCAACCAGATCTTACGTAGAACAAGGGAGAGGTACTTTTCTGAAATTATTGGAAACTGCGGTAACAACTCGCGTGTCTTATTTGCAACAGTGAACAGATTAACAAACCCTCCAGCTCAACTGCCGTTGGAACTGATCTCCACATCTAAGTGTAATGAGTTTGCAGTATTCTTTTGCGACAAGGTTCAGACCATTAGAAATGCCATCATTTCCACAACACCAATAACAACCCTGCGGCCACCTAGACACTTAGAGCTGACTCATTTTGCACCTGTAACTGACAAAACTGTCCAAGAGATCATCACCAGTCTGAGTTCATCTACATGCTGCCTTGATGTGTTACCCACTAGATTTCTAAAGTCTGTGCTGAGCAGTTTGTTACCACCACTCGCTCACATAGTTAACATGTCACTACAGTCTGGAACATTCCCAAAGGCCTTGAAAACTGCGGTCATAAAGCCTCTCCTAAAGAAGAGCAGTCTTGATGCCACAGTACTGAACAACTACCGGCCCATTTCAAATCTGCCGTTTTTAGGCAAACTCCTTGAGAAAGTTGTTTATCAACAGCTGACTGACTTTCTCCTAATGAACAACTCCTTTGATGTTTTCCAGTCAGGTTTTAGACCCCATCACAGCACTGAGACCGCTCTTATTAAGGTGACAAATGACATCCGCCTGAACACTGACGCAGGCAAAGTCTCAGTTTTAGTCCTGCTAGATCTGAGTGCTGCTTTTGACACTGTCGATCATGAGATCCTGTTACAGAGATTAGAGGACTGGGTGGGCATCTCTGGCAATGCTCTTAATTGGTTGAAGTCCTATCTAGAAGACAGGAAGTACTTTGTTGAAATTGGTAACTGTGCCTCAGACCACATGGCCTTGACCTGTGGGGTGCCCCAAGGGTCAATCCTGGGACCCCTTCTGTTCAATCTATACATGCTGCCTTTAGGCCAGTTAATACAAGGTAATAATGTGTCCTACCACAATTATGCAGACGACACTCAGATCTATGTGTCACTGACAGCAGGTGAATATGGACCAGTAGATTCACTCTGTCACTGCATCCAACAGGTCAGTGTGTGGATGCAAAACAACTTTCTCCAGCTAAATTCAGACAAGACTGAAGTCATCGTATTTGGTCCACAGAAACAAAGAGAAAGTGTCAGCAGTCACCTCCAGTCTCTCTCTCTAAAACCTACAAATCAGGTTAGAAATCTCGGGGTAATAATGGACTCAGACTTGAACTTTAACAGCCACATCAAATCAATAACATCAGCAGCCTTTTACCATCTAAAAAACATTGCCAAAATCAAAGGTATAGTGTCTAAACCTGACTTGGAGAGACTTATCCATGCATTTGTCTCTAGTAGGTTAGACTACTGTAACGGCCTGCTCACTGGCCTCTCCAAACGGGCCGTAAGACAGCTGCAGTACATCCAGAATGCTGCTGCTCGGGTCCTGACCAGAACCAGGAAGTACGAGCACATTAGTCCTGTGCTCAGGTCTCTACACTGGCTTCCTGTGGCTCAGAGAATAGACTTTAAAGCAGCTCTGCTTGTGTACAAGTCTCTCCACGGCCTAGCACCAAAGTACATCTCTGACATGTTAGTGCCATATGAACCATCTCGGACTCTGAGGACCTCAGGGACCGGCCTCCTGCTGGTGCCCAGAGTCAGGACTAAACATGGGGAATCAGGGTTCCAGTTTTATGCAGCTAAAATCTGGAACAGTCTTTCTGAAGATGTGAGACAGGCCTCTACTCTGACAATGTTCAAATCTAGGCTCAAAACAGCTCTATTTCACTGTGCATATGACTGAAAGGATCTTATCTGCACTCTTCTCTTTTAAAGTTCATTTTATAATGATTATTTATGTTTTTATTTTGTATTGTGATTTTAATGCATTTTCTTCTTCTGTAAAGCACTTTGAATTACTTTGTGTACGAATTGTGCTCTACAAATAAACTTGCCTTGCCTTGCCTTGCCTTTTGGAATGCGACCCACCAGGTGTGAACCACTGTTTTATAATATTTCTGATCATGCAGCCAGTGTACAATAAGCAAAACAGCACCTAGACAAGCCTAGAAACTTCTGAAACTAAGTTACTTGGAGTGATGAAACCAGAACTTAACTTCTTGTTTGTGACCACAACCGCTATGTTTGGAGAAGAATTAGCAAGGCAGATGACAAACAGCACACCATCCTTACTGTGAAGCATGGAGGTGGATCTCTGATCTTTGGGTGGGTGATTATAGGAAAATACTGTCGGACAGTTTGCATTCATAAGGCTGAAAGCTGCACATGGGACATACTTGGACCTTCAAACATGGAAATGATCCAAACCACAAGTGCAAGTTGACCCTTCAGTGACTACAGCATCAAAAAGTGAAGGTTCTGGAGCAACCATCACAGTCTCCTGACATTAAAACCATTCAGCCACTTTAGGAAGCTCTCAAACTTACATGCCTGTGGATATTCTCATTTATCCAGGTCATAGTTATCTCAAGGCAATTGAATCGAACGCAACTGGGCTCAGTTTTGTCTTAGAAGACGTTTCACCTCTTATCCAAGAGGCTTCATCAGTTCATGCTTGTCTGACTAGGCTGGAACTAGTCTGACAAACTGGTGTGGAAAAACCCAGGTATTTAACTTCTGAGGAGGTCTTCACAGGGCCACTGATGTCATTGGTTCGTTAGTGCTCCAATGGACACCATTGGAGCACTAACGACTAAAGACAAAACTAAGTCCAGTTGCGTTCGATTCAATTGCCTTGAGACTCAAACTTACAGTTGCACACCCATGCCCTGCTTGGTGTACAGACCCAGACACAGACCAAACACCAAGACCACAAGCACACTGGAGAGAGAGGCCACAGAGGGCCAGAGCGATCCAAACTCAGACCTGGAGCCGGACGCGCTCCACTCCAAGTCTGACACCTCTCCTGACTCCTATCAAAAAGCTGGAGGCTGAACAACAATCACAACAGCCTGCAAGCTGCCATTGATGCCAAAAGAGTAAATACATACTATTAATGACATGCAAACTTTTAACTTGGGACCATCTCAGTATTTATCAATTGCAATGTTTTGTTTAATCATCGTGCTATTCTGAGATGCCTGATAATTTAATTTGAATCTCATTACATATATATACAAGAAGTGTTTTGCCTGATCACTCATGTTTTCTTTAAAGAATGGTGCACATATCAGAAATCCTGCCAGGGCGTGTAAACTTACAAACAGAACTGTACATACAGCAGCTCATTTATTTATTTCTATATAATACGTTTTATTCTTCTATTTACTCATTTATTTATCACGTATAAATAAGGGTTTTTTTTGGGGGGGGGGGGTGGATGGGATTGGAATACACAGCAGACACACAGCTGTTGATCCATTTGAAATGTTATTATCTCATAAATAATTATAATATCAAACTTAATTTATATGGCACCTTTCAAAACACAGTTACATACAAAGCGCTGCACATTAAAACGTAACGCTTCTAAAACACTAGGAGAATAAAACAGATAAGTAAAAGGTAAAATAAAGAAGGTAAATAACACCAATAAGATAGCAATAAAATAGACAGCTCAGATAGAGTCAGGAGGATATGCTCTCTGCCAGAGGTGTGTTTTTAGAGGAGACTCACACAGACAGCCTTATGTCCTCGAACTATGTCTCAAAGTCTCAAACAACGCAGAGGGTCATAATGGACTAACAGGTCTGAAATATAATCTAGAGTCATGAACTTTAAAGTAATTAATAAGAGCTTAAAGTCAATCCTGACACAAACAGGAGCCATTGTAAAGAGGCTAAAACTGGTGTGATGTGGTCATGCATCGCTTTGTGTTGCCACTAGGTGGAGGTGTGACAGCATAAATTGCATCAGAGGATACATACTGGTGGAGGGAGGGAAGACACAAACAGGGGGAGATCACCTCCAGACCCTGCCCTCGCTGAGAGACTTGGTGGTGTGATGGGAACTCAGCCAACTACGTTAGACGGGCAGTGAACGCTCAGCAGGAGTGTGTGTGTGTGTGTCGGGGAAGTCCACCCTACTTACCGAGAGTGGAGAGAGACTCAGCGAGAGGGAGGCGGCACTTGACTTGCTGGAGCCACATCAGTGAGGACAAAAGACAAGAGAGCTCATAAGCCCCGAGGCTCGCCGAGAGTCAGGAGATCCTGTCTGTTGGAGAGGTGTGGTGCACTTGCGGAGCGGAGAGGATGCTGCTACATGTGTTTTACCCGCTGATTTTTGCCTGTAAGTAGCCTATTATAATTTATTGCTAAATAACTAATTTCTAAGAGTTTGTCTGTTTCATTGATTTGCAGGATTTACTGATGTATTGCATCATCGCCAGTGAATCATAACGCGCTCATCACACGAGACCGACACGTTTTTTTTTAATTGCATCAGAGCGAGAGTTTACAGCTTACACAGCTTTGAGCATTTACAACGAGCAGTTACATTATGTAGTTATACATTCTTCACACACAGAACATATACTGTCTTCAGGATAGAGGATTAGAAAAGCTCAACTTTAATGCTATTCGTCAGCAATAGATTTATTTATTATCATAGAATAAGTTATTATAAATCTGGATGTTTTTATTGCTGAATCATGTTGTTACTTTAAACCACGCTGCGGATTTCCTCGACACCTATTTCCAAACGGTGCGGACAGTGTGGATTACTTGTTAGAGAATGTGGGAATGTTTCATCATCCTGGCTGCGGCTGCTACTGCTGCTAGGCAACGTTTACTCGTGTGTTTGTGGGTTGGGAAACGCGGGCAGTCACATGAGCAGTAGTGACTATCTATCAGCGGGGAATACCGACACATGGAGGGTGCGTCTTTTACCGATTGGCTCCAGCAGTGAGTGAGACCATAACTGATGACACTGCGCTGTCAAGTAGTGGGTTGTAAACGCGTTAACTGAAAGTCAGCAATATTTAACACTGTGGTCCTGTCTTGTAGGCTACAGGGTCCTAATATATATATATATATATATATATATATATATATATATATATAGTTTTACCACTTCTTACTATGCCTCTGGCGATAGGTGCAGCTGTATAGGCATTATGGTTTATGGTTTCAGGTTGTCCATAATCTCAAGAACACCTTTAGGGAATTTCTTTAAATGTAGCACAAACATCCACTGCCCTGTTTGGTTCAGTTCAATCAAACTCGTTTGTTTGCCCCCTCAGTGTGGTTTGTTTGGGCGGGTGTGAACAGAGAAATCACACTCAGGTGCACACCTAAACAACCAGACTGAGACCTTCTTGAAGAGGTGGTCTCAGTCTGGTTAAAAACAAACTCTGGTGCGGTTCCTTTGTGGTGAGAATGTGTTTCGACCTGGATGTGAACCACCTGCAGTCACATGACACATTGTTTGGGTTAAACATGAGCATGTTACAGTCCTGGAGGATTAATAATGTGCACCTCCTCCTGTACTGCCTTAATATGCACATTCAGCACATCCAATGCATCAAAACATTGTTTTCTAGTTGGAGCCGCGCCTCATTTTCAAACTGTATGGTTTGACTAAAATGAACAATGACAGCAATATAGTCCACGATGAGCAGCGCTAAAATCAACCTGCGTAGTTGTCCCTCCATTGTGACATTAGAAAGTGTCACATTTATCTTGCAAGTGTACTCTTCTTCAACGTTTGGTTTACTTCCTGGATTTTTCCCACATGGAAATTCTGACCAATCAAGAGCAGCTTTCTCACACAAGGCATTTGATCTGGTCCGCTTGTAAATGCTGCCGTGAGAACATGAACCAACTCTAGGCAATTATATAACTTCGTGACAAAATAAGTCCCTGATTCAGACCAAAGCAAAACAACTCTATGTCTAGCACCCTTAGACTCATGGCTGAACTGATTAGATTTTGGTGGTCAAAGGTCAAGGTCACGGTGACCTTGCATCCATCTTATTCTTGTGAACACAATATCTCACAAACACCTGGGGAGAATTTGACACAAATGGTCACTTAGACTTGACAACAATGAACTGATTAGAATTTGGTGGACAAAGGTCGTCTTATTTTCGTGAATGCAGTATCTCAAGAAGGTCTTCAGGGAGTTCTCTCAAATTTGGCACAAACGTCCACTTGGACTCAAGAATGAACTGATCAGAATTTTGTGGTTGGATGTCAAAGGTTAGGTCACTGTGACCTCACAAAACCTGTTTTTGTCGTAACTACTGAAATCATACACTTATTATGACAAAATTTCACACAAATGTCTAAAAGGATAAAATGATGAAGTGATGACATTTTTTTTTATCTAAATGGTCAAAGGTCAATTTCACAGTGACATCATTATCTTGGGCAGAAAACTCTTTGCGTGTGTGTGTGAATGGGTGAATGTGACATAGTGTAAAAAACGCTTTGACTGTTCGGAGGACAAGAAAAGTGCTCTACAAGTGCAAGTCCATTTAACATTTCAACAGCCTGTTACCAGATACTTATAAGTAAGGCATGGCAGCCACAGTGACATACTGGGATTAAAGAAGTACTTCACCCCCAGATGACCATTTGTATATCAGTTACTCACCCTGTGTGACGTTGAATTCATGAAGAATGTTGTTTTTCTCTCATGCCTCTGCGTTAAACAAAGAATCCAAAATCCAAAACTTTGATTATATCCCATTTATCTGGTAGTTTGCTCACTATTCGAAAACATGTTGCCCTTGTCAGCCCTTTGTGACTGGGACAGAAAGTAAAACATTTCTATAATTTCACTTTCATTCTTAGTCAGAAGGGCGGCGGCGAGATACAGCTATGTAAATGTTGTGTTGTGTGAGAGATTGTGAACGGATTTTTTGCAGCAGTTTTTTGCTGTTTACTTCAATACACCAAGAATTTGCTCTGCTTTTGGATTCTTCGTTCACAGTGGAGACATACAAGACAACATTTTCTTCATGAATTCAATGTCACACAGGAACTGATATAAAAATGATTAACTGGTATTCCTTTATAATGCTTACCTGCTTTCAGCCAAAACAAGGTTACCAGGTTAATCCAGTATGTGAGGTCAAATGTAAAATCCTATCTAGAATAAATTCTGTAAGACAAGATCGTGCGTCTGGTAATGCATTTGTCTTTTTTGTTCTTCCAGCAGTTTTGCTAAAGCTTTCCACTACTCAGGACATTCCCTGCTCCGTCATCCAAGATACACTGACACGTTATAGAGTCCCCGACTTCAATGCCACCGACTGTCTCTATTCCTGGGCGAATGGCAGTGTAAGTTAGACAAGCCAGGATTTCTCATTTTAATTCAGTGTTTTCAAAACTTTCTCTGACATGACACATGTACTCTGTGAGTAAAACAACCCCAGGGTAACACTCCTGCACACACCTTTCTCCTGTCAGACATGTTTACTTGTCATAGCAGGAAGAGCACAGGTGAAAGCTGTTATGATTTTATTGTCTTCCATATGCTGGCTTTAGCACTACGTCCTGGCCAACCAAGAGGAGGGTGTGGATAAGCTGGTGGAGATGAAAAGCGACCAGACTCTTGCTACCTCTCGGTGCCTAACTGTGGTCATCTATACACGTGACTGCATCTCTGAGGTATGACACTGTTGACACGTAAAACATATGAACTATACACATGAAAGATATTACGCAGAGATTCAAAGTTAAGTTAAATATTCTGATTTGTGTTGGTTTAAGTGTTCCAGTCCTAATAATACTGATTATGTGTGATGAGAAGATTTAAGAATTCTCCTCCTATACGGGTGCCATATATTGACACTGCACATTAGCACATTGTATAACGATGACTGACTGAAAATCCATTCTTTCTGTTTAGAAGAGGCAGCGCACAGGGACCTGCTGGAGTGAGTATCATTGACTGTCAGCTTTTACTTAATATATGAGTTTTTTAGATCATGGTTATTCCACTGACGTAAAAATTAAAAGTGAAATCTTTATTTTTATTTACTTGATGTTCTCAACTAAATATCTTTTTCTAAAAATGTTCATTTTACAGCCAACTGCACTGGAGATGCTAAGCCTCTGAATGGACAAGGTAAATGAGGTCGTTGTTTATATTTGTATCAGATGTGGGTTACATCCCAGAACAGATTAGAAAACAGATTCAGATAAGATACAGAAACTAGTCAAATATTGAGCCAGTAGAAGTGTGAATGAAATCAACGTCCGCTCAGTCTCTCACTTCGCTTTTTTTACTTGGCAGTCAAAACACGAGACACAGTTAATGTAAGGTGAACAGCATGCATGTGCGTCACTATTTCCTGTTGAGTGTGACTGAGGCTGTGAAACGACGACTGCAACGTCAAAGATGTTTTTCTCAAAGCACTTTCAGTCATTCTTTCCATTCATAAATACGAGCAGGGGTGAAACTAAGGAATAATATTTACTCTTGTCACTGTAACAATTTCGTCACAATTTAAAAAATTAGCAATGTTACTTGTGCTTAAGCTTTTTTATATGTATGAATCACACTTTTCTATATTTCAAGCTGCATTCCTTGCAGGTTGTGAACAGTGCAAAACAATTAACAACAATGCAATAAAATTAAGGATGATATCATAAAATGCTGCAAAATGCCGTGTTGTAGTCTTATTTAGCCACTTGAGAGCAACCGTCTTTTTAACAAAGCCTTCAAAATGTATGAATGGAGTATTTACTGATGAACCTTATGATGTAGAACAAAACATGAAAGTCTCTTAAGGTTGTGTGAATCACTGACCTTACTTCAGGCATGTAACCAAGAACCCATTCACTTCAAGACGAGGAAACCACAAGTGCTAAAACGCTTACTCATTTCCGTGTTTTAAGACTCATTCCTGCACCACTCTATTATGGGTCATAAGATTAGCATTGTTGTATTTGCTTTACATTTTAAAAATATGTCCCTAAAGAAGGGACATAAAAAACATCAAGCCTAAGCCAACAATAAAAAAAACCAATAACATGTGTAAATGCCTATACACAAACGGCCCATATCAAACACTCCCATGTTGTTGGGTAGACACAGCATGCAGGTGTTCAAGAGCAAAGGATATCTTTGTTTGGTGTTGGGTAGTGCTGATAATTACAGTTTCAGTGTAATGTCTTTATCAAGGCACCAGCGGGTTAAGAGAACACATGGATGATGTTTTGTGACATTACCGGACACTCGCTTGTCCAACTTAGTCATCAATTTGCCGATAAACTGTTACACCACTAATCTGTGAATCAAGTGACTAAGCCTGTTTTACTTCCCAGATTTATTGCTTTTGCTGTTAATAGAGCAGTGTTAAGGTGTGTTCTGCCAGAGCACAAGGTTATTTTAGACATGACATGATTCAAACCAAGACAATGAAGAGATGTGAGTGGGTGTGCTTATAGGGAAATTCTTTGAGTTCTAGGCAACTGAGGCAAAGACATGCCAGCACGAGTTGATGTTTTTTTAACTTAAGAGATCATTTTGGGCTCATCCTGACAGCTTTATGAATCTGCTTCACAAAACACGCAGAGAAAAGAGGTGACAGGAGAGACTGTAGGGAAAAGACAAAAAAAAAAAATTGTCTGAAGCCCGCGACAGGGCCACAACATCATCCCCTCCTTACGTTGGCTTTGCTTTTTTTTATACAAAACCAAACAGTGGCAGCATAATGTTGCCACAGTGTGTGATTTAGACAGCATGCTGGCGTTCCAGAAGCAAAAGAAGCGTAACAGGTGTGACATGTAACACAACAGCGCCGGCCTCTTGTGTATCATGTAACATATGCATCGGCAACATGGCATAACACGGTGACGAGAGAGTTGTTGTTAAGGTCAAGAAATATCCCGAGCTAAGTGACCCATAATTCTGTCATTATAAGGACAAACGGCAGAAATATATTGCCACGCGACGGCGGCCACAGTGTGTTTTCAGTTATGATGCTAGCTACACATGCCTATCACATTATTTGATTAAGAAATTGAGGTAAAATAAACTTGCTTGTTCATCCAATCCAGTCCATGTTTTTTTTTATATTGCACGTTTCAGACACAAAGGCAACTCAGTGCTTTATATAAGCGCAAACATACAAAACAAATAAAATAAGACAATTCATAAAAACAAGACAAGACAAAATCACAATAGAAGTACAACAATATAACATCTTTAAATGACCTTGGGAGAATCTGCGGCAACAAACATTTCAAGATTTGATTTGAAAGAGCAAAGGACCTCAGATGTTCAGGAAGTGTATTCTAGATCTGCGGTAGATGATAACTGAAAGCTGCTGCATGTTTGTGTCTGACCCTGGGGACGGTGAGCAAACCTGTCCCAGATGATCAAAGAGCTCTGAAAGGCTTGTCGCAGAGCAGCATATCAGACATGCTTTTTCGCCCCAAACGATTAGGTGCTTTTTAGGTTAGGTATTTAGGTAATATTTTGAAATCAATTTTCGGGCTCGGGCAGCAGCATTCTGAATATGCTGCAGTTATGTGACTGGTCTTGTACAGAGGCCTGTAAAGACACTGTTACAATTATCAGGTCTACTAAAAACAAAGGCACGTTTCTATAGGTCTTACTGCAACATGAGTCTTTTGGGTTCGATGGATTAACTGTCAAACAATCTGTTCTCTTGACAGACATTTCCTGGATGTACTGGATTGCTCCTGTTGTCATCACTGTCTTCCTGCTGCTGGTACTGGGGCTCCTGTGCTACTGGTTAGAGATCAAACTTTCAGCTGTCTTTTATGATGTCATACAAAATGACACTCACTGCCCTCATCTGGCATGCTTTCTAATGCTCTTTTTCTGTTGTGGGTATGCAGGATCTACACTTCTAAGAAGAAGAAGATGTACAGTTGCCCCAACATGGATGATGGGGAGAGTAGGGAGAGTGTGTAGAAAGTTAATTTTCTTAACACTTTCCACAAGGGGTGTAAAGGCAAGTCAATTCATTTTCGGTGCCTTACATCTACATATTATCACACTGCCATTTAGAGTATTTCCTTGCAAAATACTGTAGCACCCTTACCACTGAGGTAAGGGTGCTACAGAAATCTGGAAAATGCAAAAAAAGAAAGGCAGAATTTCAAAATACACCCTCCTCCTGCACACTCCCCTCTCTGTCCTAAGCCCCTCCCACCAGACGACCACTGGTTAATGCCTGTGCTAGATACAGCTCATTCTCTGTGTTTGTGGGGCTACAAATGAGACAAGCATTAGCAAACAAACGTAAGCCGCGCCACAGTCCCTTGGCCTCACTCCCTGTTTCCCTGGGAGGAAAGCAGGAAGCAGCTTGGAAGACAGACAGTGTAAATCCCCAGTGTCAGGTGTCAGAGCGGGCTGGTGACCAGCAGCAGCGCTGGGTCTAACTTGTTTGGATCTGGCAGGGCAGGTCAGGGCTCTCCAGTCCCACATAACCATGGTTTGCACCGCCTGGATACAGGTTTCTGCAGCTGCTGACTGGAGGTCCGTCTCTGGAGCTGCTGCGCACTCTCCTCCCAGCGAGGCGGAGGCTTTAGCTAATGTTAACTCCATAAAATTGAACATGTCGCTGCAGCTGTGTTAGCTGTTTGCAGACGGATAAACTGTCAGCAACATCTCCTCTCCAGCTCTGAAAAACTTTCCGTTTTCTTTCTTCCTTTTTTGAGTTGTTTTGCAGTGTAGTCAGTTTTTTCTGCAGGATTCTTTTTCTTTTCTGTACGTACATCTGCACATGTACAGCAGCCAATAGGAATGTCTGTCTCCCATCATGGGCTGGATTGACTAAAGCCTGAAAACAGAGCCAAGAGGAGGTGCATCAGTTTAATTTTATCTCAGACTTCCCCAACAATATGCTCAAAGCTTATAAAGGGATTTTTGGCCAATGACGCTCCCTGTCACCTACCACCATGTGGACATGCTACTGCTGCCTGAAACAGTTATACAAACAGTTTTTATTCATTTTTATTTTTTATATGTATCAAATCCTGTAGTATGAGTTTCGACAAGTTATCTATGAATTTAATCAGGTCGTGATAATCATTTAAATGATGATTTTTAAAACTGCACTGAACGAACATTTAAAGGCAACACTTGTTTTTCAGGCTCACCTGTGTAGTAATGCTGCTGTTTATCAGCATCTTGATATGACACACCTGTCAGGTGGCTGGATTGTCTTAGAAAAGGAGAGGTGCTCACAAACATGGATTTTTACAAATTTACAAGCACAATTCAAAAGGGACTTTTGAGTTTATAAAAGCTGGGAAAATCTGAGCCAAAACAAAAGTGTTTAAATTTTTGTTCAGTGTATGTGGTGCTCTTAAACAATTGTGAGACAGTTTGCCAAGAATCTTGCCACTATAAGCTTTACTCTTTCATTAAGCTCAAACCAAAGCCAGCTATTATATGACTAACACTGTCTCACTCTTTCTGTGTCATGTTTAGTGAAATGTTTTTGAGAATTTTACCCAGGTCTCCCTCATTTCCATTAATTATCACAAGTATCACAGAGGTGAGACTTTTCAAACAGCAGGGCTCATCTCTGCTTTCTGTTATTCTCACTCCAGTAGTTAGGTTTGTCTTGCACACAAAGCACAAGCAGTGTTTAAACAGCCATGATAATAACTTCACAGCCAATAGTCAGTAATTGGTGCACAGATGTTGCGGCTGTGGAAGCTGATAAACTCTCTGCGGCACCAGTGAGTGCACTTTGAGTACTTACGCTTAGTAACTTACTCGGGGGCCTGTATCATGAAGCAATATGTCTGGCTTTCTCTTGGTCACCTAAGATTTCTGATTCTGAATAACCGTTGTCACGAAGCTGGTTATCAGCAGGTTCTCTTGGGCTCACCAGTCCAGCTTTGAGTGCGTTCTTGTCGCAGAGTTTTTACTGACAAGAAACATCCGAATCATGGAGTGCAGTGAAGATTGCAGATTGCAACCAGCTGAAAGTTCTCCTGATTAGTATTCCGTCAGTGTTCATCGTTCAGGAGGCTTTAAGCAGGAGCCAAGTTATCTGCAGAGGTCTCTTCCTCTCCAAAACAGATTGGCCTGGTGATTTAAACCGGTAAAAACACTGATTGAAACAATTTCACGTGAACATAATCGTGTTTTTCTGACACTTCTCATCGTGGAGGGGCTGCTTAGTACTGTGGCCAACACAAAAACGCCAGTAGACTTATCCAGAGCCAGTGTTTGGTTTGTCCGTTTAAGGCTACTGTAGAAACAAGGCGGTGCAACATGGCGATCACCCTAAACGAGGACCCGCTCCCTATGTTGATATAAATGTGTCATTCTAAGGCAACGAAAACACAACTTCACACTCTAAATAAAACATAGGTATTATATTACATTCCATGTCTGCCAATATATCCGCCTATATCGGCCTGTAAGAATGATGACTCGACATTCCCAGTGATCTGATTGGTCTGTAGGTGGCTTGTTAAGCTATAGGTAGCTTGCTTCTTGCTTCATGATACAGGCTCCAGGTCCACTCAGGACTCCGATATTAGTCTTGACATTAAACTAAGCTGTGGAAGCTATTTGACTTGTAATGGAGCACCAGAGCGTGCGCTTTCAGTCTCATGTAGCCTTACAGCAACCCTTCAACATAAAGCCTTAACAAACCTCAGTTAACCATTCCTTTGCTTTTGCTAAAGTTCCACTGTGTAGCGAAATAGCTATCTCTATTTATATATATATATCTACGTCTATATGATACCTCAATGTGCTGTATGTAACTCTGGAGAAAGATAGTTAATTGTTGAGTCCAAGTAGCATTGTCTTCGCCTGAAAAATTAGGCCGACAGAACTGCAGTTCTTTGAATGTCCACTTGAGGCTGGCACCAGAAGCAAGTCGGTCCCCATAGACCCCCATGTTAAAACTTCACAGCTGAAATAAATAATGTTTACATTTTATTAAGGCGGCTGTGGCTCCACTTCTCTGAAGATTGATTATTCAATCCCCAACTCCTCCAGTCTGCATGTTGAAATATACTTGGGCAAGATACTGATTCCCAAATTGCTCCTGATGGCTGTTCCATCACCGTGTGAATGTTTACTGACTAGCAGGTGGCACCTTGTGTGGTAGCCTCGGCCACCAGTGTGTGAATGTGTGTGTCAATGGGTGAATGTGACGCAGTGTAAAAGCACTTTGAGTGGTTGGAAGACTAGAAAGGCGCTATACAAGTGCAGTCCATTTACCATTTAAGGCCGCCTGCTGATAGTGTCATCGGCTTCTCGGTCAGATCCACCCTCTTGCTCAGATGTGGTCACTTCTGGCTCCAAACCAAAATTGCGACAGCCAAAACTAACTCGAAGTTTCAAAACAAAAGTTGGTAAAATAGTGGGTGATGTCATGGTAGCTTCATCCATTATTTTTACAGTCCATGCCTGAGTCTCATTCCCATTTCATAGGTAGTCGGACCAACCAACAAACTCAAAGCATTCATTTTTTTAAACCTGGGAATGAGACTCAACAATCAACTCTCTTTTTCCCGAGTCACATACAGCACTTTTGATATTTTCATAGTAATATATAAATGTGTTTCAGATGCTTCATACTTCATAGAGTATATTATAAATATCTGCAAATATATTACTGTTCAAAAGTTTGGAATCAAATGCCACAAAAGCTTGATTAAAACCAGTCAGACAGCTAGGAGGACTTCTCTACGGGTTGAAAAAAGTCCTCCTTCACAAATAGTTTTTGTATAAGGCTTTGTTTTTCATAACTTAATATCCAAATCCGGATATTAAGGCCGCCAATATCCAAATCCCAGTTGCATCGCTGTTCAATAATGATTGATCGTTAGTGATGCTTTTCTGGACAGGAAAATAAATTCAAAATCCAGTTGCCAACAGGATTCTTCCCTGTTGTGCAACGCTGTGGGGACATCAACCACATGGAAGTTTGAATCATTTTATTATTCTTCTGACATGTAAAAAATGCATTTTGTGTCTGAATTACTCAGTTTTTATTTCTGTTTAACTCTCCATTATTGAAGGAAAGAAGAAAAACATCAATATAACAGCTGATTCCAAACTTTTGAACAGTATATATGTTATATAAAAATACATTATACAGAGGGTTGATGCAATGTTGTGTTCAATGCAGTGTCGTCTAGTACAAAAGCTTAGTTGTGTTATTTCACCTTTGTTTTAGAGAAAGGGAAGAGTTATCTTTTTGTGGACCCCATTACATTGTCAGGGATTAAGGTCCAACCACTGTATGTTGTATATCTTTAAGTCTTAAGTTACATGTCCACTGTAAGTCTGTCTGCCTGAAATATAGCCCTCAATTTGTAGCACTCACTGTATCACAACTGTTTCAGCGCTTTCATTTGATTTGTTTAGTTGGCAAAGATGAAATAAACATCATTTATTGGAACAAGGTGTTGTATTTATTTATTGTTGCACAATGTGCTGACTTCACTGCCAGTGAAACAGGTTAGGCAGGGCCCACTGTTACAGCAGCGCAAAGTCTTGTGACAGGAAGTGAGTCACAGAGGGGTGTTCATGCAAGCAGGTCTCTCGAGATAAAGCTGTGCATGTACTCAGACGGTGTCACGTAGACACAGCAAGTGGACGTAGAAGGTGTTTAAAGACACAAAAAACTAAAGAATAAAAAAATAATTTCACAGGAAAGCTGACCGCCTGGTGAGTTTCTCCCAAGTCTCCTCTTTGACCGCACAACTTGTTGCTAAAATTAAAGATAAAAAAAGGAACTCTCCATGTGTTCCAGCAATAGTGTGATTTACTGTAAACACTCCACTTCTGATCAGGGTTCATGACCACAATTTATGGCATCTCATGGGACAGCCTCTGTGTGTAATCAATAGTGTCTGTGTTTAAATATAGCTCATGACGTTCACGAAATATGAATGGTTTATTTTATTTATTTTATTTAGCCAGGTTAGTCCCATTGAGATTAAGAATCTCTTTTTCAAGGGAGACCTGGCCAAGACGGGCAGCAGCAGCAAAAACACAAAGTTGCAGACAGAGACATACAGGGAGACAAAGTACAATTCACAAGCACTAAAATTTGCATAAAGAAAAACTATCTATAAATGAAGACGAGAGTTTCTGGGAGTAATTTGAACAAACGTCAAGCTAAAAACATTGACATCCCATAGAAACTGCTTCCAAGTCCTTCATTTTGGTTCAGCCAAGCAGCAGCCTCTGGAGCTGGCAAACAGAGCCAACACAGCACTGCCAAAAAATGCTGTTTGAAGGCCGGTTGAGACTGGCTTCAGTAGAGAGTAATTCCCCGTAGACCATCAGCTTCACAGCAGAAATAAAGATGTTTACAGCCGTGGTACCAAAACATGGTTTTGGTATCTATAGTTAACTTGAACATTCATGACAACTGTTCGGGGCAAATTTGTACATGACTCACCTGTTTACATTTTATTAGGCTTAAAGTTACAGATAATTACAGGCTGCTTTGAGTGACAGGCTGTTTGCCTATACTGCCTCCATCAAATCCAACCCTCGCTCCTCCACAGCTTCAGCCTCTCGCCCAAATATGGTCACTTCTGACTTCACATAAACTAAGTGCAGAACAGGGGTCCGTTTCACAAAAGTAGGATTCAGACATCCAGGATAAGTAAGTAAGCCTGGCTCAACCAATCCAAAACAACAGAGTTCAGGCTTAATTTGTTCCACAAACGCCAAGCCAGGATAAGTAGACACGGATTCATCAAGCCAGGTGAAACCAATCCTGGATCAGTGCGCGCACGCGGCTTCCTCAAATAGACCCCGCCAGAGATCACAGATTCACCGATTCACCATGGAAACAAGAGCGGCGTACTTTTCCCCGTCGGAGGCAGAAATCCTCGTGGAGGCTTATGAAGAGGTAAAGGATCAAATCAAAAAGAAAGGCAACACCGCCACAGTTATAAAACAACGAGAGAATGCATGGCAAAGTATTGCAGACCGCCTGAATGTGTAAGTAGTGCACAAATACACACTCACTGCTCCGCTGAAACCACCACAATTACAATCCAAATAGTTAATTAACATCTCCGAAAACGTAGTTGTACTCTGATTGTGAATCAGTTGAAATTGTGAGTGAAATTGTGTAAATGTAACTCCATCAGACTGTATAACTCTTTGATAAATAGATGAGCTCACTGACTTAATTGAATTTCCCAAATAAAGTTCCTCTTAGCTTATCTTAGCTCCTCGCTCCTCTGCTGTTTCATTGTATGTATGCAATTTTGTGTGTGTGTATTTGTGTGCGTGCGTGTGTATGCTGATTGATCATAAGAGAATACATATATCTATTTTTATATATAATCCCCCTCAGGTGCCCATGAGGGGGATTTTGTGAACATGACTTTTTGATATTGTCGATTAATGAACACTGTGCATTGCTTGTGATGTGCATTGATTGGTTTAATAGTCTTCATCTTATAATTTCAGATGGTCTGCAGTGCTGACTATCTGATCAGCAATGTTGTGGCAAAGTGGCCCGGCTCGGTCCATGACTCCTGAGTCTTTCGGCTCTCTGGAATCTATCAGCACCTATCACAAGGTGAGCCACACAACCTCTGTTAATAACCACCTTTTACATCATGGCTGTGTCAAGAATGTCACTCTATTTATGAGGTTGTGATGATGAGCTTTTGTATTGACAGGTGAATTCTCTGGTGTGTTGCTGGGGGCCTTTTCTCCTCACACCATACACAGACCCTCAGGAAGCACAGCAGGCCTATAATCATGCCCATGCCAGGAGAAGGGGCAGGATCAAAATGACCTTTGGCCTCCTGAAGGCACGCTTTCACTGTCTTCACCACTTAAGGGTCAGCCCTTTGAGGGCATGTGACATCGCTGTGGCCTGTGCTGTCCTCCACAATGTGGCCTGCCTGAGGAAGGAGAGGGCCCCCAGAGTGCCATCACACATGGACTGGGACAATCCTGCCATCTTCCCTGATGACGACAGTGGTCGGCTGGTCAGGGACCAATATGTGTTAAATTATTTTAGTTAACATGCATGCTTTAAATTTAAGTTACATATGTCCTGCATTGGCAGAGGACTTTGTGTTTTTTTTATTCAGTTTGAATTGATTTGGCCTCTTATGATGTTTGTGCTGTATACTGTGTGTATACAAGCTTGCAGGGAGGCTACTGCATCCATTCATTTGTCTGTTCATTTGTTGCGTATGGATTTGTCCTGCATTTATTTTTTCAGTGTGCAGACATGTGGGGTGTATCATATACAGACCTTTGAATGTGTATTTATTCTTGTGTTGTATAATATACTTTGATTCTGTGCTTTCTGTCTTGTAGAGTCACTGTGTGACTTCAGTTTTGAAAGGAGCTCATGGTTTACTTGCTTTGATTTATCCTTATTCAATAAAGGAACATCATGTTACTCTTTGATGTGTATTTATATTTATATGGGATGTGTATTTTATATATAGTCTATGGAAAACTGTAAATTATCTAATGATTGCAAAATAATCTAAAATCATCATTTATCTAAAATGATTGCAATTAATGTTCACAAATGTTTAAATAATGACAGTGGGTCTGGTTGAATGTGATAACAATGTGCAGTGGGCAGTGGAATAACTATTGGTTTCCGTTTGTGGTGACTGCTGACTGAGATGAGGGATGAGATTAAATAGATCCTGGAACTTAGCCTGGTCTGGAGCAGGCTAGCTCCACAGAATAAATCTCCATGGTAACTTATGTCAAAACATATCCCACTTCCCCCTATCCTGCTTTTGTGAAACTGGATCAAGGATAAGTTGATCCAGGATAACCAAGATATCCCGGCTTAATCCCTTATCCTGGTTTTGTGAAACAGGCCCCAGGTGTTCACACTGAAAACAGCCTCTCGTTAAAGGAGCAGTGTGTAGGATTTCCTCCCCAAAACAAACAGACCTGATGATTCAAAATGATAAAAAAAAAATGAATAAAGCAGTTTCAGGTCACAAATCACTGTTTCTACAATGCTGTTAGGCTTGTCACAGACAGGGTCTTTTCAAGCATCTGCTAATGTGTGCTCACCTTTTTTCTTTGATAACTTAAGATTCAGACCTTCAGGAGGATTTTAACAGGAGCCAAATTATCCACAGAGGTCTCTTCCTCTTGAAGACAAACAGAAACGATGATTTAAACCAGTAAAAACACAGATTAAAGCACTTTCGCATTAGAAATCTGTGTTTTTCAGATGCTGTTCAGCTTGTCGTGGAGGGAATGCTACGGTGGCTAACACAAAATCGTGAATGTAGAGTGAGTGTTTGGATTGTCCGTTCTGGGCTACTGTACAAGCATGGCAGACTGTCTGGACAATTCTTATTTCCAGGTGATTACATGCTAAAGAAAACATAGTTATTATATTATATTGTATTGCTGCCAATATGCCCCCCTAAATCCTACACACTGGACCTTTAAAACCATGCAAGAGGCTGTATTTGTTTTGGTTTGTTGCTCAAGGTGATGGTGAGAGACAAAACACATTCCAGGAATTCCAGTTTGATTACACTGTGACTCATAATACTCTGAAACATGACTCTACAACTGTGGGAAGTCATGACACGACAAAAAAAAGTCAGCAGCAGAACCTGTTTTCTGTCACACCTGTCTCGTTAGTCCTTCCCTATTCCCAGAGTCTTCCCTTCACACCTGTTCTGTGTTAGTCGTTTGCTCCACCCTTGTGTTCTCAACCACACCCTTATTGTTAGCCAATCTCCATTTCCCTCCTTTTGCCCATGTCCACCTACTCCAGCTGTGTCTCGTTCTTGTGATTAGTTTTCTGTGTGGATATACCTGTGTGTTTCCCTTTGGTCTAAATCAGTTTGTCTGTGCTCATCCCTGTGTTCTTGATGTCGTCCATGCTCCGGATCCAGCCTGATATCTTGTGTTTGGATATTTTACCTGAGTTCACTGTATTTTTCTCAGTTGGTTTTTTGTTATGCTTTAATTTGGACTTTCAGTTACCTGCTGTATCTGGATGTTTTTTATTGGCTGTATAAAGCTTGCTTTTTCTTAAACTTCAACCTGCCTGTTAGTCTGCGTTTGGTTCCTCCTTGAGCTGAAACATGACAAAACCACACCCCCAGCTACACTGGATAAAGATATAAATAAGAATGTCAAAATGCTTCATCCATTTCTGGTCATCCAAATGAAACGTGCTGTCATACAGTCATTGCCAAGACAATGCTGATGATCACACAAAACAAAGGTTTGTGCAGGAAGTGACTCACAAGTCATTTGCTGTTGGTTCACTGCTGCTCACGTAGGTGTTTGTGTGATAACAATCTGTGAGAGTGAAGGGGAATCTTTACAGCCTCACTCACTAAATCATAAAGTTACAGATAATTAAGGGCGGGCTGCTATTGACAGGCTGTCTGCCTATACTGCCTTCGGCCTCTCAGTCAGATCCACCCCTCGCTCCTCCTCCACAGCTTCAGCCTCTTGCCCAGAAATGGTCGCTTCTGGCTCCACATAAAGTGCAGAACTCGAGGCTTCAAAACGAGAGTCCACAAACCAGTGGGTAGCTATGTACATTATTTTTACAGTCTATGGGTTCAGCACATGTACGTGACACTCCTCACATAGTATTCCGTGTACACAGTATAAACAATGCTATCTAGCAGATTTTAAACAGCAACTGGAGATATGTGCACTTTTGTTTTGTAGACAAATTTTACTCCTGCAGTGACTTTGTTGCAACCAACTGATTATCAAAAACAAGCAGCACTGAAAACAGCCTGCGTTAAAGGTTTCCAGGATTTAGTAGCATTTAGCGGTGAGGATTGCAGATGGCAGCCAGCTCAAACTTCTCCCATGTGCCAAGCATGAACTCCCAGTTAGTATTCCTTCAGTGTTCATTGATTAGGATGTTTTTACCATGAGCTGAATGATCCGCAGAGGTCTCCTCCTCTCCAAAACAAACAGACCTGGTGATGCAAATAGGTAAAAAAAAAATGAATAAAGCAGTTTCAGGTTACAAATCGGTGTTTCTACAACGCTGTTAGGCTTGTCACAGACAGGGGCTTGCCAAGCATCTGCTAATGTGTGCTCACCTTTTTTCTTTGATAACTTAAGATTCAGACCTTCAGGAAGATTTTAACAGGAGCCAAATTATCCACAGAGGTCTCTTCCTCTTGAAGACAAACAGAAACGATGATTTAAACCAGTAAAAACACAGATTAAAGCACTTTCGCATTAGAAATCTGTGTTTTTCAGATGCTGTTCAGCTTGTCGCGGAGGGAATGCTACGGTGGCTAACACAAAAACGTGAATGTAGAGTGAGTGTTTGGTTTGTCCGTTCTGGGCTACTGTACAAGCATGGCAGACTGTCTGGACAATGCCAATATGCCCCCCTAAATCCTACACACTGGACCTTTAAAACCATGCAAGAGGCTGTATTTGTTTTGGTTTGTTGCTCCAGGTGATGGTGAGACACAAAACACATTCCAGGAATTCCAGTTTGATTACACTGTGATTCATAATACTCTGAAACATGACTACAACTATGGGAAGTCATGACACGACAAAAAAAAGTCAGCAGCAGAAACACCCTTTGACCCAGTGGTGCTTTGAGCTAAATGCTGCACTAAACAGAAAATAGAGAATAACGTTAGCTTTACAGGTATTTGGTGATCAACAAAATAAAAGTGATCAAAGAAAGGTTAATCTGGAGACCATGAATGTGCTAGATGTCATTTGGAAGATCACCAAAATCATTAAGATTCATCTTCTGGGAACAACAGATATCTGAACCACACTGGCAGCTACAGTACAATGGCAAATGAGATAAAGATAAGTCAGAATGTCACAATGCTTTATCCATTACTACTACAGTCATTGCCAAGACGACACTGATGATAACACAAAACAAAGGTTTGTGCAAATGTGACTCACAAGTCATTTGCTGTTGGTTCAGTGTAACTTCTGCATACTCACACAGGTGTTTGTGTTTGTGTAAGAACGATCTGGGAAAGTGTAGGGGATCTTGGCAGCCTCACCCAGGAGAACAGTGGCTGTGGGAATTTCCGCTCATCAAACAATGAATGCTTTTAAGACACATAGCCTCACCACCGTGCATCATTTTTTAAATATCTTTGTTTGTTTGTGTTACCGGCTCACCCTTTTTGGGTAACCTTGCCTGGCCTTGTAGGTAACCTGTGAGGGCGTGACAAGTGCTTCGTTGTGTGTGGAGGGAAGCAGCTGGCTCTCTCTCTGGCTTTGTTTAAATCACTGAAATCAACAGGCCTGCATTTGGGCCAGGCGTGTGCTTTTAATTCCTTTCACACAAAACTGTTGCTCGGCAAAGATGGGAAATGCAATGAAACTGTTCATTTAAACCAGTATGAATATTACTTGTTTAAAAATGGGGCTTCAGTTGACATTAATTATGAATCATTCCTTTGATCTAGCCCTGAGAGACAGTGGATCTCAGAGAGAGTGAGTCACAGCACTCGAGGATTACAGCAGCATACCACCTCTCTTCCACCTCTGTAACATTGCCAGACCATCACTGTCCCAGCCCTGAGATCTTGGTCTATGCATTTGTCACATCCTGTACTGACTACTGTCAACACAATTTCCTCCCTACTGAATTAAATTTAAACCCTTAACAGGCTTTAAATCATTCAAAACTCTGCTGCCCGCGTCATTACCTCATCCGACCACATCACTCCCATTCTCATCCAGCTAAGCTGGTTCCCTGTTCAGTACTGGACTGATTACACAAACCCTTCAAAGCCCCTGACAGCCTAGCCCACACTTACCTCTCTCTAACCTCCTCCAGCAGTACCCAGCTCCCGCTCCCTGCGCTCTTCCTCTGCTGGGCTCCTGACCATCCCCACCTTTCAGTCGCTTTCAGCTGGATCTTCCTACCTCCACACATTCGACAGTCCAACAGCATAACATCCTCCAAATCCCCTCTCAAAACCCACCTTTTCAAACTGGCTTATGCAATGCATCCACTCACCCCTAACATAATTTGAGGTAGCCAACACCAGGTGTCTAATTGAGACAGGTGTTTATCTGTCAAAATATGTAGCCACACCGGCCTAGTAAAAGGGACTTGGCGGTTAATTGAAGATTTCCAGTATCTATGTAACAGGGTCAGTTATACAGCAGTAATATGTGTGACAAGTCATTTCCACAAAATTTGGTTCAGATGTCATTACCTGACACACTTAGGCCTCCGTACTTAATATGTGGAAGGTTTGATAGTCACTGTCTGTACTCCTACATTCACCTCTGGGGGTACCCCACCTATAAAGGGGTGTCTCCCACCTTACCACTCCCCTTTGCTGTTGTGCTCTGTGGTAGAGGTAAGCGCCATTGCTCTTGTGGTTATTTCCGTGTTTTAGCTTGTCACTTAATTTGTGTAGGGGCTGGAGCTTGTATGGTTGTGTATGACGGAGGAGTTTGTTTTGCCTCTTGTTGTCAGTCAGGAGAGGAATAAACAGAGATCACCTCCGAAGATATTCACGGTCTGGGCCTCTTTATATCGACACAATGCAGACATCACTAGAGTGTACCGGTTACATCTATCTAAATTTTTACCTTCTAACTTTGATTCACAAACTCAGACACGTAATGGCCACAACAAGGTGATTTCATGCAATCAGAGTTTTGCAGTTTGACCCTGTGATGGCTCTCCTGCTTCAGCAGAGCCTGCTGGGTGTGTTTTCCCCTTTTCTTTCTGTCTGTCTTTCTGTATTGCAATGCAGGTGCCTTGCAGGCAGAGCAGTGTGCACGTCAGCGCATCTGGCTGGTCTCCCAGTCTTATTAGGGCCAGGCTGTTCCGGTCCTCTCTTTCTCTCTGCATTCCTCTAGCACCCCGCTCTTGTTTGGTGACACCACAGCCTTGTAAGTAGTGTGAGTTTTACACTGTACAACATCTTTCATTCGTTGCTCACCCACTCCAGCACCTGGAGCAACACACCCAAACAAGTACAGCCCCTTGCATGGTTTTAAAGGTCAACTGTGTAGGACACACAGATAACACTGACTAACACACCTTATGACTTTGGTTTGTTTTTGGAATTATCTTATGTTAACCTATAAATTTGTACATCTATTACTTTAATACAGTGTGTCTCTTGTCTTTGTCATGGCTCATGAGCTGGGTCATGACACCCACCTTGTTCTCACGTGTCTAAAGACACAGCTGACTCGACAGAATTAAGGAGATTGATGTCGATTTCTCTGTCAGAATGCGGACGTGTTGCTCTATCAAAGGCTTCACTCCTCATAAATTACTGGCAAGACACAGAGTAACAGGACAGCTGCATGTTCAGAGTCACAAGACCATTAATATCAGCTATGGTGAAAGATCTTTAATGCAAACCTGAAACCTTAAAAGTGAACCTGAGCCCACAGGATCAAACTGGTCTGAGCTGGTGCTGTCTAAAAGGAGCCCGGATGTTGAGAGACTCTCATTTTCCCCAGGAAGTACACTCATACAGTACGACCATGTTTGGAAGACAGTTACTGCACAGGAGCTGACTGGGTCACATTATGTTAGAGAGACTTCCCTTCTCTCTCCAATGTACAGTATATATGATAACTATGCTGAAGTAGATTTTTTTTTTTTGACTTTATAACTATGTGAAAATAAAAGTCACAGTGTTTTCGTTACCTTAGAATGAGTAGCCTTGAATGGACAAACCAATCACTGGGTCTAGATAGGGCCATTTGTGTTTTCTGCACTCTGCATTGGCCACCATCAGGATCCATTTGTCCTGAAGAGGAGGAGACCTCTGCGGATAATTCGGCTTTCAGTAAAAACCTCCTGAACAATGAACATTGAAGGAATCTTAACTAGGAGAATTTTCAGCGGGTTGCATTCATGTGGATACCACTTGATGCGCTCCACCCATCCAAACACTGTTACAGACCAAGAATCCCTCCTCATGGTAATGACACTCTCAGATGGCGATGGGCCCCCAGCCAGACAATGCCCCGTGCCACACCCCAGAAACTGTTCAGGAATGACCCAAGGAACGTGACAAAGAGCTCAAGGTGTTGACCTGGCCTCCAAATTCGCCAGATCCCAATCCGATCAAGCATCAGCGGGATGTGCTGGTACCCCACCTTGTAACCCACAGGACTCAAAGGATCCTGCCAACGCCCTGGTCCTGTGTCCATGTCTCGACAAGTCAGAGCCAAGTCTGGACCAAGGAGGCCCCACCGTGGTTCACGGGTTTCTCTGCTGTACCACAAATACTCAAGGAAGTTGGTATCTGGGGAATGTGGAGGCCAGGGTGATGTCTTGAGCTTTTGCTGGAGTGCCATTGCTTGGGGATGCACTTGGTCTGCAACGGTGTTTGGGTGGGTGGAGCGTACCAAGTGGCATCCACAGGAATGCCAGAACCAAAGGTTTCCCAGCCAAACACTGCATTTTAAGAAAATGCTCAGTGTTATTCACCTCACCTGTCAGTGGTTTTAATGTTTTGGCTGATCGATGTAGAGTCCTTCAGTGAAGGCAGAATAACTGATGTCGGTGACTTTAAAACAGTACATTAAACTAAAAAGTCTCTCAAGTGCAATAACTCTCATTGTTTCATCATCTCAATGTTTTGGCTGACCAGGTCTGATATCAGCTAAGTCAGCATCTTCTTTCATCAAAACATTTACTGGATGTTGCTCAGTTGCCAAGACAACAGTGATGTCTGGTACTTTACCAAAAGGGTGAAAACTTCTGGGAACTGGCAAGAGGTGATGAATCAAGGTTCTGCTTTGTTTACTGTATTATAGATGGTGTGCATGTCTTTTTGTGTGTAACAGGAATTAGAGAATGAGGAAGTCAGTTTGCAACCTCATTCAGCTTACAGCTTTTACCCTGTCTTATTCATTTAATTCCTGTTTTGATATTTGTTTTTAATAAAAGAGAGTTTAACACTTCAGGTATAGAAATAATACATCAGATTTGTGCTGTGTATTTGGATACTCAGAGATGCTTTACAGAAAACAACAACAACAAAACAAAGAAAACAAAAAACATAGATGAAATAATCTGTGAGAGAGGAAACAGTGGAGGGAGTTCCCTTCATGCAGGCAACATTTGTGGGCCGAGGCATTATGCTTTCATGTCTCCCGTCTGTCCGTCCCAGTCTTGTGAATGTGACATCTCAAGAATGCCTTGAGGGAATTTCTTCAAACTTCCACAAAAAAAGAAACAGGAGATGATATCATCAATTTGAAATATCTAATATATGTTGAGCCTCATTAGTGTAGGAATGTGCCACTGTCCAATGTTTCAAATGACCACGAGTATCTGAGTATCTATCTTTAGGTCCTGGGATTTATTTTGTAAACTTATATTGGCATATATGTATCTCTGGATTGTGAAAGGGTTTGTGCTCTTGAATGCGCTCAGTCCTGTTCTCTTAAAGGCTCTTAAGATGCAAAAAGATTTACTCCATGTGGAAAAGGTGGCACAAAGCAAATGTTTCGGTCAAAGAACCATCATCAGCAGAATTCACACATGGAGTCAGAAAAAGAGACGACTGGTTGCTCTGTAAAGACAAACATAGATCAAAATCTTGTGGTGGGCGCCCGTGGAAAACAGGATACAACAGGATCAACAGGATCATCAGGGAGGCAATCCAGGCACTCCAAAAAAAAAAAAAGGCATGGTGTCATTCTATAAAGAGGTTAATGTGAAATGTGTGTGTGTGACCTTTAAACATCTGTGATACAGCTACTGCTATTAATACATGCATGGATGATACTAGAATTCCTGCCCATGTCAAAAGCGTTAGTAGAATTATTACCACCACACCCAGAGTGCTTTATGTACTCCCAACACACTCCTGAAGGAATGCTGCTGTCACGTACGGTGTCCGGGCAACTATACGGTGCTTCCCCATATCCACCCGGTAGCAAGCTGCAGGCACATTCCTCTGTACGAGGGCTCTGCTCGTACGTTAACAGTGTTAAAAGCCACACTGTCTTTTTGTTTGCATGCGTGCCTGTGTGCGAGAAATGCATAGTCATCATGACTGCCTTGATCCATAAAAGTTTGTTGCCTATTGTATTATTTTCTATCATATATTTCATATTACACTTCATGTCCTGTTCTGTAGTTTCTTTTTTTACATTTACACACTTCCTAAATCACTGTTCTGTATGTGCACTAAAGTATGAGTCACTTTGCTTAGATAAGTGTATCTACACTACACAGCTGTGAAGGGTACTGTAGTGTTTTTCAGCCTAGACCGTATCTTCCCACAATCAAAGTGACTGATGGGATCAACATGTTTTTTAAACTGGTCCACTACTGAGTGAGAGGACTGCAGCTGGCAGCAGGAGGACAGGCTGCAATATCACCACTCTGGCAACTATGCATGTCAAGTTTCCATCCACTTAAAGTGTTTGTTTTTTACACTGATGTTCAGATTATCATTTTAAGTGTCTGACAACATATGTTAAGAACCTCTACAGGCAAAGAATTTCTTGTTAAACAGTAAGATCCTTTTTTCTTAACAAGAACATTAACCCAAAATTAATCTGAAATCACTAACGCCAAACCCACCAGACTCCATTGAAATAAACAGTCATTTTAGCATGTATAGAGCCAGCATATCTTCACCTCTAACTGGGTGAATTAAGGGTTTATTTCAACCACGCCAGAGTTGGTGATTGTTGGAACAGTGGAACGACAAACCAAGTTTTATTTTGTTTCTGTTGACTTTGAATGAAGTGTGTTTTACAACAATAAAATTACTCTCTCATAACCTCTTTGTGGTTAAACAAAAAGGATCTTACTCTTTAACCGAAGGGTCTCTCTCTGAAGGGATCCTTTACAGTGTTGTCAGGCACTTAGAATAATAATCTTAGCATGTCAGTAGCAAAAAACAAACCCTTTTAGTGGACCTTAATTGACGGTGCCACGTGCCCTGAGTAGTTAGATTATTGATACTAATCTCTGATGTCCATCTTGAACGTGTGCTGATTGTGTAGATCTTCTATGCTGCTGGGTTGAGGATGTGTGTGTGAAGCATCCTTGTTTTAGAACTTGTAGCTTATTTGCAGCAACATATGTGAAGTCTTGTCAGCTGTCATGGCTACAAATGAGTCCGGAGAGACATGATTGTAAACTGCAACTTGAGTGATTGATGGGGGTGGTAATTCTAGTTGTTTCACTTTTCTCGCTGTGAAATCATCTCCTTCCAATCAGCCCACACTCTGAGACAAAACATGAAACTGACACATATTCATATCTAACCCAGCCTGTCGTAGAATCCCCATCCTGATCTAAATTAAGCTCTGATAAAACAACAGCAACCAGAGCAAGGATTGCTTACATCTCTGAGCTCTCACACACGCTTAATCCACAGATGAAGTGAAGTTTAAATGATAGCTAGAGCTGAAACCACAGGCAGACTATCAGACAATGTGCCCCTAGCACAGATATACATACGACCCCACTACCTCTAGAGTTCTTGACAGGCCCCAAAAAATTAATACCCAAACCGAACCGTCCTGTGTGAGTTGAAGCCAGAACTGGCCCATCTGAGATCATCATATACAATACTGAGCCCAAGTCTGACCCAACCTGACACCCCCAGAAAGCACTAATTGGCTCCTAATGCCCGGGACACATCGGCTGTGTGGCGCTGCAAGCCACATGCATCTCCAGTGAGAAATGGACCAGCTCAGTGGATCACTTAATCTCCACACTGTATTTCCCTGCCAGAGAAGCCCTGTGCTCATGCTGTGGAGGAAGCCATCACAGAGTCTGACACAAAGCCTCTCTGGGGAGCTGCTGTGGCTACAGCAAAAGAAACAGGAGATGATATCGTCAATTTGAAATATCTAATATATATTGAATATTATTTATTTATTTATTTTAAGATTTTTGGGGGGCATTTTGCCTTTAATGGACAGAACAGCTAAGTGTGAAAGGGTGAGAGAGAAAGGGGGGGCGGGGTGACATGCAGCAAAGGGCCACAGGTTGGATTCCACCCTGGGCCGCTGCGGCAACAGCCTTGCACATGGGGTGCCTGCTCTATCCACTAATCCACTGACACCCCTAATATTATTTATTTAAAAAAAGAAATCCATCTGACCCACCAATCAGGCACATTTTTGGCCCAAACCCGATCCGACCGAATTGTGCTTTTCAGGACTCATCAGGCTCAGGTTGAAATTGAGAACTCTAAACACATCTCCTATATAGTAACAAGACACACAGACTTTGTGTCGTGTCTCCTTGTAGTTGTTTTTTTTTTTTTTGTTGTTGTTGTCTCTCTTTGTGGTCGTTTTGTCGTTTTTAGGTGTAATTTTGTGTCTGTTTTCAGTTTCTTGGATCTTTTTGTGGTCTTTTTGAATCTCCTCCAGGTTGGTACTTGTTAATTTGAGTGACATTTTGCAGGAGAAGGCTAGGGGTGCCTCTTAGACTTTGGGCTCCTCAGCCTGTGCCTGGTAGGCCCGTTCAGTTCATTCATGGTTGATCCACTGATTCCATCAACAGAAAATTTACTTAATTTTTAACTGTTCCTCAAGAAAAACAAACAAACATGAGCCCCATTAGTGTAGGAATGTGCCACTGTCCAATGTTTCAAATGATCACGAGTATCTGAGTATCTATCTTTAGGTCCTGTGGTTTATTTTGTAAACTTATATTGGCATATATGTGTCTCTGGATTGTGAAAGGGTTTGTACTCTTGAATGTGCTCAGTCCTGTTTCACAGAAACACTGCCTGCACACCAACAAAAAAAAGGCTCTTAAGATGCATAAAGATTTACTCCATGTGGAAAAGGTGACACAAAGCAAATGTTTCGGTCAAAGAACCATCATCAGCAGAATTCACACATGGAGTCAGAAAAAGATACGACTGGTTGCTCTGTAAAGATAAACATAGATCAAAATCTTGTGGTGGGTGCTCGTGGAGAACAGGATACAACAGGATCATCAGGAAGGCAATCTACGCACTCCAAAAAAAAAAAAAGCATGGTGTCATTCTATTAATAGGTTAACGTGAAATGTGTGTGTGTGACCTTTAAACATCTGTGATACAGCTACTGCTGTTAATACTGTACATGCATAGGTGATAAAAGAATTCATGCCAATGACAAAAGCGTTAACAGAGTTATCACCTCCACTCCCATGGTGCTCAATGTACTACCAACACACTCCTGAAGATGTGCTGCTGTCTTAGAGTGTCCTGACAACCATGCGGTGCTTTCCCAATGGCAAACAGCCAGAATGGGGGCTGATTTCTGTGAAACACAGTAAGCAGCAGGCACACTCCTCTGTAGCCTACGAGGGCTTTGTCCACACCTAAACAGGAACAGCCAGACTCTGTCTTCGTATGTATGTGTGTGTGTGTGTGCGTGCGTGCGAGAAATGCATAGTCATCATGACTGCTTTAGTCCATAAAAAATTGTGTCATTTACACACTTCTTAAATCACTGTTCTGTTTGTGCACTAAAGTATGAGTCACTATGCTCAGATAAGTGTATCTACACTACACAGCTGTAAAGGGTACTGTGGTGTTTTTCAGCCAACAACCTATCTTCCCATATTTTTGCGTGAAAGTGATTCATGGGATCAATATGTTTTTTTAATTGGTCCACTACTGAGAGGGCTGCAGCTGGCAGCTAAAGCGTCTAAAGACTGCTTGTGAGTCTAGCTGGCAGCAGGAGGACAGGCTGCAATATCACCACTCTGGCAACTATGCATGTCAAGTTTCCATCCACTTAAAGTGTTTGTTTTTTACACTGATGTTCTGATTATCATTTTAAGTGTCTGACAACATATGTTAAGAACCTCTACAGGCAAAGACTTCCTTGTTAAACAGTAAGATCCTTTCTGCTGAACCAGAACATTAACCCAAAATTAATCTGAAATCACTAACGCCAAACCCACCAGACTCCATTTAAATAAACAGTAATTTTAGCATGTATAGAGCCAGCATATCTTCACCTCTAACTGGGTGAATTAAGAGTCTATTTCAACCAAACCAGAGTTGGTGATTGTTGGAACAGTGGAACGACAAACCAAGATGGTTTTGTGAGTTTTATTTTGTTTCTGTTGACTTTGAATGAAGTGTGTTTTACAACAATAAAATTAGTTTATTTAAATGGAGTCAGGTGGGGTTTTTTGTGGTGAAAACAAAAAGGATCTTATTCTTTAACAGAAAGGTCTCTCTCTGAATGGACTTTAATTGACGGTGCCACGTGCCCTGAGTGGTTATGTTGCAGCCTGTTTTGCCAGCATCCTGTCTGGCTTCCCCACGTGGAGGCCTCCGACTGGACTGACGTAACCGCTCGTGTAACATCTAGCCTAACGTTGCCTGAGCCTCCTTGTTTGTTGCCAGCCACCAGTACTATCTAATGTTAGCGTTTACGTTATATTATAAAACTCATCAGTCATCACTGACTGATTAGTTTCAAAACTCCGGGGTTGCTTTTGACTGTGCAGGACAGGTAACGTTATGTTTAGTTTGCCTCTAATATATAATGTCATATGACAACACAGCATCCAGTTGCGTTAACGCTACTATCTGACGTTAGCACTGTAACCTTATTCTAAAACTCAACAGTCATCACTGACGCCGATTGAGTTTTAAAACTCTGGGGTTGTGTTTGACTGTCTTGGTTGTCACGTTACACTCGCTCTCCTCTTCCCTGTATCTAACGTTACCTACGCCAACGCCTATGTCTATCATAAGGCCCTTTTACACTGCCAGACTTTCCGCGAAAGTTGGGCATGCCCTCCTTGTCCTCGCAAACGAAGAGGCCATTAACCGTCAGATGACGGGAACAGTGAAGAACGGGCCGACTTACGTTAGAACTGCCAAAGGACTGACCAGCCACGGCTTCCCTCCCACATCACTGTTTACGTCACACGCTGAGCTACACATTTTGTTACTTGCTCACAGCCCCCACTGCCCTGAAAAAGGCGCATTCTGTATAAACAAAAGTAGGCAGGCGGCATTTTGCCACCCTCCCCGATTTTGTATTTATACTACCAATGCTGAAAGAAGACTGATTGGGCTTTCCTGCAAATTTGCACTACTCTTATCTTAAAAGGGCTATAGACGTAATGAGGGCGTAATGGAGGAGGGCGGAGTAGGCCTTTGGAGGGAGGTGGAGTTGCAGCAGGAGGCTAGAATTCCTGCCCATGTCAAAAGCGTCAGTAGAATTTTTACCACCACACCCAGAGTGCTTTATGTACTCCCAACACACTCCTGAAGGAATGCTGCTGTCACGTACGGTGTCCGGGCAACTGTACGGTGCTTCCCCATATCCACCCGGTAGCAAGCTGCAGGCACATTCCTCTGTACGAGGGCTCTGCTCGTACGTTAACAGTGTTAAAAGCCAGACTGTCTTTTTGTTTGCATGCCTGCGTGTGTGCGAGAAATGCATAGTCATCATGACTGCCTTGATCCATAAAAGTTTGTTGCCTATTGTATTATTTTCTATCATATATTTCATATTACACTTCATGTCCTATTCTGTAGTTTCTGTTTTTACATTTACACACTTCCTAAATCACTGTTCTGTATGTGCACTAAAGTATGAGTCACTATGCTCAGATAAGTGTAGCAGGGGTGACTTTAAGTTTACAATGATAAAATGACATTGTTTAAATGGAGTCTGGCGGTTTTTGTAAGCACCTAATAATCAGTTCCTGTTTGAGGGATTCTCACCCATTCTTCCTGCTAAAGGCTTCCAGCTTTGTGAGATTGGGGCGTCTTCATGCACTGCTCTTTGAGGTCTATCCACAGATATTTAATGATGTTTAGATCGGTGGACTGTGAGGGCCTCTGCAAAACCTTCAGCTTGTGCCTCTTGAGGTGGTCCAAACATACCTTTGCTCATTGCATCTAAGAGCTTCTATTTTAACTTCATCAGTCCACAAGACTTCTTGGCTTGTTTCAGTAAACAGGAAAAGACTCCAGGCACTCCAAACAAAATTGAGAATGAGGAAGGAAAGATCAGATTAAAAAGTAGTGCCTGGATTCTTTTCCTGTTTGCAGTATTTTGGATTTCCCTCCTTTTTTCCCCAAGATTACCTGATACATGTTTTGATCTACACTCTACAACACAGAGCAACCAGTTATCTGTTTTTCAGGCTTGTTTCGGTGTTCCTTTGCAAACATCTAATGCTGAATTTTGTGGTGAGGACACAGGAAATGTTTTCTTCTCAGAAAGTGTTCTTGGTCTTCCAGACTCCACAGTTCCTGTTAACTGTCATTTCTCAATGACATTACAAACTGAGGACACAGCTCCCTGAAAACACTTTACTATCCTCTTGTAGTCTTATCCTGCTTTGTGGGAATCCGTTTTTTCCGTTTTCCGAGTGCTAGGCAGCTATTTAGAGGAGCCCATGGCTGCTGATTGTTGGGACAAGCTTTCAGGAGTCAGAGCTTGGAATTTGCATCACCTGGCCTTTCTTAATCATGATTGTGAACAAGCCATAGCCCCAACAAGCTAATTAAGGTCTGAGACCCTGTAAAAGTTGTGAGAGCTCAAATGTCTTTAGGTGCCCAAACTGCTCCTTTCCCTTTTTTTGACTCTAAAATTGTACAAAACCATGTATCATCTTCATCTTCTGTAAATAAATATTTGACCACTAGTGCCCAGATTTTGCAGGCCATTGTATATATTCAAAGTGAAAGGTGCAGGAACCGCTTAGAAGACCTCGCTTCATTGGGACATTAACATAAGTGCTGTCTTTTGCCGCCACCTGCTGGTTGCACATGAACACACAGCAGGTTACACGACAGTCAAATGCATTCAAATGGTTCTTGATTGTTTGGTTGGATCCCCTCAGTTTTGTTTGCTATGAAACATTCTGTAAAAGTGATTTTTTCTCAAGATGACCTGAATGCAGCATCGGTAGCGTTTATGAGACGTGTCTGAGTCCAGGAGGCTGATCTTTAAAAGATGTGTAGACACAAACACACACCATAAGACAGAATCTAATAATACAATATTACTTATTTAGGTCGAACAACAGTTAGCTGTCCCCACAGTGTTGCATGACAGGGGAGAGAATAGTTGGAACAGAAAAGCTCACCTCTGATCGTAACCACTATCTGTCCTTAACCTTGACCAAACTTTATTTGCACACAGATACAACAACATAAAACTAGATAACAGAGATAAAACAAGAGCTCAAGAAGCCAAAGGTTTGTACAACAGACCTGAACTTAACTTTGAAATAAGGAAAAAAATACTTAACCAATGAGTGCAGCAGGATTTTGTAAACAAGAAGAAAATGCCGACTGTTAACCACAGTGTTGCTGAAATGAAAAGTTTCGACCCATCAGCTTCATAATAACATACAAATGTGACATATCCATGGTTTGCAGAAATGTACAATGTCATTTTTTTCTGGCAGTTGGGTTTGAATTTAAAAATACAGCAAGTTCTTGATGGTGTTTATACCTGAACACTGATATCTGATATGAGAGAGCACTGGTGGCCAATTCTGCATCTGTCCACCAGAGGTCCTCAGACTCTAATCCACCTGCTCACCTGTCCTTCATTGCACAATTAAATAGTAGTTAACGCAGCCTGTCTCCACCTGCTCCCTGACATATTCACAGTGCTTTGTGTTTTTGTTTTCCGCCCACCCAAACCTGATTTTTATTTGTCTGTAATTTTTTAACCTGCCTCGTTCCTGCTCACCTGTGGATTCTCAGTCACTTCTACTTGGACCATGATTCTCAGTAAACTGCTGTGTCTTCACTTTATCAACAAATCACTGAGCTGTTTGCGTCTGCCTGGATTATCTGTTCCTATAGTTTACTTCCTTTGAGATGTACAGTTGATAAACACAGTTGTGGACGAAGAACTCAGATCTTTTACTTCAGTAAAAGTGGTAAAACCACTGTGTAAAACGTCTTTGTTGCAAGTTAAAGTCCTGCATTAAAAATCTTACTCTGTAAAAGTACAAAAATAATAGCTTCAAATTAAACACAAGAAGTTTGTGCTCTGTCCTCTAACGTACTCTTATGCAGAATGGCCTATTTCAGAATGATATGGTAAGTTAGTGGATCATAATTGTTGATGCATTCATGTGTTCGTCACTTTAATGTTGCAGCTGGTAAAGATGGAGGTTATTTAACTACTTTGAATACTGCTGGGTAGCATCTGAATTTTACCACAAGACTAATAAATCTTATCTTTACCCATTATATTACAAAATAATTTATTACACGGCTGTTAAATCTCTGAATGTAAACATAACTTTTTGTTTGTTTATGAGTGAAATGGTCGACACGGCGGTGCAGTGGTTAGCATTGTTGCCTCACAGACAGAGGGTTCCTGTGGAGGGTTCAAGCCTTGGGTTGGGGGAGCCCCTCTGTGCTGAGTTTGCATGTTCTCCCCATGTCAGAGTAGGTTTTTTGCAGGTGCTCTGGCTTCCTCCCACAGTCCAAAGACATGCAGGTTAATTGGTGACTCTAAATGCTGTGAATGTCTGTCTCTATGTGTCAGCCCTGCAGTGGTCTGGCAGCCTGTTCAGGGTGTACCTAATGCGAGCTGGGATAGGCTCCAGCCCCCCCGCGACCCCCAACAGTATAAGCAGTTACAGAGGATGAATGAATGAATAGTTTATTGGTTGATTATATTTTGTATGAATGATTTGAATTTGAAAAAAATAACTAAAGCTGTCGGATAAATGTATTGCAGAAGTATCAGGAAGCAAAAAATAGAAGCAAAGTAAATGTACATCAGAGTTGTACTTAAAAACAGTACTACTGCTGTTTAGTTGGCTGTAGTGGTTATGCATAAAAATTGTCTGTGAGCGACAGGTTTGATTTTTATACACTAACATTCTGAATAATATTCATATAAAATCATAAGCTCTTAGTATCTCTCACTTCAGTGTCCCTCTACACTTTCTCTGCCACACATTTCAAAGCCTCCCTCCTCCCCCTCATAGCTCTAAAACAATCCTCGGAAATGACCCCCACCCACCCAACCAACCACCATCAACCAACCCCCTCTCCCAGTGGAAAAGTCCCCGGCTCTCTCAGCCTGGACAGGAACCATCATTCTCCCCCCCTCCCTCTCTCCCCCCCTCCTTCTCGCCCTCCTCCACGTCAGTTCAATCTGACTCACTTTAATCTGCTTCAGTGTTGTGAATGAAACAAAAATGTGACAACGTGACAGAATAAAAGTGTCAGAGCGAGATGTGTCACCACGACCTGGACCTATTCTCACCGCCAAACCACAACAGCAGTTAACAATAAACATCTTAACAAGTTGAGCTCCAGTGTTTTGGTTTAAATGATGAGCCAATGTAAAGATGAAAAGCATTATTACACTAGGTAAAAATAACATATCAAGATGATTTCACAGTGTCAGAATACAAAACTAGTGTATCCTCTTATCAATGTAGCTCTTATTTGAACTAATTTCCTTTCATTCCAATATATCCCATCATTTGAATGCTGTATAACCTTTGCTTTAATGTATTTTAAACAGGACAGTGATGAATGTGAGCCATTGTCGTCTTTACAAGAATGCAAACATCTTTGGTTGCAGTTACCCTCCCTCTTGTTTTATGTTTAATGGCAGCTGGCACCCGTCCACTTAGAAAAAAAGGGCTATAGCGGCCAAAATGTAAGTTAAGGTGGGAGTGGTGCATTAATTTTATTACCTAGAAAACTAACTTATGGTGTTTAACAAACACTGTTGCACATTTGAAAGTTGATTTTTGCTTTAACCCTTAAACTAAGTCTTAACCTTCAAACAATCCTCTGACTAATGTCCTCACTCTGCAGGTAAAACTCTTTACAAGTCCTCACGATGATACATGTACAGCTGCACACACACACACACACACACACACACACACACACACACACACACACACACACACACACACAGAGGAAGGAGGTAATTTCTCCTGCAGCTCGGTGGACTTCCTCTGTTCTTATCACTTCCACAGGAAAAGGATGAAGACAGAGAGAAAGAATGGAGGAGTACAAAGAGAGAAACGAAACCTCTGTGTTACCTCATGTACACTTAAATACTGTACTTTTTACTGTACTATGTTCATTTGATTACTCAAGTTACTTCGCAGTTTCAGATTATTAATACAAAATATAATCAACAAATAAATGATGATGCGTTATTAAAGTTTAAACTACCAGCAGTATATAAATACAATAAAATGAGCTCCACTTTTACCAGCTGAAACATTAAAATGATGAACACATAATAATAATAATAATCCAATAATATAATACATATGTTATATGTAACATATGTATTATGTTACATATAATATGTTACATATTAACTTAACCAAACGTCAGTATGTGACGAGGTCGGGCTGAGAATGTATTGACCTGCACAGGCATAGGGGATCAAAGTATCAGGGGACCCCCTTCATTTTCACCTGCAAAATGTCACTCAAATTAACACGTACAGACCAGGAAGAGGCTCAAAATGAAAACCACAAAGAAACACAGAAAGATGCAAACACGATAATCATAAAAGGGGAAGAACAACCACAAGAAGACACAAAAAGACCTCATACAAAATTACCACAGAGACACAAAACCAAAAAGATGTATTACGACTACAAAGTCACACAGAGTAACAAAAAAGGAAGCAAAACCACCACCAAGTCTGTGTGTATTGCTCTTATGAAGGAGAGGTGGTGGGGCCTTTTGCATATCTTTGCCCAGAGGCCCATTCTGTCATAATCCGCCCATGGTAATGGCAGCAACAGAAAGTTTGCTGACGTAGCAGGGAGTTGGGGCTGTCCAGTCCCCCGAAGTTGAGTTTGTGCTGGCTGGACGCGGGTTCCTGTGGCTGTTGACTTGGGGTCCGTCTCCTGAGCTTCACAAACTTCAACTTGAAGCCACAGGTGTGAGCCGTTTGGCTTGGGTTAGCAGAGTGCTAAACGTATCCTCTAGATCTCCGAAATGCTTTGCCAATATTGGCACGTCTTACTTTGTTTATTGTTAGATTCTCTTTTAGCCTCTTTTTGATAAGTCGTCCTCCTTATTTAGGTTCCTTTGCAGAGTAAGCAGATGTTACCAATGCTGGAGCAGCAACGTTCTCTGCAGGCTTTCACCATAGAGATGTGAACAGGTAACTGCATTTGTGGAGCAGCCAATAGGTACGCCCTCTCACTGAAATAACCTGTGATTGGCCTAAGTCTCCCATCAAAGCAGCCTAAAAACAGAGCTGAGAGGAGGTGCAGAAGTCTAGTTCTCTCTAAGACCACCTGAATCACAATATACTCAAAGTTTAGGACTTTTGCCCTTTGACACACAAACAAAACGGTCTATCTCAGCTTTAAGAGAGATTTGAATGCAGAGATTTAACTTGTAACAAAGTATTTCTACATACTGGTATTTCAACTTTCACTTCAGTGAATGGTCTGAGTACTTCTTTCAGAACATCAAAAATCATAATGTGGAAAATCTGAGTGATAAATCAAATAACGTCAGAGAAGAAGAGGAAGAAGAAGATGCCTGTTGAAGGGCTGTGAAACAGAGGAAACTCCTCCTCCTCCCTCTCTCTCCCCCTCATGCTGTTTATAAGCAGCTGGTGGTCGTGCGCGCTTTCACATAGTGATGTGGAGGGCAGCAGACATGACAGCAGTGGGAGAACTGGTGCTTGTTCTGGGCTTACTGGTAAGTGCTCACTGTGAGGTGAGAGCACGAGACCCTGAAGTGGAGGAGGATGAGGAGGAGATGGGAGGAAGAAGAGGAGGAGGAGGAGGAGGAGCAGTGAGGGGGTTCGGGACAGGAGCGTTGCCCCCCCATCTCCAGATGCTTAACCCTGGAGCGACAGAGACCCCTCCACTGGGAGAGAACGGGAACCATCCAGCCCAAAACGGGTGAGTCCTAAACCGTGACCTCGAGGTTCACGTACTGCTTTTGACTGTTTTCCTGCCTGAGAAAATTCCCTTCACTGCAAAAAGCTGAGTGATGAAGTGGAAAGTTGAGCTGTGATGACTAGTCAGTTAATCGATTAGTTTAAAGAGGTTGAATCTGTAATTCTTTAACCTTCAGCTTATCAAACATGAACCCTTGCCCTTGTTTGGACAGAAGACATCACCTTGGAAATTGTGATGGAAGATTTAAAAAACTGTTAGTCATATTCTTTTGTTTTTTGCAACAAAACTACAAACTATAGAGAATTCTGTTTTATTACAACTTATTCTGGTAATCCTGTCCATTCTTCCTGTCGAGCACACTCTCGCTGTAAATCACGACCACATATGTATGACGTATGCTTTTTTATATTTGCTGTAAGGCGACGTTGAGTGTCTTGAAAGGCGCCCTAACAAACGTGTACACACTGCGACTGTAATATGACGGTAATATGTCGTTTTGGAGCCTTTCATAAAAGTCGTTTTGGAAGTCAGCTGAAATCAACATATTCTTTTGTTTAGGTATGAGAGAGCAATGTCTTGTCAGTAATACTCTCACTGAACTCACATACTAACATCTGAGATCTGGGGACCCGAGGCGTAAAGTAGAAATACTCATCTATGATACAGATGTGGCATGATATGTGGCCAGTTGCTGTTATAGTTCAACGGTGCCCAGCGGCGTCAGGAGCCAACACGGTGGGTCAAGAACGAAAGTTAAGGCAACGAAAGTTAAGGCAACGAAAGTTAAGGCAACGAAAGTTGTGACTGGGGCGGGCTGGAAGGGTGGTGAATGGGTCCAGCAAACACTGACTTTCACCTGGGAGAGCAGCGTTTGCATTCCGTAAGATTGTAAAGCCAAACTCTGTTCTTTTTTCCTAAACCCAACCACATGCATTTGTTTTTGAAGGAAAAATGTGTGGTGTTGTGCCGACGCAGTGCGTTTATTTTGAAAGAGACAGTTGGAAACATTAAATTTCCTGTAAAAACAGAAGTGTATCTTGAAAGGAGACAATGCATGTAACATGCAGAACTTGACACCAACCAACGCACCCAGGGTACCTTGCACATCGTACGTGGACGTGGAAAGTCTACGAGCAAATGTGGATATGTGACGAGGTCGGAGTGAGAATGTGTTGGATAAGATTATCCTTTATTCATCCCACAGCGTGGAAATTTACAACATTACAGCAGCAGTGGGATAGTGCAAACAGGAAGCATCGTACAAAGCAACATCTAAGTATTATTTGACAGTTGGAGTGACTTTTTCAGATTAAGTGTTCACATTAAAATTAATAAAATAAACGTATAAAACACAACTCATTTTTAAAGATTAAACACATTTCTCATCCTAACTTCCCACATGGTTTACTGAATTTTTTGTATATTTTATGTCTTCTAAGAAATGATCCACTGAGTTTAGAAGGAGCTTTTATGGATCATTTGGAACATCAATTATTTTGTCACTTAGTTTGGAGGGCATGTTTCAGATTAGACTTTTGTAAGAACAAACTATAACAACAGCTGACGCACAGATGTTTCTTCTACACTTCCGGGCCTTTATTTTGACATAATACATTATCTAACACTGATCTCAGTGGTGGAAGAAGTACTCAGATTTTGTACTGAAGTAAAAGTAGTAATGGTACAGTGTAATACTCAGTTTCTGCATTTAAAATATTAAGTGAAAGTGCAAAAGTATAAGCATCAAAATGGAGTACTCATTATGCAAATTGACTCAATATAATAATATTTTGGATTATAATTATTGATGCATTAACGTGTTCATCACCTTAATGTTGCAGTGGGTAAAGGTGGCGCTTCATATACTGCTGGGTAGTTTAATCTATAACAATACATCATCATTTATAAGTAGAAGTATCAGATAAATGTAGTGGAGTAAAAAGTATGCTATTTACCTCAGATGTAGTGGAGTAGAGGTGTAAAGTAGCATGAACCGATATACTCAAGTAAAGTACAGCACTTGAATAAATGTACTTAGTTACTTTCGACCGCTGTCTAACCTTAATATGATTGTAACAGTAACCCTCAATCAATCCTCTGGAGAGGTGACGACCGCACTAAATGTCTTCACTTCTCAAAAATATCTAGGACTAAAACTCAAAGATAGGAGACAGAAGTACAAAAATACACACACACACACACACACACACACACGAGTCTAAAGCATACAGAAGTACCAAACAGGGAGCGTTTAAATGTTTTGACTGCCAGCATGCTTATAACAGGCTGGTACCACCCAGGCTGCCACTAACACACACACACACACACACACACACACACACACACACACACACACACACACACACACACACACACACACACACACACACACACACACATGCGGAGTCTTTAAACCATGCATTAATGTTATGATTTTTTGAGTCTCAGACGGATTGAGGGTGTCCTCTGTGTTTGTCCTCCAGGTGTTAGACCAAGCCCGTCCTGACAGATTTCACACTGAGCAGAAAACAATCTTTCACTGCAGTTTATTATTTCATGTGTGGAGTAAAAATAAAACCTGTAGCAGCTCTACAGATGTTAACGTCACTCTGTGTGTCTGTCTGTCCACCACTTTGGTCCAGACTGACAGATCTTTTGTGAGACAAATAAGTTTACCTGCTCCCCCACACCTTGAGTAACCTGGTCAGTAATGATCATCTTTTTCATTCCTATAACTTAGATAGAGGTTTTACAATCAAGAATCTCTCTTACAACTTGTTACAATCTGATCAGTTTGGATATTTCTAAGTTAGGAATTTTGTTAGTACCCGCTGAAGACCTATAGTCTCATTTTATTAGAAGCTTTACCTTAAGAGATCTAAACCTGAGACTGTGAGAGATGATGAGATGCTACTTTAATGGGACCTGGAGGTTTTATTAATTGTCTTCTTCCTACTTGTCCCTGGCTTCACCTACTTTTTTTATTAGTTGTGTTGATTTGTAGGGGCTAGATGTTGCAGGGATGGGTGAAGGGGTAGTGAGGTATGTGAAGATGGAGATATGAAAGTGAAAACCGCTTTTTACAATGGTTCCCTGGATGCAGACATTTTAATAAGCCTCCCACACCTTCAACACAGGAGCAAGACTTGTGCGGCAGACCCCACACACATGGCCTATGCTGTTTGCCGTCCACAAACACTTGCCTTTATCTGGACACATTTTCCCCACAAATACAACATGCTAACGTTATTAGCACAAGCCTATGGCATTGTACATTGTATAAATTAGCCTAGCAATGCGCGAAGATTTCCTCTGCTCATATGATGCCAGGATAAATCCCGAAGTATACACAAGACTTAAAATGTCATTTTTGTGGAGGCTTTCTTGTCTCTATAATTAATGGTTTCTTATCTGTGAAATAAAAGTAATGGAAATGGTTCAGCTCACGAAATTAGATAGGAGGCCTGCATCGCTGCAATGTGTAGTTACATTTCTGGGGAGGTGCACGTTAGGCTATGCCACAGAGCCTAGGCCACAGGTAACGCGTCAAATCCCGCATCAGAGAATTATCTGTGGTGGTTCTGCATCAGTTTGTGGCCATTTTACATTTAAAAAAGTTGATCCAATTAATTTTAAATTGAAATGATCTGTTGCTGGTTTTTTTTTTTTTTAGATTTGGACTTGTTTTAGAAAAAGGTGTTTCTGAGACTAAATACGAGGACTGAAATTTCTGGAGCACGCTCATACAGGCCTCCGTCATTATTGTGACCCACATCCATACATTGCACTGCAGGACTTGTCCACAGATTCCCCGATAAAATGATCCCTGAGGGCTCTTAGCAAAACAACCTTCCGTTAGCTCAAAGCCCCCCCACTTTAAACTGCTGCTTTAATCACATCGTTCACAAATGGAGCTCTTTGTGCTGCGAGTCGCTGCTGTGTTGCTGTAATGGAGAGCAGCTTTCCAGGTTCGCTGTGTTGTTTTTAGTCTCAGCGTTATCATTGGAGGCTGAGTGGTGGGGGCTATTCATGCTTCAGAGGTCAGAGGTCAACAGGTAGTTAAGGACTGGTGAAGTGGAGATGGAAAAGTTTGCTGTTTGGCTGCAAGAGGAGAAGATCAGAGGCTTTGAAGGAACTTAAAGATGCATTCTGGTGTAGTCAAATGTTTTAGTTGGTTGACTAAGTTTAGGATTAGTATGTCTAATTTTCTTACTATCAGTCCAGGGACTACAGTTGGAAAATAGCGATTTGCTAAAACATGGTGCATTAAATCTCTGCGTGTAGAGTTCTTCAAATAAAAAAACGTTGACTATTAATCCCACTGACTTTACGAGCTGATAATTTTTCACATTATTGGCTTTTAGATTAATTTCCGTTCTTCCTTTCAGCTGCTGGTTTCACTCCACTGCTCTGAAATCAACTTGAAACTTCCTGCAGAGATAAAAAGAAATAAATGCTCTTATTTTGAAGTGAAATCTTCCTGCCTCTGCAATCTTAATTGCAGCAGACATCATGGCAGCCTTCCAGGCCGAGAGGACGATATGCTCTTTTGTCTTGGTGTTGTGAGCTTCGGCCTCCTCAGCTGCTTGAATCACTGCTGATCTTGTAATTGAAAACCTCGTTGAAATACTTTCAAAGTAAAAGTCCATCCAACTTGAACAGAAGAAGAGGCAGACGAAAGAGAAGACGCTCCGTGAGCTGACGGATTCAGATCAAAGAGAGCAGAAGCTGCAGATAATGCGACCATGAGGGGATCATTTACTGCTCATTCAGCCATTATCAAGAGACACAGCTGGCAGATGAAAGGACGACACTAAGAGGGATTTAAAGGCGGTGATGTTGTTATCAGGCTGAAGATCATGCAGGTGGATCAATTCTGCTGCTGAGATGGTGGATCTGAACATGAACACAGTCAGATAAGGTCTTTTTCTGGAGAACGTTCAGAGCCACATGACTGTTGAGATTTGTTTGAGTTTTTGTTCCAAAGCTGGAAGCAGGTTTTCTTACCTCTCTGTATATCCACACAGGAGCAAATCAAGGCTGACTGATTTCCGGCAGACTGTGTCCGTTGATACGTTTCCCCTACACAAATCTGAACTAAATCTTTTGCTTTACCTGACCGCTATGCATTTTAAGAGGAGGGAAACACAATAAGAGAACAGACTTTGACACAACACTGGCATGACTGGTGCTACTCCCAAACATCAGCCACAATAAATTTAAAATGACATATCGAGTTGAAGCAAGACCAGTCTTATGACTGCAAGATTTATTTTTTTGAAAGTGGAAAGAAGGAATGTCAAGTAGTTAATTTCTTGGGACTGTAAACTTACTCAAAGTTCTAGGTGTGTGAGTAGTGCGTGTGTGAGCGTGCACTAGCTCATTATAATCTACGTGAACTGAACTTTGAGGTGGCCTTCCTGATGTGTGAGCCTGCACAACACTGCTGACCAGCACCACGATATCTTCCGTCAGGATGTCAAATTTAGTGCAACATAAACAGAAGTACACATGGAAACATAAGTGGAAATTACTGTGTTGTTCATATTGAGATGAGACATACACACTCAACCAAACTCTCCTCTGTCTGTAGGCTTGGTGCATTCAGAGTAGAGCTTAGATCAGGCCCAAAAAATCCAGCCCGACCCCACCTGAGCCCGTGCATGCTCTGTCCGAGCCCGGCCTGTGCTTTTTAACTGTAATTATGAGCCCGAGTCCGGTTTAAACCCGATATTTCTTTAAGGATACCAACGTGGACATTGAAGGCTGACTTTCGTCTTTCTTTCCATGGCAAGCCTTCGTCATGTGCCTCTTAAGTGTCAAGGTCCCTGTCTTTTTGCTGTCATATACCAGCATCGTGCTGCACTTGGTACACGCGACGAAGCCGACACACACAATGTCATCGTCAACAACTCACATGTGCGCCGTCAGGAGGAGCCCAACCCGTCCGAGCCCAAGGGGGCCGGGTCAGCTTCGGGCTCGGGCAGAGAATCTAAGCTTTAGTTCAGAGTCTGCAGCAAATGGAGCCCGGGAGATGTGATCCTGCAGATGTTCCTGCTCTGCAGAGAATGAACCCTTTAGATTTTAGTGACCACCCTCAGGACAAACTCCTGGTTTCTGAGTGAAACCTGCTGATCACTGTGTCGTAAGAGATCCCTCCAGTCTTCTGCTCTCTGTTTGGTCCTCTGGGATTCTTCAGTCTTCAGTCTCTGGCTCGCCCACAAACATGTCTCACATGTGAACCTGAACTCTTGGACCTGCAACAGAAACCCTGCAGATCATTTTCCTCCTTCTCTCTCAGGATGAGTCAAGGTCTCGCTCTGAAGCCCAGAGATCTGATTATTAAACACTCACCAAAGCACAGCCAGAAAGTGACAGTTTTACAGATCGCAGCTGTGTGGCTGTGACACTTTGAGGCTCAGCCCCCCAAAAAAGAAGACATGTCCTGCGTGCTGTTTGAACAAAGTGACGCCTCCTCTTACAGAATGACTGACAGAAGAATATTAAACCAAATTAACACATGTTTGTGTTGGAACGTTTCCATCGATTCAGTCTGACAAGTTCAAGACAATCCAGCTGTTATTTTATCATCTTTTGCAAGTGTGGGAACTATTTTAATCGCAAAAGCAAAACGACAAGAGGGATGTAGATATAGAGATGCAACAACTACTTTCAGTCTGGGGGTCTCATATTAAATTAAAGCACTTGTCTGTGTGTTTCTTCAGGCATGACAGTTTCTGATGATTTGTGTCTAATGAACACGCTGCTGTCTGGACTTAACATCTTCTGGTCTGTTTAACAAAGTTACACTAAATGTTGCCTGCACTGTGTGTTGGCTTTTTATTGTTATTGGCAAAGAGTGCAGTAGTGAATATTTTTTTTAGTTTCTTTGTTGTTCCAGGTTTAAAGGAATACCTCATCCCCAAAATCGTCATTCATTTATCATTATTTCTACATCACTCACTTTGTGTTATGTTGAATTCATAAATAAACCATTGTTTTTCTTGCACGCCCCCACAGTGAATTATGAATCCAAAAATGGAGGAAGTTCTTGATGGACTGAAATCATAAGGGTCCGCATTTAACACAGAACTTTACGAACTCTCACACAACTCATGCAGTATAATCCAAGTCTCATTTATCGAGTCGTATGCTCAGTATTTCCCAAACAGACAGCCTTTGGAACAGAAAATAAAAATGATCTATGATCCTTTCACAGCCAGACTCTATTGACAAAAACAGTAATTTTACCTCACTATACACAGGAGCTGCTGCTCTACCACTGCCTCGATCAATTAGTTAGTTTGCATTATTGTGTGACTTTGGTGAATCCGTACTAACCCTTTAAAACATGAACGTCACACAATAACACACACATATTAACTGATCTAGGCAGCGGTAGATGAGCAGCTCCTGTGTTCAGCAAGGTAAAATGAGTTTTTTTGACAATGGAGTTTGGCTTTGAAGAGAGCATAGATAAGTTTCACCTTCAGTTCAGTTCCCCTTCAGAAAAAAGCCGTCTCAAAACTCATTCAGGGTATCGGAGGATAACAGCTAGCCGGATTTTTCCATACACTTGAAGTGCATGGAACCCACGTCCAAAATCATTTTGAAAATGTAATAAAACTCCGCCAATGCATTTCAAAAACATCAGAAAGGCTCGTCCGTTGTAATCCAAATTTAAGTTTAAGTATTCCTTTAATTCTCTGTATGCATTAAAATGTATTGATAGGATATTTATTGCATGTAGGCTGGAGCATACATGTATGCACGTGCATATAAGAATCAAAATCAGAAATACTTTATTGATCAAACAGAAGTATGTAAATATAAAGCAATAAAGTAAAATAAAATAGATAAATAAAATAAGTAAATAAAATGTGCATCATGCTACAGTGTTTAACACTAGTACTTGAGATATTAAAATATATATATATTTTGTCACTCTGCTGAGGCTGTATGTGTGAAAATATAGCTACAGTATATATACATCAATAGAATAGAATAATAATAGAATAAGAGTAACAAAAGAAACATGTGCAGTTAAGTGCAATATATGTTGAATAATTATATACGTTCAAGAGGTGTTGGTGAAAATAAAAACATTGCACAGTTGAATAACTGCACAGAATATTGCATCAGTTAAATTATTGCATGTAGTAGATGATTATGAATTATAAATGCAGCAGGTAAATAAAGTCCAAATGCCAGTTTACTCAGAGTGGCTGACACTCTGTGTACAGTCCCATCCCTACCCCTGAGAAGTAGGGCTCGTCCGAAAGTCACGGTTAAATTTGAACACTGCTTCCTCCTGTATTCAGTCGCAGAGGTGGGGAGCCTGTTACATGTTTACATCCAGGGGCCTGTTGTCTCATAGTCTGTCCTTGGCTGCAGGATATCTGGAGTTACAATTAGCTGCTGTTTACTGATAGGATTTGTTTTGGAATATTCAACATAGTTATTGTGAGCTTGAACACATTTTTACTCATTTTTCAAAGGTTTAAAATGAATCTCTTTTCTAAAACTGTGCGCTCAGTCCAGTGAATTAAACATAATCTTCTAACAGTGTGAGAACATCCAAGGAGGATTCTTAGAGATCCAACTTAAACACCCCTTTATTAATTTACTATCAGGTTTTAGAGGAGGTGTCAGTCTGTTCAAACAGAACAGCACATGTCTCATTTAAGAACAAAACTCCTCGGGTATCAGAACATCTTATCACTTAATATTAGAGGAGGATCCCAGGGGAGCTTTCTGCCAAATCTGCTGCACATCAGGTACCTGGCTGATGAACTGCAGCTGATAATTCTGCTCTTACAACACGGAGCTGCAGGTTCTTTACAAACATTTTTTCTCAGGCTGAACAAGGACATGAGGACATATCTGAGATTAAGCTGCATCATGTGAAGGAGAAAACATGAACAGAGAGAGAAAAGCTTTAGTTGATGTGAGTTCAGTCTGACAGGATCAAGTTAAAGCTAAAGATGAAGATTAAAGATTTATTCTCTGATGTTGTTCCAGCACCCTCAAATCTCTACATCTCCTCTCAGCCCACTGCTGATGTTTTCACCTGTGCATGAACGAGCTCTGGCCTGCCAGCCCTGCTTACTATTAATTATACTCTGTATAAATATTTAACTACTGCACACCAGTCACAGGTCAGAGGTCGGGTGGATGGTGGGTGTATAAAGTCCAGGACTTTGACACTTGAGACCAAGTTTCACAAGGTGAGGAGGGACTTTCTGTCCACAGCTCTTTGTGTGTGTTCCTCCAATGATGTCACCAGAGGAAATAACACAAGGTTTTTCTTAGTCAGAGGAGGTTGTTCACATGTAGAAACAATGGATTAATGAGTAACACTCTCACCAGATCCTGTTTGTACCTCATAACTGCAATCAGTTTACTTATTGTTTTACTACCTGTTTTCATCACTTTCATTTCATCTCTTGTTTACATTACACTTTATTCAATTTGCAACTGCTGTACACCCATTTACTAAAATTTTTATTTTATATTTTATCCCTGTGTTTTAACTTTTTCATGTTTCAGATCCTCTTGTCTTTACTTGCTTGACTTTTCTTTTTTATACATATCTAAAAGCGACAGGTTACAAGAAGACACCCACATCTAGGGGCTAAAAGTTGCAAGAGGAAGAGTCATGAGTTGCTACAATACACCCCCATTTCAATGCCAATACGCTGCATAAAACACAGCGACAGATACCTGAAAAACACCCATGTTTGAAAGCTGAAAAGATGTTGGTCGCTAAAATCCTCCACATTTGGGGACTAATAAGCTGCATTAAACACAGCAATGTGTCTCTAAAAAACACCCATGTTTTGGGGCTGAAAAGCCACTTGAAAAAGAGACGGGAGTCGCTAAAAACACAAACATTTGAATGTCAAAATGTTTCTTGGAAAAAAAGTCACAGGTCACTAAAAAACACTTATGTTTGGGGGCTAATAAACTACATGAAACAGTGACAGGTCCCCAAAAAACACCTATATTTGGGGGCTAAGAAGACACTGGATAAAGAGCCACAAGTCATGAAAAAACACCCTCATTTGAATGCCAAAAGGTCACTGGAAAGAGAGTCACAGGTCACTAAAATCACACATGTTTGGGGGCTAAAAAGATGCTGGATTAACAGCCATGGTGGCTGATATCACCCACATTTGGGGGCTAATAAACTGCATGAAACACAGTGACTCTGTTAGGTGCCGCGAGGCAAAAAGCGAGGCCAGGACCCAGAGTGCAGAGAACAAGAGCACAAGTTTATTCAAGCACAAAAGTTTCAACACAAAGAAAACAGAAAATCACCACAACGGGAAAAAGGCTCTGGAGGCTGGATGGGAACAAAAACAAAACAGAAGTTAAAGCTCAAAAATTTAATAACTAGAAAAAACACAAAATCACTGTTACGGGAAAAAACAACAAGGGGAAAAAACAAAGTATCAACAGAAAATCACCTTACTCAGGGAGAAACTTGAGAGAACAAAGTAACAACAGAAAATCACCTTACTCAGGGAGTTTCTCGTGTCGGGAGAACAACAGGATCACAGGTAAAAACTCAAGACTGAACGCGTGGCAGGAGAAAAGGGCAGAAGCGTGGCGAGACACAGTGCAAGACAATGGATCTGGATGGATGGATGGAACAAAACAATAATATTGGTCACAACAAAACCATGACAGACAGGTCCTAAAAAACATGTTTGGGGTCTGAAAATCTGCCTGAAAAAGAACACAGGTTGCTGAAAAAACACCCACATTTTGTGCTTAAGCAGCCTCTGGAAACAAAGTGATGACTCGCTAAATAACAACCAGTTGTGTTGTTTGTTGGCTTAAAGACCATAATCTGCAGCTTGGCAGGTGTCTTGCCGAGGCATCACTCCATCCGCCATCACCTCCACCTCCCAATGACAAAGTTAGCTTATATCTAATGTCACTTTGGAAATGTTGATATCCTATGTATGAAACAACCTCAATGTAAACAGCCCAGTCCCGAAAGTAAAACGTTGGTATTGTGCATTCCTGCAGACGAATACGTTACATTTCCATGTTTATTAGTAGTTTGTTTATTGTAGTGTCTGGTCTCATTTGTGTTGGTTTTCGTGCTGATTTTGTCTGCTGGTTGTTGTATTATAAATGCTTCTCTTGTAAAAAAAAAAGATCTCAATCTCATCAAGACTACCTGATTTAATAAAGTTTATGGACATGTGTCCTCATCACTTCCTGTCACATCCACAAATGTTGCAAATGTAAAAATTTAATGTTTTTAATTACAGTAACAAAAATCATCCTCTGTAAACACTCTAACAGCTGAATGTCTGAAATCTTTGTACGGAGACACTAGAGATTATTTTGTATTTATTTTTTGTTATTTACCAAGTAATCTAAATAAGAGACACAGAGCAAATAAAGTTAAGCTCTTCTACGCTCTCTTCCTTCTGTCTCACTGATAACATGTGGAGGCCGACTAGACTTGGTAGTCATCTCCTCCCCTGGTACACAACTCTGACAATAAAAAGGTCGTGGTCGACCCACACAGTTGGATCAGGAGGAAGATCAGTCAGAAATGTACAAATTAGACCACAACCACGCTCTGTTGGAACTTTAAATGGTTTCATATGAGGGGGAGGATTATCTCGCCACCCCAAATCACATCTGATTACCGAAATTTACGTGCACACACTCTGGCTCAAGATGGAGAATATTTGAACATTTTACATGAACAGAAAAGAGAGGGATGTTAATCTATTAATGAAAAGTGAGATTAATGTAAGTCTGTGTTTGTTTACCGAACGTGTTTGTGTTAGGAGTCACTTCCAGAAACACGGGATGATTGTGAAACATGAAAGTGGAGCTGAACTCTCCGAGCTGTTGGTGACACAGTCAGCCAGACTCAAGCAGACAGGAAATGATGAGGCAAACAGTCCAACATCAACATTACAACATTACAGTAAACACACACCAACATGGTGCAGGGGCGACTCCACAGCGGATTTGATGGAGGGGGCACAAGGTGAAAGACTCGAGCGAACGAGACAATGGCCAACGAAAACAAACAGAAAGCAGCAATAACAGTTCAGAAATAACACATAAAATCACAAACATGCTTTATCTCTGCTGATCAACTTCCAAATAATCATTCAGTTCTTGGATTGATTTCTTTCCTTTCAGACAGGTTTAGATTTTAAATGTGTTGTTCAGACTGGGGACCAGTTTTGTTATTTGTAAAATGATTAAAACTATGTTAAGACTCAAATTTGAAGTCCTGGTAAAAATGAAACAAACAATAAACTATTTGAAATATTCTAATCTGAAATAATATCAATAAATAGCTGCTATTTGTGAGTCCTAATATGCTCTTTGTGGGGATTTGCATCTCTTTGTCGTCATTTTGCACATCTTTTTAGTCCCTTTGCATCTCTTTGTGGTTGTTTTGTGTCTCTTTGACATCGTTTTGAGACTCTGTGGACGCTTTGCATTTCTTTTGTGGTTGTTTTGTGTTTCTGTAGTCATTCTGAGTCTTTGTTGCTTCTCTTTGTAGTCTTTTTGCATCTCTTTGTGATTGTTATGCAGTACTTTGTGGTCTTTTTGCTTCTCTTTGGAGTTGTCTCGTCATCGTTCTGTGTCTCTTTGTGGTGGTTTTGCATTTTTTTTGTCATCATTTTCGTCTTTGTGGTCACTGTAAATCTATTTGAGGTATTTTTGCATCTCTTTGTAGTGGTTTAGTGTCTCTGTGGTCATTTTATTTCTCTTTATAGTTGCTTTGCATCTCTTTGTGGTCGTTTTGCATCTATTCATAGTCATTTTGTGTGTTTTTTTTCATCTTTCTGTAGTCGCTTTGCATCTCTGTGTTTTTTTTATGTCTTTGTGGTTGTTTTGCATCGTTTTGTAGTTGTTCATATTCTCCTTGTAGTAGTTTGATTCTCTTTGCAATCATTTTGTGTCTTTGTAGTCCTTTGATTGACTTTCCAACAAGAAGCGCTAACAGATACTTGATACAGGGAATCTGGTCTAGGCGCCCCAGACCTCCCCTCTTGATTCATCATCAACTGTTTTCAGTTAATCCAATGAGTTTTTAAGCGGCAAATTTATCTGATGTAAGTATGTTGAATGTTCTCAGCCCATAAAGTTAAAACCCCTCTGGGCTCTCCAATGTGACTTCATGGTGTGTGTTTCTGCACACACACGTGTTCTGTGGTGAGTACGAGGTTCAGCAGGGTGACCCCGTCAAAACTCCAAACACACCTTATCTGACGTCTCTGACCCTGTGACCTCATCGCACACCCGTGTTTATAGTTGGCTTTATTCACCACAGATGCTCAGTGGCTCTGAGTGAAGCCTCACTGTGTGTGTGTGTGTGTGTGTGTATTAATTTAGTATATTTAAATTAAAGTATGAAATCTTATCATTAAATCTTCGTGTTCAGATTCAAACCAACAGTGAATGTATCTACTAACAGGTACAATATTGTTTCTCTGACCCTGAAATACCTTCTTCCTCTGTGCCATAGCGCTCCATTGTTGTTAAAAACAAATCAGTGAACCACACTGTTGCAATGGGTGACATGTTCCTTCATCACCATGAACACACACACACACACACACACTGTAGTTTATTTTGACTCAGTCCCACACACACACCAAAACTGGTCTTCAGTCCATTGCAATCCATTTTGCAGGGGAGTTAGTGAGTTGGGCACAGGCAGACTTACTCAGTTTGCATCTGGTTGAGTGTGATATTGGGTGATTGGGTGATATTTCAGGCTTTCAGTACTCCGATGGTACGAAAATTCCCTACTGCAGAAATCAACAGTTCTGTCTAGGCATTTCTTAAAGGTAAATGTTCCAGTCATGGGGCTGAGCAGCTTCATCTTGTCTGTCTCCATCATGCGACAATGCAACTGTGACCTTCAATCAAAGGGCAAAGGGCACCATCTTAGATTTGCTTAGCTTAGCTTAGCTTAGCTTAGCACAAAGACTGGAGGTAGAGGGAAACAGCTAGCCTGGCTCAGTCCTCACTGTTTCACATGTTAAATCTGGTTTGTTTAATCAGTACATTAAGTGTAGAAACAAGAGCCAGAGCGGTATTCAACTTCTCATCTAACTCTTCCACCCTGAAAAATGAAGAACTATTCTCTGAAATCCTTTAACTGGACTGTTGGTGGTCAGTCAGGAGATGGCGTCATGTTTGACCTCAGACCCCAAACAGGAAGCAGGCAATAACAGACTGCAAACAAGCAAATTCTCACTCTAAGTGATCTCATCCATCTTTCTTTAACACTCACTCTGTGTGTGTGTGTGTGTGTGTTTGTGCAGGAACTGGTGTTCGTTCGTGCAGAGGCGTGTGGTCACCAAGATGGTGGCATGTGGAACAGAGCAGTACATCATCCAGTCTCAAAGTCGGTGTCCGAGCGGGACGCCAGACTGTCAAGTGATCATGTGAGTACACAACCATAATAAGTACTCAGTCAAAGTGCTAATACCACACTGTAACAGCACTCTGGTACAATAAATCAATCATTTTCATTATGGATTAATCTGCTGATTATTTTATATCTTTATATTAATTCATAACATATTTTATAAAGTATTCAAATTTTTTGGGTGTAAAACTGTAAAGCTGTCAGATAAATGTAAAGGAGTAGAATCAAATGAAAATACTAAAATACAAGTATTTCAAAACTGCATATGAGCTCAGAACTTGAGCAGATAAGTTAAATTCCATCTTTACATATAGCTTTCTGTTGAGTCCTTTTATTTTGAAACTCACCACTAAAGGCGTGGCATCCTTTAGAGGCGGGGTCATATATGTGTCCAGTTCTGATTGGATAATGGCTGAACACTCAGCCATCTTGTGAGGTATAAACTGGCTCTGAATTATCTGCTCTGTAACACACCTGAGGAGTTGACTCTGCTGAAACATGATGGATAAGGTCCAGAAAGCGACAGACTTACTGTTCATGTTTTTAGGAAACCTCATTGCAGTGATTAAATGAGACACAGCTTGACATCCAAAATACATCAAAGAATGAGCAGTCAGAGGAGTTTTTCACTGTGAATCTGAAGATAAAACTGAGCTGAGAAACTTAAATTAAAAAGAATTAAAATCCTTGTAAATATCAAATATTAATTCAGGATAGATCAGACATTGACGGATAATCCTCACCACTAGAAGTGATTAAATCCCTCAAATCTTGCACGCTGTTCCTTTAAATCCAAATTTAGAAATAAGGACTTTTAGTGTTCTAGTATATTTTAAAGAGGAATGTCTTCAGGTCTTTTTCCAGGACAAACCAACAGTTTCTAGATTCTTTAAAACAATTTTTTTCACTCAGATTTCATTTATGGATAACCCAAACTAATTTTGCTGTCAATCTGCACCTTAATCCAAACACATTCCTCTATTAAAGATAAAAGGTTTCCTGAATATAGCAAGAGAGAAGAATTTAATGTACAGCTGACGTCCAACAACATGTCAAAGTTAAAAATGATCATAAGTGACAGGAACAGTTAATAAAACTAC